>WNWU01013467.1:2911607-3022640 GCA_012654045.1 Ptyas mucosa
AGTCTTCGCACTTATGACTGGTCATCATTTATGCCCATTGTAGTATTCTTAACAAACGTGTCACTCATTTCATAACTGCTTCTCTTCACCATGGTAAAATGTGAGGACAATCGTAAGTTCGAGGACTGGTCAAAAGTGTGAGGTCAAAAATAATTTTTTCAGCCCTCTGAGTAGAAAAGAGAGAGGTGGTAGGTTTGAGGAGAAAGGTTGCTGTATAATAAAAAAGATGAAAGGGAAGAAAACCAACCCCAAACAAATATAAAGATATTAAGATAAAGAATGAATTGTTAAACTTTAAAGAATAAAAGAGAACAAATATGAATAAATAGCAATAATTAGAAACACACATACAAACTTACAATGTATTTTCTTTGAACAGAGTATTTGGCTGGTTCACAAATTTAAACAGTGTTTAGTCATTTCAATTAAATTTACAATTTCTTTATTTCCTTTTTGCCATATTTATTCCTCATCTATTTTTTTTAAAAAAACAATATTACCTTTCATCCTCACCTCTAATCTTAATCAAATTCAATTTTTCCCTTCTATTCTATATTATACCCCTTCCCATTGTCATCTATTTTTATATCCATCCTCACATTGGTTAATTATGTAATATTACAGTTGTTCAATACAAATTCAACATTTTAATATAAATCAATTAGTTATATAACTATCTTTTTTGTATATTAATCAATATGAACATGAATATTCCAATTATTTCCATGCAATCCAATTTCTTACAAATCAATTAATTATATTTACCAATAATAATAAACCAAATAATTTCCCCCATATATTCCTCCAAACCACAACTTAACCATTTCTGCTTTCAACACAATATACAATTAATAGTATCTCAATTATTACAATTCCCTAGTTAAATAGAGCTTTTTTTTCTTTTGTGTTTTAAAATCTTGAACTCTCCTCTTTTGCCATTTGCCATAAATTTCCCATTGTTTGCACCTACCATTTTGATGAGGGAAAAAAAAAGAAATCTGCCTTTCCAACATTGCAAGCAAACAGCAAAGCCAACAACCTGCTTTAGTTTCGTTTTCGTTTTCAGCTTGAATTGCACAAGGAGAAAAAAAAATGTGCTCCAGCAGCACTCTTTGCAGCTAGCCAAAAAGCTGAGAACAAATCAGTTGAGAGCCGGGAGGCCGATTTAATCAACTTATGGTAATTAACCTATGCTGAAAGGGGCTGTTTTTTCTATTTTTGCAGGCACCAGTCTACTCATTTGTTTTCTTTTAACACTGATCAGCTGTAGGGCGGCACTTTGAAGTCCCGCGGCAAGAATTTAAACTTTTTCCCCTCTAGCTATCAGCTGGGACTCAGGAGGCAGCAATAGAATTGGAGTGGGTGGGGTAAGCAAACCTGTTCTCCCGCCAATCGGGACTTTTTTAAAACGCCGCGAGACGCGGGACAAATTATTGAAAATCGGGACTGTCCTGCCAAAAGCGGGACGTCTGGTCACCTTAGGCAAGCGGCCACAGAAGAAGGCAGGCAGATTTTGGGGTGTGTAAGGCCTGGTAAGTAGGGCAGTTCCACCTCCCTATCCCCACCCTAGCTTATTTTTTACCTGTGTGCCTCGCCCCACACCCTGCACCCCAGGGTGGGTGGGTGCTCAAAAACGCATGTGTTCTCTCTTTTTGGAGAAACACAGTATAGCAAACAATTATCAATTGACTCCATTTTCCTCGCAGAGATAATATTCTTTCAGCTGTTAGAGCAAGCATTACTGTTTATATTAGTGCAATTCATGCAATGTGTTTAAATATTTAGGAAATTATAATACATAAAAATATGGGAATTTATAATGCATAAACTCATACAGATTTACAGTTGGTCAAATGGCAAAAGATTAGTGGATATATCCACACTAAAAGATACTGAATAATTTCCCAAGTAACAATAGAATATGGAATCATGGACTAAATTTGTATTAAAAGCATAGATGCTCTATGTGTGGGTGCATGTACACATTGGGAGGGAGGGAGGAAGGGAGGGAGGAAGGGAGGGAGGGAGGGAGGGAGGGAGGGAGGAAGGAAGGAAGGAAGGAAGGAAGGAAGGAAGGAAGGAAGGAAGGAAGGAAATCACAGCTGTTACCAAAATTTTGGTAATAAACAATCACACTATTTACTAAAGTCTGAAAACAACAACAAAAATCCCCCTATCAAATTTTCTTCAAGGATACTTGGCTAAGGAGGAATAAATCAATGGACATTCAGTGGCAACTTCCCCATAGGTATAGAGCTGGGGTGGATTCTACGTTTTTTTACTACCGGGTCTGTGGGCGTGGCTTATTTTGTGGGCGTGGCTTGGTGGGGGTAATATGACTGGGTGGGATGTCAACTTTTTTTTTTAACTTTTAAAAGCATTTTTTCTACAACTTTAAGAAGCCTCTGATGATCAGGCAACTCTGCTGGGATCGCCAGAGGCTTTTAAAGGCATTTTTTCCCCTACAACCTCTCAGCCGAAGAGGTTGCAGAAAAAAATGCTTTTAAATGCCTCTGACAATCCCAGCTGAGCCACACAATCATCAGAGGCTTTTTTTTTCTTTTAAAAGCATTTTTTTGGCCAAAGAGGTTGCAGAAAAAATGCTTTTAAAAGTAAAAAAAAGAGCCTCTGATGAGGTGGGCAGGGTAAGTGAGTGGCGACCGGGCCAGGGACCAGTTCGGAGGTGTGGCCAGCCAATGTTATTACTGGTTCTCCAAACTACTACAAATTTTTACTACCGATTCTTGCGAACCAGTGCAAACCGGGATCAACCCACCACTGGTATAGAACAGGGGTCTGCAACCTTAAACACTCAAAGAGCATTTGGATCCATTTCCCGCAGAAAAAAAAAACACTGGGAGCCACAAAACCTGTGTGGCCAACTCAACATCACTCCCATCCAGTCACATGAACCCTCCCCCAACCATACCTACCCAGGTTCTGTGGCTCCTGGTGTTTTCTATGGGAAATAGATATTTCTCCCCCCCCCCACCCCCCCCCCCCCCCTTCCCTTTCTCTCTCTCTCTCTCTCTCTCTCTCTCTCTTTCTTTCACCTTTCTCTCTCTCTCATTTGTTTCCTTCACTTTTCCCTCTTCCCCATTCTGTTCCTCCATCATTTTCTCATTTCTCTCTCTCTTTCTCTTTCTTCCTCTCTCACATGAACGGGAATACCCTCCACAAGCCAGCGGCCAGGCTTGGCCAAAGCTCAGCCAAGGTGCATGGAGTAGGCAGGTTGATTGGCTGACAGGCGACCATCTTTGGCGAGGGCCTGATCCCCAGGGTGGGCATGTGAGGTTCAGCAGGGCCAGCCTCATTTTCCTGTTCAGGGCAGTGGGAAAAGGGGGCTGGCCCTGCCAAACCTCACGTGCCCACCCCGGGGATCAGGCTCAGAAAAAGCTGGAACGCCCTGGCCAAAGAGGCTTACCCATCAGCTGGTCAACCTACCCGCTTTGCACGCCTTCACTGTGCTTTGGCCAAGCCCAGATGCTCACTTGAGGAGGGTATCCCTGCTCATGCGCACCCTCCCAGCCATGCAACAGCCAGCCAGGGGGTCAAGTGAGAAGGAGGAGGAGGACGAGGGTCATCTTCAGGGAAGCCGCCACTGCAGCTCGTGCTTGGTCCTCAGCTGTGGGCCTGTCCTCCTTTCTGTTGTACCCTCCTCCCAGATCCCATTCTCACCCCACCAGCCCTCATGTTAATGAGGTTGGCATCATGGATTCTTGGAGGGATTGCATTTGGGGGTGGTTGGCATCACTACCAAGTGGTTTGGGAGCAAGTTAGGAACACCTTGAACTTCTGTCTGGTGGGAGGGAAATTTGTCCAGCATGTTTGTATTGCCTGTATTGCAAAAGTAGCTGCATACACATACAGAGAGAGAGAGCCACACCATTCAGAATTAGACTGAAACTATCCCCTTCACCTACCACCACACAAAGTTTCTCCTTTTTGCTCTGTGGCACTAAGACCCAAGCAGTCATATATCCCCATGGGAGAAGGGCATCCCCCTCAGGCAATTCCCTCACTGAAGAAGTAGCAGAAAAGAGATCTCCAAAACCCAAGCCCTGATTGTGACTCACAAATGATGTTTCTCAGCTGCCCAGTAAAAGCAGGATATGTTGCACTGCTGGTCTCATGAGTCGGAATCCCAGGCCTCAATGTGTGTAATTTTAAAAACGCTAAATAGCCTGGATTGCATGATGGCTAACTTCAATTTGGCCTCAAAAACCCTGGATGCACTAAAAAAAAAAAGTGCTAGGGCAGGTTCAGTAACCAACCCCTAGAAATGGGCAGCCTATAATTTAAAGGAAAACCATGGCTGCGAAGAATGTTGGGACTTGTGCTTGCTTGAAACCTGTCTGTAAGCTCACAGAAAGTGACATCAAACCTTCAAAAATAATTGGCATAGAACATTGGATACTGTAAATTTCTTTCCAGAACTTTTCCCCTGGCTGCTAGACCTTCATGGGTTGAAAGCTCTCCTTTAGGGAGCCACTGAAGAAATCCTTCTCTGCTCCCTCTATCAATGCCTTCCCCTTTACATCAGAAAAATTGAAAAGCTCCCATCAAGTCTTGCTGATCAATTCCTAATGTTGGGCCAGAAAAAGTGTTCAACCCACACTTTTATGGCCCAAAGGGGGGAGATTGTAGAAATTTAGCACCTACTCCTCTCCTAGAAGTATGAAATATTCTAGGAAATATTTAAAGCAGAATCTTTCCCTTAAAAGAGAAATAACAATCTTAAAGGAAGCAGAAACTCAGCCACAGCTCCCTGCCCCCAATAGATTGTCAGGTTTCAGTAGGTTGTGAGAGAAGAAAATGCCGAACAACTCAGTACTGGTTTGTAGTGCTTTTTATCTTCCTTGCTCTGGAACAAACTAATCATCACCCAGTGTTACACAGTGAGATGAAGTCAGGGCTAGCAGCCTAGTACTCCCCATTTCCATTTAAACTTTCACATGGTTCCATCTCCCAGTCATGTGCACATCCCACCCCACTCAGCTGAGTGTTCTTCAGATGTCTTCAGAACGCCAAGGCCTGTGCCATGCACAGGCATTTGTTCTGATGCTCAGCTAGCTAAGATGCTGACCATGTTCAGTGCGCAGGTACCCAGTCCGGGTCCCAGCTGTTTACAGCACCTGGCTCTCCTGCAGCCCAAAATCCATGAAAGCAGCAGCGGCTGGTCTCGTCCAGAAGTCAGAAGCAAGGAGGTGTCTGTGCTGGAGCTGAAACCCTCAGGCATGGTCGTACCTTAGCCATACTGTCTCTCATCTTGTTGGAACATCCTAGCGTAACAGCCCTGGTGTCACCTTTCCCTGCCAGAATGGCAGCCTGAGCTGTCAGACACACCAGGTCTGACACAGATATTTTGGTGCCAGCTTATCTACAAGACAAAAGACTGGGCCAGCCTATTTACAAAACAAAAGACATGACCCTTCAGGACACAATAAGATTATCTAGCTCACCACATGGCACAACCAAGCCCCTTCATTATATCACCCAGCAAGGTTGAACCTTGCTGGGTGATATCTGAAATTCTATTCAGACAAACATGACTCCATATGGGAATCTGCAACCAATAGGATTCATGCCCTTGCCACAGGAATAGGAAGCTCAAGGTCAAAGCCCTAAAGAGGGTATAAATAACACTCACTCTCCACTCCATGTGGTCAGTTACCCAGGACTTCAAACCCATGTGGTTCTGTTCACCATTAAACCATCCTTCCAAGCAGCCTCCATGTTTCCAGTGTATTTCTCCCTGCTTGGAACTGAACCCAGATGGACATTTCTTCCAATAATTAATTTCTTCCAACACAATTAATTAGTGGAACAGCTCGCCTTTAGAAATTGTGGATGCTCCATCACTGGAGGCTTTTAAGAAAAGATTGAATAAATATTTGTCTCAAATGGTATAGGATCTCCTGCATGAACAGGAGCTTAGGCTATTCTGTTATCTTAGACTATTTTCTTATTCTGTTATCCTGATTTTTACATTTTGATACTTTATGATCTTCTCCAGTTCTTTGTCTCTTATTCTACTATCCCCCTGGTAATCTGCAATTATCCACATTTTTTTCCTTTTCAACTGTGGTTAAAACTGATAGGCAGATGTTGTTTGATGGTGTTAAAGGTGTTACAGGATGTAATTATGATTATAGTTCATCATATAGCCAGGTGTTTAGACTGGGTTTGACATTTGTATTCACTATTGAGTCATTACCATTATTATTTCAGACTGTCATTACAAATCTGAAAATTGTACAAATTCATTTTGAAAAAGTTTTAGGAAACTATATATTGTCTGATCTATCTCAGAAAACCATTCAGAACATTTAATTATATATATCCAGTGGTGGGATTCAGCCAGTTCAGGCCAGTTTGGGTGAACTGGTTGTTAAATTTCTGGCTGGTCCTGCCCTGCCCCATCCGCCACTACTTATTGACCTCACACGCCTTGGCTGGTGCCTTAGAGTCACACTGCGGTACACTGCAGCTGCTCTTTGGCTCCCTTGCCTTGACCATGTGGCCACGTGGCCCAGGCTACTTGCCTGCCTTTGCCCCAGCCTATGATGCAGTGGCCTCCCACTTGTTTTGGCCTGCTCCCGAATGCCCTCCTCGGATGCTCCCGACCGCTCCAGCATCAGAACAGGTAAGCACAACTGGGTGCCCACTCAGGGAAGCGGGGCTGAGAAGGGTGGTTGACCCATCTGGCCATCAGCTATGGTATCCCTAATGGATCACTTTGCCCTGCAGCCGGCCCCATAGGCCTGCACCCACCTCCCGCCTGGGTTGCAGCTACCTAACCCCGTTGGATCACCTCGCACTGCAGCCAGCTGTATCCAGGCCTGGCTTCATGCTGAGTGGCTAGCCCTGCATCGGTCCAGCAGCCACAACCACCTCATGAGCCAACCAGCCTGCCTAACCCAAACCCAACAGACTCTTGGCCAGTCTCCTGGGAACCGGGCTATTCTCCACAGCTGCTGGGTCTCACCTGTCAGTGGGCGGGGGGAAACCAGGGAGCATGAGGCTACATGGCCCACATCTCTCCTTTGCCAGACACCCCTCCCTCACCTATCCACTGGGCTGAGCTCTTGAGAATGGTGTGAGCCCCATGGGCCAGAAGGTGAGGCTGATGGCAGGGAAGGAAGATCTGCTCCAGGCTTGCTGCGCTCAGCCAAAGGGCCGCCTTGGTAGGGGGGGACATGGTGAGGCTGGGCTGCCTTTTGAGCCCAGATTTGCAGGGCCTCCGGGTGGGAGGCCTGAGAGAAAATGCTACCCCTGAGGGCCGCTTTCTTGCCCATCTGCCAGCTGGGCTGGCTTTGTTGCAAGCCGAACCTGAGGCAGAGCGGAGGTCAAGCAGGGCCCAAAAGGGGGATGAGCCTCGCCATACCCCCCCCCCAACCAAGGCGGCCCTTTAGCTGAAAACAATTTTGTTTTCATTTACAATGGATTGGAAATAAGGCAGAATTATTTCGAATACGCAATACAATTTTGTTTTCATTTACAATGGATTGGAAATAAGGCAGAATTATTTTGAATACGCAAATAAACCGGGGAGGTGGTTAGCATACAGGTTGAGAAAGGAAAGAGAAAAATGAACAATTCAGAAATTACAAGATGAGGGGAGGATCCAACAAAGTATAGAGAAGAAAAAGAAAATAATACTCCAATATTACCAAAAACTTTATGAGAAGGATATAGTAACAACGGAGGAAATTGAACACTACTTAAAAGGAAAGGGAGTACAAACATTAACAGAGGAAGAAAAAGAATTATTAGACAGGGAGATTACAGCAGGTGAATTAAAAGAAGCGCTGAAAAGACAGAAAAATAATAAAACTCCAGGGACCGATGGTCTACCAATGGAGTTCTATAAAACATTTGGAGAATTATTAAACGGAATATTATTAGAAATATATAATGAAGCCCTGATGAAGGCAAAATTACCAAACACATGGAAGGAAGTGTACATCTCCCTAATACCAAAAGAAGGGGCAGATGCCACATTAATAAAAAATTATAGGTCGATTTCTTTGTTGAACACCGACTATAAAATTTTTATGAGTATAATTGCTAATAGGCTGAAAAAAATATTACATTACAAAATACATCAGGACCAAAATGGTTTTTTACCCACAAGACAAATAAAAAATAATTTAAGGATGGTAATGGATGTTTTAGAATATTATGAGATGCATCCAGAGAGACAGGTGGCCCTGATCTTTCTGGCTGCACAAAAAGCGTTCGATCAAGTAAACTGGCAATTTATGAAACAACAAATTAAAAGTATGAATTTCGGTGAGAAATTTACAAAAATGATAACATCAATATACCAGGATCAAAAAGCATGTATTTTGGTAAACGGGGACCCAATGAAATTTTTTGGAATAAATAAAGGAGTAAGGCAGGGATGTCCACTTTTTTTGCCCCTACTTTTTATCTTAATGTTGGAAAATTTGTTAATTAGAATTAGGGCAAATAAAGAAATACAAGGATTAAAGATTAAGAGAGAAGATTACAAGGTCCAAGCCTTCACGGGCGATCTTGTTTTCTTCATAGAAGATCCAATAGAAACAACCCCCAAATTAATAAAAGAAATTGAAACTTTTGGAAAAGTAGCAGGCCTAAAAATTAATAAAGAAAAAACAAATATGATAATAAAAAATATGACAACAAAACAAGTAGAGAAATTAGTAAAAGATTCAGGATTACAGGCAGTCAAAAAAGTCAAATACTTAGGGATAAATCTGACAGCTAGAACAGTAACAATAAAACAGGATAATTATGAACCTTTAGTCCAGAAAATAAAAGAGGATTTAGATAAATGGGGGAAATTAAGACTATCTTTACTGGGGAGGATAGCAGTGATAAAATCAAATATACTTCCAAGACTCCTTTGTTTATTCCAAATGATACCAATAAAATTAGACAAGAAATTCTTTGATAATTTGGATAAAATAACGACAAATTTTGTGTGGGAAGGGAAAAAATCAAGAATAAAATTGAACATATTACAAGATGACAAAATTAGAAGCTGATTTGGTTTCCCGGCATGGCAAAAATACTATAAGGCTGCAAGTTTATTATAGATTAAGGAATGGATAACCCTGGATAACCAAAGACTGTTAAATCTGGAAGGACATGATCTAATGAAGGAATGGCATGCTTTTATTTGGAATTCTGGAAATAAAATATATAAACATTTCAACAACCACACTATTAGGAAATCCTTAATCAATACATGGCAACAAATTCAACATAAACATTACATAAAAATTCCTGGTTGATTATTGACAATAGAAGCAATTACTCACCCCAGTATACTATCAAAACAAAAAATATTAAGATAGAGAGAAATATTGGATATGCAGGGGAAATTAAAAACTAGGGAAGAACTAAAAGAACAAGGAATAGCAATAGACTGGTGGCCCTACTCACAAATAAAAACAAGATATAGGAAGGATCAGGAGGAGGGAGGAATAGACTTAAAACAAAATCGATTAGCTAAATTATTAGAATCTAAAGAAGGGAAATTAATTTCGAAAATATATAAATATCTACTCAAATATGATTTGGCAGAAGAATTGGTTAAAGGGCAGATGATAGCATGGGCGAGGAATATTGGCCACAGTATACAGCTGGAAGAATGGAAAAGAGCGTGGGAAAATAACTACAGCATGACAAAATCGGTGGCCTACAAAGAAAATCACTATAAGATGTGGTATCGATGATATCTGGCCGACGCAAGATTAGCGAAAATGTATCCGAATGTAAACCCGACTTGTTGGAAATGTAAAGAAGCACAAGGAACTTATTACCATGCTTGGTGGCTCTGCCCAGAAATTAAGAAATATTGGAATAAGATAAAAACATGGATAATTGAAATAACAAATTATGAAATTGAATTAGAACCTGAAATTTTTTTATTAGGCATGATTAAAAAGAATATTAGAAATGATATAAAATATTTAATACTGCACATAATTACGGCGGCAAGATTAGCATTAGCACAACTTTGGAAAATAGATTGATTGCCAACTGATCAGGAGTTAATACAAAAAATATATACATGCGCAGAAATGGACAAACTAACTTTAGAGTTACAGGACAAGGAGGACTCAAAATATTATACAATATGGAATAGATGGTATCAATGGATAAACCAGAGAAAGGGAAATGGGTAGAGACGGAATTTAGAAGAAATCAATATAATCAAAAACAGCACTGTCAGAGGAATAGAAAACGAAATATGCCACGGTATGTCGGCATATATGTATATATGTATATATAACGGAAATTAGTTAGCAGGTGAAGTTGTGTATTGTATATGTAAATTTGTCTCTTGATTAAGAGAAACTTGTATGTTTTAAATGTTTTTATTAATGAATAAAGTTTTGTTTTTAAAATTTTTTAAAAAAGGAAATATTTCCTTGACTATATGCTTTAATGTTCAAAAAGAATAATCTTTACAAGTATAAGCAGAGATGTATTCTTCAAGCTTTAGTGCATTTTGCAAAAATCAGTGTAATAAACTGAATGCCACTGTAGAACATCATTTCTCACAAAAAATGCAATTTAATTGAGAGTAAAATAAGATTTTACACTTAGGCAGGGAAAAAACCCCAAATGCACAGGTATAGAATAGGTGGTGCCTGGCTCAACTGGAAGTAACTGTGAGATGGATCTGTGAGATGGAAATTTATCAAGCAGATCCAATATAGAAATAAGAAGAAATTTCCTGACAATTAGAACAGTTAATCAGAGTAATGCGATGCCTTCAGAAGTTGTGAGTATATCATCACTGGAGGTTTTTAAGAAGAAATTTGTCCATAATAGTATAGGGTCTCATGCTTGAGCAGCGGTTGGACTAGAAAACCTCCAAGGTCCCTTCCAATCTCTCCATTAAGTCTTACAAGAGAATGGTGATAAAACAATACTTGGAAATGTACATCAGGTCTTCTGATAGCAAAATCTCATCTTATTGGCTAGTATCAAGGGGAATACCTTGTATCACCATACCATGCAAGACAAGGCGAGGACTGGCTGGGAGGTGGGGAGGAGAGGCCAGACAAGGCATCCCTCAAAGTGAGTGACATTGAGTTGGCCATATCTACCCAGTCACATGACCATCCAGCCACGCCCACCCAGTCACATGACCACTGTCAGGGTTCCGACATATGCCCTAATTAAATCATGAGCTTCAAGCCAAGCTTCAAAAGAAATCCAGTTATTTATTAGGAGCTTCATGTCGGCATGATCCCAAGTGAAGCCAGCCCTGACCCTATGTAATTTACATTCCAATTATGACCTGTTTCCCCCCTCCCCCTAGGGTGTGCATCAATTACATTCACGAATGGAGCAATTTTGCAGGTTGTAGAGGTCACTCCCCTCCGGCTGCTGTGGGTAACCCTGGGATGCAGCCTTGAGAGAGATAAGCATGGAATATGCATATGTCTTTGGTTGCCATGCCGTTTCACCTGTTTTCCACCCCCACCCCCCGGCCTATGGCAACTCAAGAGCAGGCCAGGGATGCTTTGCGAGTTGACAACTACCCAACCATAACCACCCAGTCACATGACCACCAAGCTAAGATCACCAAGCCACACCCACCAAGTCATGCCCACAGAACTGATTGTTTAAAAAATTGAATCCCACCATTGGTTTTGTCATATTTCCATAAACCGTTTGGCAATCTATGTAAGTGTAAATGGGCTGAAATTGAGTTGAGCTTACTATAGAATTTTAAACTATCAAAATTTATCCAGTCATCACTGTTCTATCCTAGTTAACTACACAGATTTGAGGCCTTTGCCTGTTTACTTTCTTTTCTTGTCTTGCAGGAACATTTCTGTGTTTAACTTCTGTTTCCTTCCTGCCAAAGCAATTCTTATGTGAAGCTTCAACTGACAATTAAAATGTTCATGGTTATTGTGGGTAACATAACTGCTCATGTCTTAACATTGTACAGAAGCATATGGCTTAATATTCAGTATGTTTAATGTCATTAATACAAGTCACTAATTGTATATTATTTACACAGAACAATAAACCAGTTCTCACTCAAGCCTACTGTGAAAAATATCTCCTGTGCTATGATAATATTAGAAAGAAATGAACATTTGTTGGTCCAGATTTCAGCGTTAATGATTTAGCCTGTAGTGTAGTAGCCGTTTGTCCTTACTGGGTTTCTCAGTTAAGGAACTCTTATTCTTCTGGTTTTACTAGTTAAGTTGCAATTCTAAAATCACTGACAAAACTTTTATTTATATATTGGAATTTGGAAAAATAAATTCAAAATGTAGAAGGCATTCTGCCACAAAAAAGGGAGAGTCAGGTTATTCTCCAAAGCACCTGATGGCAGGACAAGAAGCAATGGGGGGGAAACTAACCAAGGAGAGAAGCAACCTAGAACTAAGGAGAAATTTCCTGACAGTGAGAACAATTAATCAGTGGAACAATTTGCCTCCAGAAGTTGTAAATGCTCCAACATTGGAAGTTTTTAAGAAGAGATTGGTCTGAAAGGGTATAGATTTCCTGCCTAAGCAGGGGGTTGGACTAGAAGACCTCCAAGGTCCCTTTTAACTGTTATTCTATTCTAAGGCAGATGTATGATATTATGATTTTTCAGATTGATTTGTCAAAACAAAACTCCAGTTGCTTCAGTTTACATCCCAAATGATAATAAATTAAAGCTTTTTACCCAATCATATTTTTAAGTTGTAGAAGTAAATATTTTGATTTCTTGATATATATTTTTTTTCTCCTCTTGGGCACAGCTCTTTCTGCAAAACAAGAACTAATTAAATTATGAAAGTATGTCTCAGGATTAAAAATAACTTCATATTTCAGAAGTAAATCTGATACAGAATTTAATTTGATTTAAAAACAATGGTTGACCTGCATTCTATAATTGGACTCGTGCCGGATCAAAAATTTAGATTTCTTATAAAGAATATCTCAACTCTTCCAAATATGTATTGAATAAGGATGGATTTGTCACTATTCTGACATAAACTCAGTGGTGGGATTCAAATAATTTAACATCCGGTTCTCTGTCCTAATAATTTCTTCCAACAACCTGTTCACCAAACTGCTCTGAAAGTTAACAACCGGTTCTCCCGAAGTGGTGCGAACTGGCTGAATCCCACCACTGCATAAATTACTGTAATTCCTAATCTTATTGTATGATTTATATTATGCTAATTATTGGTATTGATATTTATACGTTACTTCTATTTTAACAATAGCCTATTGTTTTAAAATGATACATTTACTTGTTAACAACTAATTACTGAAATATTGAAAATTCTTACCTAATCAATTTATGTTTTATGATGCTTGGAAGTTGCCCATTTATTTATATTGTATTTTATATTTTTCATTTTTTATTTCTAACTCTCTTTTACTTGTTTCTCTATTCTCAAAAATGTTTAATAAAAATATAATTAAAACAGAAATTTTCATTCATAATTTTACAGATTAAGTTCTGTTAAAAATGAATTAATGGAAGCAAAATGCTTCATTAGAGCTTCAATTAGAGCTTAGATACCAGCTTGATGGTACATAATCAATCAGAATTAAGCCACTAGCTCACTTCTTCTCTTTCAAAAATGTTCCATGCTTCCCTTCACTCTTTGAACGGGAAAGAGAAGGTCTAGAGGTGAGTCTTATCAGGTTCCAATTTTGCTTGCATATACAAAAGATAGTCACAGTCAGAACATGCTGTCCCATTATCAGAGCATGAAAATTGCATGAAAAATTAACTGCTGATTCTCATTCACTGGACTAAACAAATTTGATAGCAACCCTGAGCAACCTCTGCTATTGCCATTCAATGGAATTCAGAGGTTCCACGACTAATAGCCATTGACGGATATATTTGCATGAATTTGCCAAATGTTTAACACTATATATACCCGTAGCCATATGCTATTTGGCTCAGTAAAAGCAATGTACATTAGGTGCAGCACCAAACATTTACATAATAGTTTTATTACATTAGGTGTTTTACTTTTCACTTTCAATCTTTTTCCTAATAATCACTTTTCTTAATTTTTCCTATTCCTAATAATCAATAGGGTCTGCCTTTTTCATAATTGTCAATGGCTTAATTGTGGATTGCAAAAATCCTTTCCTTGGTTAGACTCTCCAGAACCAGACTCTCCAGACTCTCTGAACCTTAAATAGATTTATCACAATTGCTTTACTACATAGCATGCAATATGATTTATTAATTTAATTAAATGCCATTAGTCCAGGCATTCATTCATTCATTTTTCCAAAAAATGTTCCCAAGAGAATGCCTAGTGTAGCTAATAAAGCTAAAAACAAGACTAGGAACAAATCTCATTCCTGAGTGTGAGATCCCAGGTGCAAGAAACTGGAAGTCTCTTCATCCCAATCAGGATCATAAGAGTGGCATGGGATTCTAATAGAATCAGTATTACAACTAGATGCCCAAGTTATGTAGTGCAAAGAACATCCTTTATGATATTTAATTGTGTGTCTGCTTTTATAATTTTTATAAATGTGAATTTTATAAATGTTTTGATTTAAACTCCACTTTTCTATTCCAGCAAGCACTTAGTGTCACTAATAGTTCAGACACTATAACATATGATTATTATAATTGACTATTCATGTGAACAGCAGAAGGTTACAGCTATTGCATATGAAATGCAGAAGCAAAAATACTGGATACAAATGTATTATTGAAAGGATTGCACTGATTTGCAACAAGGCAATATTTAACATTTTGATATTAAAATATAAAGCCCTAAATAATTGGGGATAAAATAACTTAGGAGATGCCTTTTTTTCAAATGGATTTTCCCAATCACTGTAATTCTTTTCTGAAGCTTTATAGTTGTGCCATGAATCAGGAAGAAGTCTTTTCAAGTATGAGCAGCTTTTTTCCAGAAATAAAGCATATGCTGATTTCATTGTCAGTTACACATACCATTTTTGGTTTAATGAACTGTCACATTTGTGTGCCTCATTCCCTGTCCAGTCATTTCTGACTCTAGGGGGTGATGCTCATCTCCATTTCTTAGCTGAGGAAGCCAATACTGTCTGAAGACATTTCTGTGATGATATGGCCAGGATGACTATATGGCACACAGAATGCTGTTAACTTCCCACTAAAATGGTACCTATTCACATTTGCATGCTTTTAAATTGCTAGGTGGGCAGCAGGAGCTGGGGCAAGTAACAGGCACTTACCCTGTCACATGGTCTTGAATCCAGGCTACTAGCTGACAGACTCAGCAACTTCAACTCCTGAGCCATTGTGCCCCACAGTATTAACTTACAGTAAGAGAGGAATATACTTGGTTAAGATTGCTGAACAGCAACATTCAGAAATCTCTCAAAGAAGGAGAAACTTAAATAATATGTTATCCAAAGTCAGTTCAGTCAGATATCTCATCTGGAGATTTGCCTTCACTTTGCTCATCCCAAGAATTCATTGGAGCAACAATTATTTTGTGTACACTATATTACTTTCAAACCTATTTTCTACTACCTAGAAGACATGGAGGCTTTATTTAAAAACTCCCTAGAATTAATGGATCAAGTGGCAGCATCCCACTTATTTAAAAATGCTAAGCAGGATCAAACTTGGTTGGTACTTGGATGGAACACCACCATGAAATGCCAGGGCTGTACTCTAGACTGGAGAAATGGGGGGGGGGGATTTTTATTTATTTATTTATTTTTATTTTATTTTTATTTGATTTATATGCCGCCCTTCTCCGGAGACTCAGGGCGGCTTACAGTGCATTAAGCAATAGCCTTCATACTTTTGTATATTTATACAAAGTCAGCTTATTGCCCCCACAATCTGGGTCCTCATTTTACCCACCTTAGAAAGGATGGAAGGCTGAGTCAACCTGAGTCAAAATGTGTGCTGTATTACTGGAAAACCCCTTCCCAAAACTATGTGGGCATATCTATGCAATTAGAAGGCATTAATTCAACTTTGAGGGGATATTTATTTATCAAAAATTCTACACAAAGTAGAAAATTCCAAATGTTAACTAAGAGGATTGTCTGCTGAGTCACAGATTCTGTGCTAATTAATATAGTGGGACCATGTGCCAAACTTCACACAGGGTGACCTATTTCCAAGATAAAAGAGCAAAAAAAAAAAAGTGAGCTGGTGCCTTGAAACTGCTCAGTAATATATGAACACTATAGTCATCAAACACCTATTTGCTCACAAAACATCTTATGATGGTGAAGTGTTGTGTTTTAATATTTCCTAGTTATTTATTCATTTAAAATCCCTTTACACATTCTCACATGTCAATTTTAGCACAGCTAATTTTGTATTTGGGGATGTATTTTCCCTCAATCTATATTTTAATTCCAGGGACAGGTTCTGTTGGAATTTCTTACAATAGCCGCCAAAATCCTTGATTGCTTATGTTATTACTGCCATCATCATCATCATCATCATCATTATCCTCACCATCATCATCATCATGTGCTTTGATAAACTTTTTTTTGTAAGCAAACATTTGCTAGAGGCCAAATTGTTTTGAGCTTGGGATAGCCATCAACTCTTTTTTTCCTCTGTCTCTCTCTACTATAGTGATCTTATTCTGCTATGCCTAAGAAAAGTCACAAGTCCCATGAGAACAAATAAATCCCTTCCAAACAAAGACAGATCAGATGATAATCCTTTATATTATTTGCCAGAGAATGCCTTCCTGCCAACATACTGTCTCCTGCTCTCCCTGCTGGATTTTTTTAAAGGGCCATACTATAAATTAAATAAACTGATGACTTAACCTTCCCCTGAACACTAGTTGAAATTTAAATTCTCAGATAAGTGGATGGCCTTAAAAAAATAATCTGTAAAAGCCTTCATGTGTATATCCCTGTCAAGTTTGATAAATAGCTCACTCTAGATGGATATTTATGGAATACATTTTACTTGAAATGCTGGCCTTTGTTTTGCTTTATTTTAATCAGTCAACTAACCCATGTGATGCAAATTCTTTCCCACTTTATACCTATACCTCTTTGATGGTTTGTTAGTGATTGCTGAACTTAAAGCGGAAAAAATGTTTCATGTTGATGTTCTGCATACATTGTCCATCAATGATGTGCCTTCTGATCTTAGTTTCAAATTCCTTCACTGTTCCAAGTGTCTCTTTTAATGTTTAGGCTCAGCTAAATGGAAACCAGACATGGCATGAACATTTGAATAGATCTACTGCTAACAGCTCATGAGCATGCAGAATACAGGCTATCATTCACCTTGAGCAATATCACAACTTCTGCCTCCCTATTATCCCAAGAACAGAAAACCTTATTTTGATTCTTGAGAAAAAATAGAAAACAGCTATCACTGGTATTCCCAAAGCCATTAAATAAACTGATCTTTCCTCCCTGGGATTGGAACTATCAAAGTGATGCAAAATACTATCCCATCAACTTTGCTTTATTTAAGAATATTAAGCAGGATCAAACCTGGTTGGTACTTGAATGGGAAGCCACCGTGAAATCTCAGGACTGTAGTCTAGACTGAAAACTGGAAAAAATGGTGTAAAATTGTGTCATTTTCACATAAGGATTTTGGATTTAGAATTTATGGGCCTACCAATGGCCACCAGCTGTAAAGAAGCCTTTAAACAAAGTGAAAGGATATAGCTACTTCAAAAGCCTATTTTCAATGTTGCTTTTAACCATATCAAGTGCATAAGTGCTCACAGTCTTATACGTAACCTTGGATGCCCAAGATAAATAGTAAGTGTTATTAGCATATCAATTACTTATTCTACCTGCAAAGCACTGAATCAATATAGACATTTTGCAGAATATTGTGTAAAAATGGTTAGAAAGCTAGAATGATTCTATGTTAAATATATATCTAATGATGATGAAAATTAAATGAAATAGAATAATAAAACCAAACCTGAAAATAAAATATAAAGAAATAAACTAAGTTAATTCAGAGTAAAATAAACATGACAAAAACAAACTATGAACCAACATGCTTCAGAATGAGTCTATCTTAAGCAGCTTCCAGAATGTTAGAATTATTCCTCCCTTAAGCTTAGCAACTAGAGCCTCATTAACATTATTGTTAATCCCTGACAGTTTGATTTCCAGTAGAGAAATGGCTGACTGAGCAGCCTGGAAAGTTTTTCTGGCAAGAAACCTTTCCAGTTTGGAAAATGGAGACAGGGCTTCCCAAGTCAGAATAACTCTCCTGGGTTAGGGAAGAGTCTTAAAATCAGCCCCCAAGATTCTCCAGACAGCAGCAGTTTGTGAGAAGAGCCTGGAATGGCACTTCAGTGTTGCCTGGTGAGTTATCCAGTGGGGAAATGGGACTATAGCCATTTCAAAGTCAAAAAAGCAACCACTTGGGTTTTTTTCCAAACAGACAAGAAGTTCTACTTCTTAAGCACCTTATTTGATTATTGCCTTTAGTAATCTAAAAGAGGCTTTTTTCAGTTGCAGCCTGTTGTTATTATTATTGTTATAATAATAATAACAATATAATATAATAATTATCATGAGAGAGAGAGAGAGAAGGTTTTTCTGCTTCCCTGTGTGGTATTTTTTAACAACTGGTTCTCTGCCCTAATGATTGCTGGGTAGGCGTGGCTAGAGGGTCATGGGACTGGGTAGGTGTGAGTGATGTGGAGTTGGCCCTGCTCCCCCACCCCATTTTGTGGCTCCCGGTGGATTTTTTCCTGTGGGAAATGCCCAAATGGCTCTTTGAGTGTTTAAGATTGCAGACCCCTGTCCTAGACTCTTAGACACGCAACTCCTGCTCACAGGGCAGGTGGCAGTAGTAGCTAAGAAACCCTGTGGTGTGTTCATGTGGTGAGCTAAATGTGTTTTTTTCAAGATTGTGGGGACCTGCACTCAGTCACTCACATCCTGAAAAATAAATGCATACAAACTGAGAATTGAAAAGACAACAATAGACAGGAAACACTGCCTCAGCAAAAAAAAAAAAAAAAACTGAAGAAATAGTGTATTTAATTAGCTGCTGTAAGAAGATTACACAGACTGACTACAAATAACAGCATGACAAAATGGCAACAAAGGTGCATTGAAAGATCTGCAAGAAAATGGCCTTCCCCACCCCACCCCTGTAGGCCCTCCAGAGGCCAGAAATGGCCCATTTGCCAACTTCTGGTGGGACCGGAAGACCCATTTTTGGCTCTCCCCAGGCTCCAGAGCCTTTCTAGGAGCCTGGGGAGGACAAAAACTGCATTCTCCACCCCTCCAAGGCCCTAAGGAGGCTGGAAACAGCCTGTTTCCCTACTTCTAATGGGCCCAGAAGGCCCAAAAATGGAGCTGAGCTTGCATGCCCACCAATATGGCTCCACGTGCCACCTGTGGTACGTGTGCCATAGGTTCACCACCACAGGTCTAGTGGTTAAGGAACCAAGCTAGATCTAGAGACCATGACTTCTATCATGGTCTCTAGATCTATTTTGTACTCATCTTAGGTACAAAAGCCAATTCAGTGACATTGAGCCACTCTCTCTCAGCCCAACTCACTCCCAGGATTATTGTTGTGATGAAAACAGAAAACGAAGAAATATTAGGTATCTTTTCGCCTTGACTAAAGGGCAGGTTAAAAATAAATTAAATTAATGAAAACTAGCACCATTGGGAGCTCCCGCCAACTGGATGGGAGAAGCCATTAATTTGAAGTGAAGTGTCATAAGTATACTAATGATATTCAATTTCTGTTCTCTACACTGTTCCATATAAGAAATATGTCTGTCTTTATTTGGTGCTTGCAGATTGTAGAAAGAATATTACTTATACATACACATACTTCCAGATCCAGTAGCAGTTAGCCCCTACAACCCTGTAAAAAAATAAAAAAAAACAAGTATGGAATGCAACCAATTTCTTAGCTTTTGAGAAAGTCTTGAAAACAGTTGATAAATGTTTCATCAATGATGATCCTTGGGCTGCCCATTAGTTAAGATTAAATTGATTGCTGTTTAATTTACTTGATTGCTTATTTAATTCTCTTATTGTGAATCTCCTTTGTAAAGTAGGAAGATATAAAGTATTATTTAGTAAATAAAATCAATGTCTTTTAAATAGCATGTACACAAACTAGGGGTCCTTCTTGAGCTATAACTCTTGGTGAATTAACTGTTGAAGGTGGTACCTAGAAGATCCTTTGCCCAGTGAGCAAGGTGCAGCCTTTTCTGGATCAGAAGATACTGGCAATGGTAATTCATGCCTTTAGCTATTTTTTACCCAGAGTCCATTGCATGTTGGATGGCTAATAGATTTAAATAAATAAATAATAACAATGATCTTATGCCTCATTTGAAGTTTACCATTTTATGTAATAGGGCTGACTCTAGAGGTAATTGCTATTGTTAATTTGTATTTTATTGTGCAGCCATATAGAATCTTTAAATAACAACACAAGTATCTGTTTATTATGATGTTGTATAAATAAATGTTCCCCAATGTCCTCCACTGTTAACTGCTTATATTTTTTTATAGAATTAATAGTATTATGCAGTGTTAAATCATTTGGTAGCTAACATTTTAATAATGACCTGAAATCGTTAAAGGAAACCTAAACATTATTAATACTTTTATCATTACAAAGAAAAGTATAAAGCAAGGTGAGACTTCAAAGCCATAACAAGATCTTGTGTAAAAGTCTGAGAGTCGTATCTCTACTCAAAGAGTGATTTCATCTCATGAAATCTGGATATTTTAGCAATGTAATTCTCAAATAAATGAGACAATGGGGAAATCTTATGATCTCACACAAGATGTTTGCTTTCTTGCACAAATTCTCATGAACTGTGAGCAATTACATACAAAACCTTTAGACTCATTTCCCTCTACTGTAAGTCATTAGTTTTTGTGGTTTTTTTTTAAATGCAGGGGAATGAAATTCTGTTTCAAGAGTTATACATTTATAATTTAACATCATCTTGATTTTGCAAAAATAGGTAGGTTTTGTTTTCAACCCTGGGGCTCTTTGTATCAGAAAAACTAAGTTTTATTTTTTATGCCACTTTTAAGCATGAATTCTTGAAATATTAAAATATATGTGTATAAAATAAATCAAAATCAAAGCACAAGTGGAAGTTCTGAACAATTAAAATATCAGTCTTCAAAAAATGCAGACATTAGAGATTGGAATAAGTCAGGCATAAAATGCAATGGCTAGAAGAAGAAAGAGTAATACCTTGGCTTCAGAAATCCAGACAACCAATAGATGGCAGAGAGGAAATACTAAAAGTTCCCATTCTAATTTTCATCTACATTTTCCACAGTCCAAGTCTGGTAGCTTTAATATTGGGAAATAATTATTTTTAAGTTTATTATGTGATTGAGTGTAAAATAATGCTAAATGTCTGTTTGAGAAATGAATGCTGGCCAAACTGTGTTAAGGCAACCAATGCCAAGTGCTGAACTTAAATGAAAGTGCAGTATTGCTATTTTATATTTTTTGGGGCATATCCATACTGCAGTTTTACACTGTTCCTGTTCTACACCATTGGCATTTTTAACTCTGAGCAGGCTTAAGAGGAACCTGTTTGGATTGGCAACATCTTGAAAAGGATTCAGTTCAGACTACAGAATATTGTGTTCTCTTATAGAAGAGTTTTCATCATGTTGCACCCTCTCACTTTTATCTTCCAAGTGATAATGTTCAATCACTTTTGTGCCTGTTGGTAAGTCTTAAATGGACAAGTGGTTGTTGCTATTATTATTTTATTTCTTTGTAGAAAAAAATAAAATATAAACCATAATTATACTTAAGAAGTCTGACATAAGCATATGAAACTAAGCATATGAAACAAGAGCTATAACCACTATGCTCTTATAAGAGAGGGAGCAAAAAAGCTTTGTTGAAGAAACTCTTTGAAAAGCAGTTACAAAATAACCAGTATGGGGCTGGGATTAGTCTAGAAACAAGTAAAATGTGCCAGCTGAGAGCAATAAAAGGGCAAAATGATACTTTAAAACCGTAGAAGGAAAAAGTTCCTGGAAGGGAGGGAGGTAAGTTGGGAGCATTGCTAGTGATTCCTAACCTGTATGAATAAGAAGGCGAACAGGCAGCATAGATAAGGCTATTAATTTGTAAAATAAAGTGTTGATTGCCATTTTGCCTCTCCAAAATATCTGTGCAGTTTAAAAGGTTAAGACATTTGTTTTTGATTTAAATATAAGGGAGCTGAAATACCCTTTAAAAATTGCATGGAACCAAAACAGAAAAAGTCCTCTAGCCCAATATTGAAACAAAGAACAGATCAAGAAGTCCTGAAATCCCCTTTCATATTTTCTTACTAATGAAATGTCTCCTCATGGTGTGATATATAGAAGAGCCTCCAAAGTAAATTTTATACTGTAGGCTGGATCTTTTTCCTCATATCTTTTTCACCTTCCAAAATGTACTGCTATTAAAATAGAACTTCTATTTGTTGGTTGGTTTGTTTAATCTTTGTGTTTAAGCTGGGTCCCTGTAGATTCAGATGCCTTTCAGTTTAAAGATTTGTGGTTAGTGTGGCAGAAAAACAAAATCTTTGGTTTGCCATATTCACAGCAGAGCAATATCTAAACAATGCTAGGATTAACCTTGTAATTTATCAAGCATAGCTATAAATCAGCATTTGTAAGTTAAAAGAAAACATGATAAATAAAAAGAATCACCATATCATACTTCAAGGTTTCTCAGAAGAAGCAATTTTTGTCTTAAAGGAATAGCATTCTGAATATATACCATCATTTTAAGAAGCTTAAAAAGCTCTAAAAACAGGAGACTGTTTTTTGTCAGATATTGTTTGTGTTCCTCTATCAGGGTTTGGGACTTCAAAGCTTTTTTATTATAGATAAATCAGGGTATCATTTCACTGACCTTTGAAGGCTAGCTGGAAGAATTTGGCATCTTACAGCTTCCTTTTGTATGTGCTTTCACATATTTTCTTCCCTTGGCATTACTTCTTATCCTTACTGGGGTAAATGGTTAAAGTGACCCTGGCAAATGTGCTTTAATGCCACCACCCCGTTTCTCTCCTTGGCTCATTTCAAATGGGGAGATAATGATAATGATTTGAGACCCTTCTGGTGGCTTGTTTGAATTTTTAAAAAATGTTCTGGATCCTTCTTTATTTGAATAGCATGTGTGTTCATGTTTAAGTAGAATGCCTTTGAATACCAGCAAGGGGATAAAGACAAGACACCCCACAATTATCAAAGATTTTTTTTGAATAGGAGTTTACCATAAACTATGACTTCTTGGAGTTTCCAAATGCATCTAGAGAAATGACTTTTGAAAACAAAAGTTAGAGTCACTAGATGATGTATGTATTTGTCATATTTCAAAAAAATAAAAAAAAATCTTATAGTTCTTGACCCATTCTATTCCTGATTTTTCTGAGTGTTTTTAGAATCTGAAACCAGAAATACCATGGGTGGAATTTAATTTTTGTCTATATTCATCATTTCCTTTTTAATTGAGATGATGGAGTAATTAGTTCAGAAAATATCTTAAATCCCTTTGCTGGATCACTATTAGAAGCCTATTTGTGTGCACTTTCTGCCAGAAATATACAAAAATGTCTTCAAGCTACAGGGTCACAAAATAATTTGATGCTTAAGGAGAAAAATATGTAAGGTGTGAAGCTAGCATTTCTTTAAAGCCAGAAGCAATCCTCATTTTACAACAGTTCACTTAGTGACCATTCAAAGTTACAACAGCACTGAAAAAAATTGACATGACCATTTTTCACACTTAAGACAGTTGCAACATCCCCATGATCACATGATCAACATTCAGATAATTTGCAACTGACTTATATGTATGACGATTGCAATGTCCTGGGATCATGTGGTCACCTTTTGTGACCTGACAAGCAAAGTCAACAGGGAAGCCAGATTCATTTAACAACCATGTTACTAACTTTACAACTGCAGGAATCATTTAACAACTGTGGCAAGAAAGGTCATAAAATGGGGCAAAAGTGATTTAACAACTGCTTAGTGACAAAAATTTTGGATTCAATTGTGGTCATCAGACACAATTGTTTTATTCCATTTTATTAGCGGGAGTTATCATTTAGAAATCCTTTTTTACAGTGGATGTTTTCAGTCTGTTTTATAGTAGTGATAGACCTAACTGTAAATCTATGTTTCATTGAACACTAGGTCAATTGTATATTTTATATCCAATTTTGGGCACAATATTTTTAATTCCTTTCTAATCTGGATTTAACATGACAAGCAACAATTTGGGGGGGAAAATTTGCAAAATGTGTATGGTAACATAATTGAGAAAACCTGTGGTAATAATAAATTTTCCTTTCTCTATGGTATGTGGTTCCTTCAATTTTAATATTTCAGGCTACAGTCTAGCATATATTTAATTGGAAGTAAATCTGGCATAATTTAATAGAACTTCCTTAGTAAACAGTTTGTATGTATAAGAGTTTGGCTTGAGTGAGTCCTTACTTTATGCTCTTGCAAAAGAAAGATTGTAAAGTCAGGACCACTACTTATTGTGATAGCTTTCTATTGGGAAGAATGGATAAATTCTTTTTTTCTGCTTTTTTTCAAATGCACTCTAAAATCTTTCCTAGAATGTGGTACTTGAAGAAAAAGTGTTTAGACAATAAAATGCATTCAGCTCCATTTTTTTACTATTGATGTCTGATAAAGGATAGTTAACCTCTACCATGAGTTAACTTGTATCCAAAGCTGAAAATTTAATATAAATTTTGATTAGCAAAATTGCTAATTCAATTTAATGTTTGAGCACCATCTACTGGACAAAATAGAAAGGGCCCATAATCCAGGCAAAACTCATTTTCCATTGCATGTAATTTTTTCTATATTGAAATCAGTGTGAGTTTCTTAAGCAAACTTTTTATCTGGGATTAAAGCAATACCCATCACTGATATGCTATTTAACTGTTGTTATGGAAATACATATGTTTAAAATGTATTCTATGGAAGATGGAAATTGCATCCCGTCAATTGCATCCCATGTAATTACATTACATCTTCATAATAAAGATGATCCTAATATGTACAGCTTGTCTGTAGCTGTTTTTTAGGCTGATTTGTTCTCCAGAATGAATTGGCAGCTTCATGTTATGAGAATTACAGTATTTAGTCACGTGGCATTTAAGCAGTTTGAGATGCTTATATATGATTAATATAAATAACTTACTTGAGCTATCTCTAACTGTGAGGATGCTTGTCCCAAAGGTGCTTTTTCAGAAGTCAACTGTACTTCCTTGTTTTTTTCTTTGAAGACATTTCACTTCTAAGCCAAGAAGCTTCTTCAGCTCTGACTGGATGGTGGGGAATGGAAATTCAGTCAGAGCTGAAGAAGCTCCTTGAATGAGAAGCGAAATGTCTTCAAAGGAAAAACAAGAAAGTCCAGTTGCCTCCTGACAAAGCACCTTTGGGACAACTATGACCTGGATGACTGAGAATCTCAATAGACTTGTGGGGATGCTTGAGATTAAAATATTCTCCCTCAAAAACCTGTAGAGGTTATACCAAACAAATCTAAAAATCATTATAGGCTGGGGAGAGTGGTAAATTAAACTACTAGTCTGCTATCTGTGGCAGTTATTGTACAATAGAAGATACAAAGTAAGACCCAGAATGCACCCATTAAAGATCTTGTTTTTAGTCTGTCATTTCTAATACAACATAAAAAAATTATTAAATATATGATGAGAGTATCTAAATTATTGATATTTAATTTTAGTTAAATTATGTTATGTTAAATTATGTTTAGTTAAAATATGTAAATTAAATTAAATATTTATTTTCCCTGTGAAACAGCCATGTTCAACATCAGTGGGGGTGGGGGGGTGAGAGTGCATTCTTGTTTGGCAATTTTTTTTAGGGCAAAAAAATGTGGAAGATATTTTGGAATTTCAAAAAATTTTCATATGGATCTTGGAAGATTTAGCAGAAGAAAACCTTCAAGCATTTCTGGTTCTAAATGACTACCTCATAGCAAGAAAGCAAGAAAGCAAAACATTTTTCATATTAAATTTGGTTGCTGGAATGCTTGGCCAAAAAAACATTAGGTGAAAGGATATATCTTCTGGGTTTTGCTTAGAAGAAGTTTGGTAAAATATCTACCAAGTCCCCAAGGAACTATTCTGCATTTGGTTCTGGTGAATGAATCTCAGGTTTTTACTTAAAACCATCAGCAGTATATTAGAAGCTGTGCTGAAAGGAAGTTTGTCATTCCTTGCTTTAGATTTGTAATAATATAAAATATGAGACATCGTTTTAAAATTTTGCAAAACCCAATCTTTTTTTCTACTTTGCAGTTTCACAACTCAAATGTAAAAGTTGGTAGGTAATGTCAGATTCTGAATTTATGTTTTAACGGTCATTTGTAATATGCCTCACTTGTAGTTTATGCATAATTTATATAAATTTGTTCAAAAGTGAGTCTCAGTAAGAAGATTAAGACCTATGCTGTCCTCTGCATGAGTCAATAAGTTTATTAAACGGTTAGATAGCCTGGATGACTCTGCTTATGGTTACTCATGTATAGATATCTCCTGAATGGACTGCTGTAACATACACTACATGGGCTGCCCTTGAGAGAATTTGAAAGTTTCAGTTGGTTCAAAATACAGTAGTATAGGTAGTTACAGTATGAATGCTGCTAGATCTGTACATGTTATACCTCTGTCTGAAAACTGTACTGGCTGCCAATATACTTACAGATCCAACTCCAGGTGCTGATGGTCAGGTTATTTGTGAGACCACTTCTCCCAAGTTGTGTCCACCCATTCTATCAAATCTAACAAAAGAAACAGGGTAAAGGTTTCATGCATTAAAGAGTGTCTGTCAGGGTTCCAAGTAATAATCCCATAGCAAACAAAACTCCGAGGCCGGTAGATTCCTCAAGGAGCCTGGTTTAGCTCAGCAGACTAAAAGCATAGTGATTGAAACCAGCTGTCTGCAATTACTGTAAGTTCGAATCTCACCAGACTCAAGGTTGACTCAGCCTTCCATCCTTTCTAAGGTAGGTTAAATGAGGACCCAGTATGTGGGGGCAATAAGCTGACTTTGTATAAATATACAAAAGTATGAAGGCTATTGCTTAACGCATTGTAAGCCGCCCTGAGTCTCCGGAGAAGGGCAGCATATAAATCAATTTTTTAAAAAAATAGTATTTATTGGACAGTTCTGGTGAAAACTGACTCTGAAGGTTCCCACAGTTTTCACCTAATTAAAAGTAAAAGATTTTCCTCTTCCCCCATGCAAACAATCAATCACATGGTCCAATCAGGATGCCATCAGGTTGCATAGTAACATCATTCCTCCTCTCTCTCTGGCCAGGTGTGAGAATGCTCTTGGTTCCCAGGAGAAAGTTTTTTTTTTTTTTAATTTTGATTTATATGCCGCCCTTCTCCGGAGACTCAGGGCGGCTTACAAGGCGTTAAGCAATAGCCTTCATACTTTTGTATATTTATACAAAGTCAGCTTATTGCCCCCACAAACTGGGTCCTCAATTTACCTACCTTAGAAAGGATGGAAGGCTGAGTCAACCTTGAGCCTTGGTAGATTCGAACCTGCAATAATTGCAGGCAGCTGATGTTAATAACAGGGCTTTAGACCACTGTACTATCCAAGGCTCACATCTCTATTACTCTCTCCCTAACCCTCAGCTCCAATGTGGCAACACTGAAGCTCCAAAATGGCTCCAGTCAGGTCAGCTTCAGAGTTGACAGGTGGTCCCTCTTAATTTAAAAGGACTTCCTATAAGGAAAAGAAATCATAGAGGTTAGTCAAGGTTCAGCTTAACCCCCCTTCCTCCCCAAGAGGCCCCTTAGGTTTCCGGGAGTATTCATCATGAAACCTTTTGACCAATCTATCTGCCTTCACATCCCAGCTCTTAACCCAGGTGGCCTCGGAGAGGGGGTACGTCTTCCATATCACCAAGTACTGCAGTCTGACCCATGCAATTTAGAATCCAGGATTCCCCCCCCCCCCTGTAATGCATTTCCCCATGCATTACGTGCCTGATGTCCCGGTCTGATCTGGGAGCCTACCACCAGCTTTAACAAGCTGCTGTGAAAGACCGGATGCACTTTCCCTAGCAAGCAAGGGAGTTGAAGCTGTACCGTAATAGGGTTGATTACTTTCACTATAGGGAAAGGCCCTATAAACTTTGGCCCTAGCTTTTTGCAAGGGAGTTTTAACTTTATCTACTTCATTAAGAAGTAGACCTTGCTCCCGACTCAAAATGGCAATTGGGGGCTGTGGAGTTTTATAGGTTTTTCCCACTTCTCGTAAAGCCTGTTTGATATCCCCCCCCCCCTTCAGATTCCATCCACTCATTTAGTGACATGGAGGAGGGGGAATCCAAGGGGAGTTCAGGCATGGGAATGAATTCCATCCCACTGGTGACCTGGAAAGGGGTCATATAGGTGCTGTTATAAACCTCATTATTGTATGCCACTTCAGCGAACAGCAGCAACTCTGTCCAATTAGACTGCTGATAGTTGACATAACAATGCTGAAGCTCACTGATCCAATCAGGGTGGAAGTATTTTGTTTTGCCTATAAAACCACAGTTATCTCTATTCGCCCCTCCCTATCCCTCAACTCCAGTGTGGCAACGTTGAAACTCCAAAATGGCTCCAGTCAGGTCAGCTTCAGTGTGTCATCGGGTAAGGATCTAGGAAGAGACCTTCTATATCATGCATCTGCCCTGCGGTACATCATCTTACAAGACTTCAGATAGGTCCATTAGCCTATGTCAAGGCCCTGAAGACATGGCTCTGTACCCAGGAATGGGATTGTTGCTTCTGAAATTAACATTTTAACCATTTTGAATATTGGACAAGAACTGTTCTGACAATGTTATAAATTGGGTGACTCTATGCTTACTTTGCTTTCTTTTGCCACAATTGTTCTATTTCTATCTGACATTTTTGTATTTTGTATCTTGTCCAATTCTTTCTCTTCTATTCTGTTGTCTCATGCTACTGCAATGTCCACCCTGAAGATTTTTTAAAAAATTCTTACTGATAATTGTTAAGTCGGTGGTGTTATGTGGTAGGTTCCTGTCTGTTTCAATTCTAAAATCCCAGAGCACTTTGGCTTCTTCTTTTTCTATGACTTTCAATTTAATGGTCTCACCAGTTCTATCTAACATGCAAATAGCATTTCTTGCAGATCATCCAATGTATCATTGATATTACTTTGCTACTGTGGTTTGTAGTTAGTCTATGTGATTTTCTTTCAGTAGCTAGTCAGTTGATCCACTGTTTCTTCAGCTTCTTTGCAGAGGTAGCATTTTCTGTCTATTGCTGTCCTCTCAATTCTGGGTTTCTATGCATTTGTACTATGCAAGCAGAATTGTCCACCATTCTGTCCTTTTCTTCAACTTTCCTGCTCTTGGCCATTGCCTGCTCTTGTTATTATCTGCTTTGCTTGCTATTAAAAAATAACCATGCATTGTCCATATAATATTTGCCTTCTTTTCTGTTCTTCATTTGGTTTTTCTTGTAGGTTAGTTTGGTTTCTCCAGTACTTAGTACTTAGGTTTCATGATATACTACTTCAGTGCATCTTTTTCATTGTCCTTCAGATATTCTTCTAATGCCCTTTTTTTCTTCATCAACCATTTGATGCAACAATCCACCTTTCTATTTTCTTGGTAAGTAGAGTCTGTCATCATCACTGTATGAATGAAGGACATGGTTCATTATTCATTATTTTTCTGGTCTTCCTATCCAGGGCTTTTAATTCTGCTTGAATCTAGTCCACTATTCCTATGGTGTAATTAAAGACTGGAATTTATGGAATGAATTTATTTGCTACTCATCACATGGTTTGAAGCAATTTTTCCAGCTTCCAACTCAAAGAGATCTGGACAATTTACATTGCCTACAGTCCTGGAGTTGTTTGTACAAGCACGAATGTACATATATACTACCCAAGGGTAGAGTAGGCATCGTGCTTATTCATGAGTATTTCTATAGGAGTTGTAGGTTTCATATGGTTCAAGTAAATAATTTGTCTAGCAATCAGATTGTGTATAACAAGTTTTTTTTTCATTTACTGCTGGTATTGCAAGGGAAGTAATGCTAATAGGTATAGAATAAGTAAAATTATTGGTATGGTCACAAGTCAGAATTGTGAGGAAAATAGATACACTAAAAAGGCTACTAAGGTTTCAGAGGCATCAAGATGTCAAAAAGCGTTATTGAGACCCATGTCTCATCATTGGGGGACACAGAATTTGAGTTTAAGATTATGTGTTTAAGACTCACATGGATTAACATAATCAGATCTGGACAGCAGAAATTTAGATAACTACAAAGTGGTCACAGTGAAAGAATTTTTAAAAAATCTACCCCTTTGTTGCTCTATGATGATTGGTTGATGTCTTGAACTCCACATATACATGAACATACAAGTTCAAGTGAGTTATTTTATTTTATTTTATTATTTTATTTTATTTTATTTTATAACTTGTATGCTGCCCTTTCTCCCAAGGGGCTCAGGGCAGCTCACAACAATAAAAAACACATAAAATTCAGTATTCAAATATAAAAACCAATAAAATCCTCTTTAAAAAAACCCCCTTCAGTCCAATCCAGCCAGGCCAAATAGCCATGTTTTGAGGTCACGGCGGAAAGAGCGAAGGTCAGGGGCCATCTGGAGCTCTGGGGGAGCTGATTCCATAGAGTAGGCATGCCCACAGAGAAGGCCCGCTCCCTGGGAGTCGCCAGTCGACACTGTCTGGCCAACGAAACCCCAAGGAGGCCCTCCCTGTGAGAGTGCACCGGGCGATGGGGAGCTGTTGCTGGCCGCAGATGGTCCACCAGGTACCAGTTGTGGAGTTCTTGAACAGTCCAATGGATTAGAGATCAATTAAATATGCCATTGTAAGAATATTTGAGGCCATACTAGCACTTTTCCTTTCTAACACTGGAATAATAATCTCAATGTTTTGGCCCCATATATATGATGTTCTGACCTTAACAGAACAGAAATTTGATGGCAAAATAATGCAATCTGGTAGTACTAATTTCTGTGATGAGAGAGAGAAACAGAGAGGGGGAGCAATGGAGAGAAGGAGGGAAGAAATGAGAAGCAAAATAAATTTGCTAACCCTCTGCTGAACTTGAGGGCTTTTCACGTTTCAAAAAAGGAACTCTCCTCAAAAACAACAAACAAGATGTTATGCCAGCAAGATCATGTCTCCCGCTGATGATCTCATTCACCATCAATTTCGAATTCAAAGTTTTCCATGCATATTGAGCTAAACTAGATCAATCCATGTTTCTCTCATGTATAAATCCAGGCAATGTAAAATCAGCCACATAACAACTTTATATGTTTCAGAAGTTTCCTTGAGGGAGATGAGACATTCTCTACAGTACTCTTCTACTGTGAGAATGTCAAATAAAAAGGAACAAGAGCCTCAGCTTTGTAGGACATTTGTTCCAAGCTGGCCGCTATTGTCTTGAAATCTGAGAATTGCCTGGAGCTGTGTGGTGAATGTGCTAATAGGCATGTTACATAGTTACACTTTCCCTCCCCAAACATCTTTGTCTTATTAAATCGTAACAAGAAAAGTCAGCAACCATTCCTGCTGGCACTGCTATAGTAGCATCACGGCAATACATGGATCTTAAGCACTTGGCTGTTAGCCACCATTTCTTCCTACATGTTTTCTGACATCAAAGGCATTAATAAAGTACAAAAGGAAGATAAGGAATGACAAGAAAATGGTATATCCTCTTTGTTCTTATTGTGAACTGCTTCACAGTATTCCCCTGCTTGTGGCTAGGCACAAAGTGAGATCCTACAACTAAAGACTCTGCAGATTTATTTAAATTGTTTATTCACTTTGTATTAATCACTTCTCTAAAATTTAAAAATGCATTTGTGATGGGGGGAAAACTTTTCAAATAAGAATGTTGAACATTTTATCTAGTACTTTCACTCTTGACTTGAACTTTAACACTAGAGTAGCATCTGAAAGCTTTCCTGAATTACCCATACAAAGACTACAGGCTATTTCTGAAACAATCCTATTCAAATCCTGCCCTTTTTTTTTGGATTATTAGAATTGAGGGTTTATATGAAAGTGGTCTCATATTATTTGTCACCAGTAATTTCAATATGTCTGCAATGTTGCATCCTATGGAGAGATAGCCAGCTAACTTTCAAACAGTAGATACAGTCAGCAAAGAATAGTATCACAATGCCTGGATAAAATTGGGCTTTGCTTTTCCCTGTGAGAATCAGCTAATAGCCAAACTCAATAGCATTGTCAGGGATCATTGCATTGGTGCAGTATGATTAATCCATTAGGGATCTTGTGAAAATGGATCTTTGAAAAAAAGCAATTACCAATTCCTGTAGGCGAGATCACTAATTCTCTTTGTCTGCTACATAGACCTGTAAAGGTTGGATCTATCTGGAATAAGTTCCATATACAAATTGTAAGGTCTAGCCTGGAGATGCATTCACAACATAGAGCAGAATTGGCATGCATTATTAAAAACTGATTGGGCAGTGTCAATATAACACTGTCAGAAATTTGCTTTTTAGGACCCTGTAGCTTAAATGGAAGGATTTGGAGGAGTGAGTAAGGATGTGGTGTGACATTTGGTAGAGTCCAGTTGGGCCGCTTCATTTGTAGCTGGGTATGAATGCTTTTATGTGAGTCTGGGATGCAGGGCTAAGGAAGAATGAATGGCTGGAGTCTAAAGATGAGAAATTATTATTTAAAAAAGGATAAAATGCTGCCAATCATGTGATGGTGCATCCTTGTCAGTGAAGAACCAAGGGAATTGCTCCTTGCTAGATTTTTCCCTTCACCAGCATTAGTAACCATATGCTAATATGCTAATACTGGGCAAGGGAAGGCTAGCAACTAACAAGGAGAAATCCTTTCATCCTAGCCTTAACTTTCCCTTGCCCAATGTTAGCATATTAGTGTTTGGCATCTAATGCTGGGGAAGCGAAGGCTAGCAACTAGGCAGGGAAAGAAATAACAAGGACGTCTTGCTAATGGTAGCTTTCCCTTCCCAGTGTTAAGCTGTGATACACTGCTAATGTTGGGGGAGGAAAGGCTAGCAATCAGCAAGGAAAGGAAAACCAAAAGCTTCACCAGCATCTCAGAAAAAAGCAGCTGCTTGTGGAATTCTGCCATATGGCCCTGCAATGGAGCAGCCTGCCCTCCTTCCAGATAAAAGCCTTTTGAGCTGTGGAGATCTTTGAAAGATGGGGATGTGGAGATTCCAAGAGTCAGGAAGCATAGAATGCGGTATCTCAGGGGGTGAGGGAGGTTTAGGGAGGCTGGAGGCAAGTGGGTTTATGCCTGCACTAGAGTCTCTTCCAGTAGTGGGTTCCACTTACCTTTGCTACCAGTTCAGAATTGTGAGAGCATGTGGGGCACTTCTGCGCAGAGCATCTGTGATGACATCCAGGCGGGTGGATGGAGCCTCCCGCTGCTGCCACTACCAGTTTGCCCAAACTGGGGTGAACCAGTAGAAATCCAGCACTGGTCTCCCCCATTTCTGAGGCATCCCATATTTCATTTAAAACCCATGCATTCATTTAATAAATGCATTGGGGACAGCAGAGATAGAGACTCGTTAAGTGAGGCAATTTACTTAACACCCTCCTAACCTTAATAGAAAGGCTCCATTATGGTCGTAACTCAAGAATTACCTGCACTTGAGAATATAATTAAAGTCGAAGAGATAAGGTAAATAATGAATGAAACTGAATGCAAATGCACCAAACATAAAAGCAATGGGGAAAAAATACTCAGAGGTCATTTGCTCTTATAGAGAGAATGAATGAATCTCAAATAGCAAAATAAACGGGGAGGGAAAGGAAGAGTGAATATGTGGAGTAAAAAAGAGAAAACCAAGAAAGTCCTGGTTGGATAAAGGTAACAAAAACCTCAAAAAGACAGAGGGGAGAAGTTTCAAGATCAAAGGCGTATATGAATCAAATAGTGCTTACTCTAAAGAGGAATAGTGTGATGTGCATATATGTATTTAATGGTAAAAAATTTATTTACATATTAATCAGAAAATAATGTCACTAAGAACCAGTGATTTTATGATTGTGTGTGTGTGTGTGTGTGTGTCCGTCCGCATATGAAAATGATGAAATGATATGAAATATTCGCCTTTTAAGCAAGAAAATGGCATTTTAATGTCACCAAACTAAACTTGTAATAGACTATGCTGAAAAAGCATTTTTGAGAACTAAATAAACATATGGTATTTATTATCTTTGTAACAATGGTAAGACAACAGAAATAAATGCTTTTAAAACAGACAGACCTCGCCCGTATTTTCCCCTCTTTAATTACTTCTCTGGAAACAGAAATGTATATGTCATATCCATACAAATTCTAAAGCTTTTCTACAGAAGAATCTTTTAATATGTCCATGTCCTTGTGTCTGTGTCCTAAGTGCCAATTCATTTTGATCAATTTCCAACAGACATGTCTGTTCAGAATGAAGTTTAAGACTGGATCTTACTTTCAAGTAAGCACATACAGAATTGCAACATTTTTAATTAGGATCATCAGATTGCGGTTGCAAAAATATAGGCAACTACTGGATAGTAGCAGTCTTTTTTTTCTTTAATCTTTTTGTTCACCTCTGTTATCCAGAATTTTATATACCAGATCTGGTATTCCTATTTTTAATGGGTTGTTTGTTTGTTTTGGAGTTGTTGTTGGGTTTTTTTTTTTTGCAATCATATAAAAAGTGGTTGTTTGCTATGGACTGTCAATTTTTAGAAAATTGTTTTAGTTTCTAACTTATGCTTTCTATTTTAATAATGAAACACGTATTATAAATTACACCAGAGACAAATTTTAATTAAAATCTGATGGTATTTAGGAAATCTACTGGTGTTCCGGAAAAGTTTTTATATGGTGAGATCCCTGCTTGTAGCTAGTGATTAGAATTAAGTACGGTTAGGGTTTTTTCCTTGATGTAATGACAAATAGGAAGATACTACACCCATTAATAATGATTGGGTTTTGTTATGCTCCTTATTGTATTTTGAGGTTTGAGTTATTTATATGAAAAGCCAGTTTGGTATAGTGGTTAAGGAATCAGGCTAGAAACCAGGAGACTGCAAATTCTAGTCCAATCTTAAGCACAAAGCTAGATGAGTGATTTTGGAGCAGTTACTCTATCTTAGTTCTAGGCAGGAAGCAAACCACCTCTGAAACCTGACAAAAAATGCAGGAATTTTTTCAGGTAGTTTCCAGTAATCAGCATAAATTTGAAGGAAATCATAATCATCATCATCATCATCATCATCATCATCATCAGTTATTACAGATCAAGTTCTACAAGAAGAGGATATTTGAAACAAATGCACCAGTTCTGGAAAGAACAACATCCAGAATTAGAAATAGCAGAACATGGACTAGCAGATCAACGTTGATTTATAATACAAAATAAAGTACTCACAGAAGCAGAAATGGAAGAACTGCAAAAGCTTACCCAGGGAAAGAAGCCAAAGCCTTGCCAGAAGTAACTCAGAATAAAGAGGCAAACCAGAGAGAGTTGGTAGTAGAGATAAAACTGTTTTCATTTGAAAACCAGGCACCCTCTCCTCTGTCTTAGGAATAACAAGACCCTCTAACTAAAGAACTAAAAGAATTAAAACAAAGAATAACTGAGCATCTAGAACATCACAAAAACATCATAATAAGATTGCTTGCATTGAAGCTTGTTCCAAAGAAACGGCTAGCACAAGCATTAAAAGATGCAAATACTGCAATATCAAATACAAGCACTAACCGACAGCAAGAAACAAATCAACTAACGTACAGCACAGCTGCAGTTATAACTGAATACCTGGGAGACAAAATCAACAAAGAAGGGGAAAAAACTGAAGAGTGCACTATAAAAATGGAAGGTTAGACTGGAAAATGAGATCAGCAAGTTCAGATCAGTTGCAAGCAAGCTAGAACAGATGAAAGAAAAGAAGTTGAAGAACAAGAAGAACAAAGAATACTTTATCAAGAAATACCACTTAGAAACAAGATGTTTCTGCTGTTTGATAGCCATGGCCTTATTCAACAGTGTTGACAAAGAAAACATTGCAATGAGAAATAGTAGTGATGATAGGGAATCTCCTTGAAATATTCCTCTCTTGGTATTAATCACTCCCAGTCTCTCACCATTGTTCTGCAACTGTGTCTTCCATTGTGCCATCGATCTTTGCACAAAGCTTCTGATGTTTCTACCATCTGATGTACTTTCAAGATCAAGGAAGCATTGGAAATAATAAAGCAGCAAATATCAGCTGTAGCCCAAAAGATCAGCAGATACAAAGCTCGAATTGCAAATTACAGGCAGAACCTCCAATTTCAAACCAATCAGAAATGTTTTTACCAAGCCATTAATGCAGAAACAGCAGTGAATCAGTCAGTACCTAACAAGGAAGAAACAAATTTTGGGTGCAGATATGGGATAACCCAAAAAATACAACAAAGGTGCAGCTTAATTAAAAGAGGTGAATAAGAATTTCTTAAAAAGTTGAAATGGAAGAATTCGTAATAACGCAGAAATGGTAGAGAAAAGAACAAGGAAAATCAAGAATTGGTCAGCACTAGGCAAAGAGGAACTGCATGATTTTTGGTTGAAACATTTAACTGGTCTATAGCCACTTGTTGCCAAGCAATTTAACAACATACTACAAGGAAGTGAAATTGAAGAGTGCTTAACATCTGGAAAAACCTACCTGATAATGAAAGATCCAGCAAGAGGGGCAGTACCAGGCAACTACAGGCCAATTACCTGCTTACCAACAACTTTCAAATTGCTAACTGGTGTGGTAGCTGATGCAGTCCAACATCTAGCTGAAAACAGTCTCTTTTCACCTGAACAGAAAAGAAACTACCTCAATAGCAGAGAAATAAAAGATCAACTCCTAATTGACAAAATGATTTTGGAAAACTGCAAGAGAAAGCAGACCAACCTGAATGTAGCATGGATTGATTACAAAAAGGCATTTGCCACATGACTAGATTGTTAGGATTCTATATGGTGTATATAATGTTAGAACCAGTTGTCCAGGCAATATATGTATACTGTAACTTTAAGCTGTAAATGTTACGTTTTTGCTGAGTCATGCTGTAATTGGATAATGACTAGTTGGGAGTATATTTAAACAAAGTATTGTAACCTGGTCAGTTACTGCTATGAACTGCTCTTGTGAAGAAACTGCTCTTGTGAAGAAACTGCTATTGTGAAGAAACTGCTATTGTGAAGGAGTTGCTAGCTGTTGATGGATCTGCTACCATCGTGGTTTGCTAACTAGAGTGAGTTGTTTGGACAGATTTACTGGACTGATTTATTGGTGAAGACTTGGGATTTGTTTATGACTACGCGACTGCTTTTTCCTATGATAAAGTAAACTTTTTGCTAAACCAGTTTTCTTATTCATTGCTCTCAACGTTTCCTTGTGCAGTTACTCTGCTGGTTGGTCATACAACATCAATATCCTTAACATAGATAATCAAATGCCTAGAAATAACAGGAGTCAGTAGAAACATCAGAAGCTTTGTGCAAAGATCGAAGGCACAATGGAAGACACAGTTGCAGATCAATGGTGAGAGACTAGGAGCAGTTAATATTAAGAGAGGAATATTTCAAGGAGATTCCCTATCATCACTACTATTTGTCATTTCAATGTTTCCTCTGTCAACACTGTTGAATAACTCAGGCCTTGGATATCAAACAGCAGAAACATCTGCCAGACTATCCCACCTCCTTTACATGGATAATATGAAGCTGTATGGAAAAATTCCATCTGAAATAGTATTGTTGCTCAACACTGTCTGTATATATAGCCAAGATATTGCAATGGAGTTTGAATTGGATAAATGTTCTACACTCAATATCAAACAAGGAAAAATAGTGAAAACTGAAGGAATCAAGATGCCTATGAAAATAACATTAAGAGTCTGGATGAAGATCATTACTACAAATACTTCAAACTGATAACATCAAGCATACTGATGTCAAGAAAAAGATTAGAGGTGAATACATCAAGAGAGTGAAGAAGTCTAAAGTCAAATTCAATGGAGGAAATACCTTCAAGGCAATCAACAACTGGACAATTCCAGTCATTAGATACTCAGTTGGAATAGTGAACTGGACTCAAGCAGAACTAAAAGCAATGGATAGGAAGACCATAAAAATAATGACAATGAATTATGCCCTTCATCCTTGCAGTGACATTGACATTGGTAGCCTCTATCTACCAAGGCAAATAGATGGACGTGAAATGTTGCAAGTACATCAGATGGTTGAAGAAGAAAAAAGGCTTTGGAACAATATCTAAAGGACAATGAAGAAGACGCACTGAAGTTAGTATATCAGGAAGGCTTACTGACTACTAGAAAAACCAAACCTGCCTGCAAGAAAGACCAAATGAAGAACAGAATGGTGGCATGGGAAGATAAAGCACTACATGGCCAGTATATTTTTTTAAAAGTAGCTGGGAAAGCAGATAATAACAAGACCTGGCAATGGCCAAGAGAAGGAAATTTGAAGAAAGAGACTGAGGGACTAATTCTGCCTGCACAAGATCAAGCCTTAAGGACAAATGTATACAAAGCCAGAATTGACAGACAGTAACAAACAGTAAGTGCCGTCTATGCAAAGAAGCTGAGGAAATAGTGGACCTTCTAGACGATTGCATAGACTGACTACAAGCAGTGGCATGACAAAATAGCAATAATGGTGCACTGTAAGATCTGCAAGGAATATCATTTGCCTGCAAGCAAGAAGTGGTGGGACCATAAAATAGAGAAAGTCATAGAAAATGAAAAAGTTAAATTGCTCTGGGACTTTAGAATTCAAACAGACAGGTACCCGCCACATAACACCCCAGATTTAACAATTGTCAATAAAAAAGACAAAAAAGTCTGGATAGTGGATGTGGCAGTGCCTGGAGACAACAGAAGAGAAGAGAAAGAATTAGAGAAGATAACAAAATACAAAGACCTACAGATAGAAATAGAATGACTGTGGCAAAGGCAAGCAATAGTAATAGGCATCTTGGGTGCAATCCCAAAACAACTGGAACACCACTTGAACACCATTGGCATCGGCAAATTCACCATCAGCCAATTGCAGAAGGCTGCTTTATTTGGAATAGCTTCCATCCTGCAACGATATCTGTAACACCATCAAACATCTAGATCTGCCTATCCCAGGTCCTTGATAAGGGCTCAATGGGTAAACAAAATGCCAAACCCAGTCTGAACATCTGGCTGACTGTGCGAATAATAATAATAATAATAATAATAATAATAATAATAATAATAAATTTGAAACTGTTTCACATTTAATATGTGAGTGCAGCAAAATCGCACGAACTGATTACAAAACTAGACATGACCGAGTTGCTAAACTAATCCACTGGTCGTTATGTAAAAAATACGGCTTATCTGTATCTGAAAAGTCATGGGAACATAAAGTAGAAAAAGTTGTCGAAAATGAGAAGATGAAGATCTTGTGGGACTTTCAAATACATATGGATCGTCATTTGGAACACAACATGCCAGATATCACAGTTGTTGAAAACCGAAGCATACAATTTATTGATATCACTGTACCAGGAGATGCCAGAGTTGAAGAAAAAGAACTGAAAAAAATCATGAAATATTGCAACCTGGCCATTGAAACTACGTAATTATGGATGAAACATGTAACAGTGATACTCATTGTCATTGAGGTGCTTGGTACCATATCCAAGAATTTTACAAAATACATCAAGAAATTGCAGCTTTCTGTAATAACACCAGCGGAACTGCAAAAAACTGTACTACTCGGAACATGGGTACATTTAAGAAGATTCTTGATTGATACCTAGGACGCTGGCAGGAACCCATATCAACCATCAGCGCCAGTTAATTATATTTGTGATACATTTTTAAATGTTCAGTTGACTGAGTTTCATATTTAATGAATAAAAGAGATATAATAATAGACACATTGAGAGAGAAGGATGTTAAAATTTGGGATTCATACTTTTTCTGTGCTATAAGAGACTAGTGAAATCTCTTTTGTACCCCGCAGGAACTGACCTAATTCAAGTCTACATAATATCTTTGTATATTTGCAGATCTGGGATTTTTTCCCCCATTATACTCTGAAATATCCCCCCTTTTTTTGTTTGTTCTGTTTTGTTTTACAGCATATTTGCAGATTTTGTACATGACCATTTTCTTTAAAAAAAAGTCTTCTCAGTTCAAAGCCTGTGACATAACAGCAACATTCCAAGAATACAGCTCTATTATCTTGCAGTTCTCATGAACTGAGTTTCGAATAGGCTTTCCTTTCTCTGCAAAAGATGCATGTTATGTTTGTCTTTCCCATATTACTGAAAAGACACAACTGGAGAGAATATAAGAAAAATGAACAGTAGAACTGATCTCCTGAAATGGTGGTGTTCTATCACTGCAGTTTTTCAAGAAAAAATTGGACAGCCTTTTGTCCTGAATATATAATGTTTCTTAAATAAAATAGAGGTTGGACTAAAAGACCCTTAACAACCCTACAATTATATTAATCCTTGGCGAAGAAAACAGACAAACTTCCCTTCTGCATATTAACCTTTATAATAATCTTTATGTTGTCCACAGCCATCTGAAATTTCTACCCCTAAAATTTCTTTAGATTCTTTTAGACTCTTGTTTTTTATATATACTTCCTATTTTAATACATATATTTTTATATCTTCTAGCTTTTCATATTTTTTTTTCTAGATTCTGATATATCTTCTACGGTTTTAATTGACTTTATCCCATTCTACTTATGCTGGTGTATGAGTGTAATAATTATATGGTTTGATTCACATTTCTTTTGCAATCAGTAACTCAGCTAGACTTAGAGAACAGAGTTGATCAAGATAATCCAATACTTAATTTCATTGCTGAAAGGAAATTCCCATTAGATTCTCTGGAAAACAAAGCAATCTTTATTTTCCCTACCTTTAATTATTCTTACATGATGCCTCATGAAAAGTGATCAGTAAACCAGCTTGTTTATAAGTAGTTTATGTCACTGACAATGGGATTTTGAAAGTAATGATATACTAATACCCAAATAGAAGAATGCAACAAAACCATTAATTTTGTAGGTAGACAGGACAGCACAGGGCTATGCATCTGAGTTGTTATTTTCTGTTTTGAGGGTTATAGAAATTTCTGAAAAGCTTATCATATATGTGCTGTGCAGAAAGAATATCAAAATTTCATCATATTCAAGTGCTTTCTGGGAAAGACTAACATTCTTTAATTAAAAAACCAATAATGGGCAACACGGAATGTTGAATATTTTTCATTATTTGTTCCAGCTCTTAAATTGTTAATTTTGCCAGTTATTCAAAATAGCTGTCTTCTTAAGCCAATCGTATCCCAAGCCAATTATCCCATGTAGTCATCCTTAATTTAGTCCTTAAATTATCTTATCCCAGACTGTATTTGTTCTATAGGTACAGGCAATGATGTCATTTTTGAAGAGCTGCAAAGCAATGAGATCTACACATACTGTGTTGGCATGGCAAAAAGTTTATAGTATTAAACAATATAGTTAGTTTCAATTTACAACTACCCTACTTGAGTTTTATAATATTTATTACCCTACCCTGCTAATATGCTAAGAATTCCCCTTATTCAAATCAAATTTATTATTTATTATTTATTTATTAGTCACATTTTTATGCTGCCCAACCCCCGAGGGACTCTGGTTGGCTAACAACAAAGAATAAAACAATGCGAATAATATCCCATACAAAAGTTTAAAAAGAAAACATTAAAACCTATACATTCCAATTCGTGGCCAGGTCTCGCAAGATCACCGTAGCGAGATCAATGGCCCCAGGCCTGCCGGAAGAGCCAGGTCTTCACCTCTTTCTGGAAGGCCAGTAGGGTGTGGGCAGTCCAGACCTCAGGGGGTAATGGGTTCCAGAGAGCCGGGGCAGCCATAGAGAAGGCCCTCCCAAGCGGGTCCGCCAGCCGACATTGTTTAGCTGACGGGACCCAGAGGAAACCTATTCTGTGGGATCTTACCAGTCGTTGGGAGCTATGCGGCAGAAGGTGGTCTTGAAGATAGCCTGGCCCTGAGCCATGTAGGGCTTTCAAAGTAATAACCAACACCTTGAATTGCGCCCGGAGACTGATAGGGAGCCAGTGCAGCTCGCGGAGAATTGGTGTAATGTGGGTGTATCTAGGTGCTCACACGGTTGCATTCTGGACCAACTATAGTCTCCAAACACTTTTCAAGGGTAGCTCCACATAGAGCGCATTGCAATAGTCCAACCGTGAGGTGACAAGGGCATGAGTGACTGTGAGGAGAGCCTCCTGATCCAAGTAGAGTCGCAATTGGTGCACCAGATGAACCTGTGCAAAGGTCCCCCTAGCTACAGCAGTCAAATGTTGTTCCAATCTCAGCTGTGAGTCTAGGAGGACACCCAAATTGCGAGCTCGTTCTGAGGGGGGCACTTTCTCCTCCCCCAGAACCAAGGATGGACAATCGACATAGTCTTTAGGGGGCTACCCTCTGAATACCCAAAGCCATTCAGTCTTGTCTGGGTTAAGTCTGAGCCTGTTGACTTCCATCCAGATCCTCACAGCCTCCAGACACCGGCACATCACATCTACCACCTCACTGAGCTGACAAGGGGTGGAGATATACAGCTGGTTATCATCAGCATATTGCTGATATCCCACTCCGTGTCATTGGATGATTTCACCCAGCGGTGAAATGAAGAATCCTTATCTCCTCCTCCAATCCTTGTCTTTATATTTTATTTCAGTTTGAAAAAGAACTGCTGATAAGCTTTTTTTTTTTTTTGAATGATTTTCAAGAAATCCCACTTCTTTAAATTCAAGGTTTGTGTTTGGTTACATTTCATATTAGTTTCCCTCAGAATTAGGATTCTAGTATTGCATAGTCATCCAACCTATCTCCATGTTTTGATGTAGTGATTTTCTCTCCATCTTCCTTCTAATATTAAGACAACATAGAAAACAGTTAACATAATGCTCCCAGAACTATAGAGACTATTACTAGACTAATGCTGACTTAGGCAGCAACAATTATCAGGAGAACTATAGGTTACTCCCCATTGCATTGCACACAAAGATTGAAGATGTCTAGAGCAAGACTACTGAGCTAGAGCTAGGGGAAAGCATGTCAACCTGAAAATAAAATGAATGCAATTAACTCAGTTTAATTTCTTCTTTTCTTTTTTCAATATATAATAAAACAGTGAATGTTACTCTTACTTGTATATCTTCTTTATCAACATTGTTATTGTCTTCTATTTCCTGCTTTTTTTTTTAGATTCCAGTTGGAACAAATAAACGAACAAATAAATCATATCTGTTGTCCACATATAGTTCACAGAAGCCTGACCTGCAATATGCTGCTGTCTTCAATAAACAACACAATTAAATAAACATCTTGATATTCAATAAGATAACTATGCTTTATGAAATCACGGTAATGAGTAACAAGGTAAATATCCCACTGAGTAAAGATAATCTTAAACTCATAAATATAAAAAAAATCAATTTTTAATTAAATCTCCTGGGTTAAAAAAAACTGAATTATTTTATACTTCAGGGAAACATGCAAGGGTTTCAAACTGTTAAACACATGTGCTCACTAGGATATAAATAGTGATAGAATTGATAATGCACAACTCAAAAAACATTACATGCTTCTTTCATTTTGATATCAATTAAAATATTTTTGAAAAACCAATAAGGATATTATTTTTCAAAATGCACACATTGATGTATTCATGAACTTTCAATATCCATCAAACTATTTAAGTTTTTAAGAAAATTCTTTTGACACGTCATAGAAAAATTATTTTTGTTGAGTTAAAATATGCAATTTAAAATCATTGGGCTAAGCAGGCATTACCTGAAAATTTTAGAAACAGAATATTGTCCCAATAATACAATGCTAGTAAGCTGCTATAATTTTTATATATAACCAATATAACCAATTCATGGAGTTTATTCAATTTATAGTTATTGCTATTTACTTTTATATATGTGTGTGTGTGTGAGTGTGTGTGTGTGTTTCTTTCTTTTTCGTAGGTTTTATGTGTATTTCTCTTTAGCCAGGTTCTACCTACTAGGGCTGCATAAAATCTTGGCTTACATAGGTAGAACCTGGCTAAAGACACACACACACACACACACACCACACACACACACACACATACACTTTTCTAATATAGTGATAAAATGTCAGAAACCCTCTGGGTTAAAAGGATTTGGTTACATGCTTGATTGACATCATGCAGACAAAGTATATCTTTCCAAAAGATGTCTGGATGTCTCCAACCTACCTTTGAATATAAAACCTCACTAGCAGATCTGAATTCTGGACAAAGAATGACCTGCAGTTTTCTTCCCATATTCTTGAACTGCAATCACATATGGTCAGGCTAAACCCCAACAGTCCAAGTGTTTTTTCCTATTTGCACATGTTACTAAGAAACAACAGCTAAGGGTATGTTATTACAAGTTTGGAAGTGACCCAATTCTTGGCAAGATCCCAAGGCAAACATTTTATTTCATTTTAAAAAGCAAAATGTGATATAGTTGATAGTTGTAATTATGATTGGCAAGTAAATGAAGCAACAGTGCTACTATTCAGTCTATGGAAAAAAATTCAAATATGAATTAATAAAATAATGGTTTGATTATTCATAATTTTACCAGTGGAAGGGTAGGAAAATGCTCTCTTCACCAGGAGTTGAGCAGGATAAATATATAAGGAATAGAAATATTTTTGAAAGAAAAATGATTTGGCTTTTGCTTTGTCAAATATATATGTTAGCATCCATTCTACACCAAAATCAGGCAGAACATTTCCATGCTAAGATTTGGGAAATTTCACAATTTAATAAATCAATAAATTACAAGAGAGTGGAGACATTTTGTTACCATGTAACTGCATCAAATTTGGCTTTTATATGTAAGATCTAATAATTTACGTTTTAAAGTTTGACTTTTCATATAGTACCCTTCATTGTAAAATATGAAGAGATAGAAATTTATGGTCACAATTCCAATGATTGTTGGAATGTATCAGTCCAATTCTAAGTATGGAAAGATAAATGGAAATACAGAGCACCAGGTGGTTAACAGTAATTATATCATATAGCAGCAGTTTAGTGATAAAAGAATTACAATACTAAATCATGCATGATAAATCAAAAGGAATTGTAATATATCGTATAGTTCTTTGGCTATACCAGTAATCCTTGCTGAAAGTATTAGTAGGAAAGTCTTTTATAAAATGGATAAATTGAAGAATAATGTAATCAAGGATATGAACTACTATAGCCATGGGAGACAATGCCAGCATGTTCCCATACAGGATAATAATTCTTGTTCAAAAGTATGAGTATCTTAGAAATAATGTGAAGTTGTATAGCTTAAAGTCAGAAAAAGCCTTTTTCCCCCAAAAGAAAAGGTAAAAGGCAGATTTTCAAAACAAGAGCAAGGTGTGTTTTTGGTTTCTTTGTTTTAAGAAGACCATTTAATAATTAAAAGAAAGAAAATGTCTTAATTCCCTAAACTGGTCTTCGTTGAGAATGAGTTCCTGTGGCTATGTGCATGTAGGTGCATTATTTCCCTGTGCAGAGGAGAAATGAAAACACAGTGCGCCCCTTAGGTGTATCTGCAAAATGTAAATCATCACTTCATACAACACAGAGTGCCATCACCAGAATGACAGGCATTTGGCTAGTATACTTGATAAAAAACATATTTCACATTTAAGTTATTATAAACTGTGTGGTCGTATGATGCTTATTCATATTCTCCTCTAATTTGTCTGTGGTCTAATTATTTATTTTACAATCTCTAATTAATTTTCTTATAGTCACATCTTTGAAATTAATAATTTCAAGACTCTGGGTTAATTGTGTGAAATATTTTCACTGTAGTCAGAAACCACTAGAATTTGTCTTGGTTTTAATGCATTATAGTGCATACCAACCCCGATTAATTCTAATGGGTGTTTAAAAAGGGTGTTGTCTTCATGAATAATGTGATAGTTCCTGCCTCCCTGCCCTGTTTCTTATTCTTTCAGTTAGCCTGGCCAGCTCTGAAACAGGGAGACTAAAGCCTTTTTAGTGAAGGGTAAGGGGGCTACTTAGTTCTTATTTCATGCATTTCATTCAGTCAAAACAAACAATGCAATATATCACCATTCATATCTCGGGATACTAGAATAGAATAACAGAGTTGGAAGGGACCTTGGAGGTCTTCTAGTCCAACCCCCTGCCCAGGCAGGAAACCCTACACCACTTCAGACAAATGGTTATCCAACATCTTCTTAAAAATTTCCAGTGTTGGAGCATTCACAACTTCTGCAGGCAAGTTGTTCCACTTATTAATTGTTCTGTCAGGAAATTTCTCCTTAGTTCTAAATTGCTTCTCTCCCTGATTAGTTTCCACCCAAAGCTTCAGGTGCTTTGGAGAATAGTTTGACTCCCTCTTCTTTATGGCAACCCCTGAGATATTGGAACACTGCTATCATGTCTCCCCTAGTCCCTCTCTTCATTAAACTAGACATACCTAGTTCCTGCAACTGTTCTTCATAGCTGATGCTATGCAACGCCAGCTCCGTGGTAAACAAAGCCCCCCTCATTTGTGATCTTGTTCAAGAGGGGGGAGCGGACCTGGCAGGTATTACGGAGACCTGGCTGGGCCAGGAGGGAGGGGTTTCTCTCATAGAGATGTGCCCACCTGGTTTCCAGGCATTTCATCAGCCAAGGTCACAGGGGAGGGGTGGGGGGGTGGCAGTTATCATTAGAGAAGGTCTTGGCCCGAAGGAGGCCACTGTTCCTCAGATGGTCGGATGTGAGTCCGTCCTTGTGAAGTGGGGTCATGGGGTACAGATGGGCTTGCTAGTTACGTACCTGGCTCCCTGCTACATGGCGGCAGCCCTGCCTGAGCTGCTCAACGTTATAGCCGCGGTGGCGGTTGATATCCCTAGGCTTATAGTCATGGGAGATTTCAACCTGCCATCCGTCGGTGAGGCGTCTGAGGTGCCTCAGGAGTTCATGGCTTCCATGACGGCCATGGACCTGACCCAGTTAGTTCATGGCCCTACTCACACTGAGGGAAACACGCTGGACCTGTTTTTTGTCTCTGGTCAGTGGTTGAGTGATCTTGAGATAGGGGATATAGTGATTGAGCCCTTGTCATGGTCGGATCACTCCCTCCTTCACTTTGACCTTTGAACCACCGCACCCCGCCGCAAGGAGGCGGAACCGATAAGGTGGTTCCGCCCCAAGTGCCTGATGGACCCAGATAGGTTCCAGAAGGAGCTTGGGCCATTTCCTGAGGCTCTGGCACATGGCTCAATCGAAGACCTGGTGGCCGCCTGGGATAGGGAGGCTGCCGGGGCCTTGAATCGAGTCGTGCCTTTGCGGCCTCTGACTCGACGCCGATCTCGCCTGGCTCCTTGGTACACTGAGGAGCTGAGGGAGATGAAGCGTCAGAAAAGACGCCTGGAGAGCAGTTGGAGAGCCAGCCGATCTGAATCTGACCGAACACTGGTAAGATCTCATATTAAGACTTACCTAGTGGCGATAAAAGCGGCAAAACATAACTATTTTTCCACTCTTATTGCATCATCAGATAACCGCCCGGCCGCCTTGTTTAGGGTGACCCGCTCCCTGCTCTTTCAGGAAGCGCGGGAAGACCCCTTGGAGGGTAGAGCCGAGGATTTTGTTCAATATCTGTATGATAAAATCGCTCAGATTCGGGAACACCTGGACTCTGACATAGTAGATTCAGGGGAAAGGACGGAGGCAGGTCTTGAGAATACCACCTGGGAAGAGTTTGATTCTGTGACTCCCGAATATGTGGACAAGATACTGGGGAGGCTGAATGCTACATGTTTATTGGACCCGTGTCCCTCCTGGTTGGTGCTGGCCTCTCGGGAGGTTACACGAGGCTGGCTCCAGGGGATTATAAATGCTTCTCTGAGTGAGGGTGTCTTTCCTGCTGCCTTGAAAGAGGCGGTGGTGAGACCTCTCCTCAAGAAACCTTCCCTGGACCCGGCAGTATTGGCTAATTACCGTCCAGTCTCCAACCTTCGCTTCGTTGCGAAGGTTGTTGAGAGTGTGGTAGCACAACAGCTTCCTCAGTACCTGGATGAATCAGCTTATCTGGATCCGTTCCAGTCGGGCTTCAGGCCTGGACACAGCATGGAAATGGCATTGGTTGCATTGGTGGATGATCTCTGGAGGGCTTGGGCAAGGGTTGTTCCTCTGCCCTGGTACTATTAGATCTCTCAGCGGCTTTTGATACCATCGACCATGGTATCATGCTGCACCGGCTGGAAGAGTTGGGAGTGAGGGGCACCGTGTTGCGATGGTTCTCCTCCTTTGTCTCTGACTGGTCGCAGTCTGTGTTGGCAGGGGGGCAGAGATCGACCCCGAGGCCCCTTATATGTGGGGTACCACAGGGATCGGTTCTCTCGCCCCTTCTGTTCAACATTTATGTGAAGCCGCTGGGCGAGATCATCCGTGGTTTCGGGGTGAAGTACTACAAGTACACTGATGACACCCAGCTGTACATCTCCACCCCAGACCACCCCAATGATGCCCTTGAAGTGATGTCCCGGTGCCTGGAGGCTGTACGGATCTGGATGGGGAGGAACAGACTCAGGCTCAACCCATCCAAGACCGAGTGGCTGTGGTTTCCGACATCCCGATATAGTCAGTTGGTGCCAACGCTGACTATTGGGGGTGAGTCATTGGCCCCCACGGAGAGGGCTCGAAACTTAGGCATCCTTCTGGACTCACAGGTATCTTTAGAAGAACACCTGATGGCTGTGGCCAGAAGGGCTTTTTATCAGGTTCGCCTGATACGCCAGTTGCTCCCCTTTCTAAATCGGGACTCATTAAACACGGTCACTCATGCCCTCGTCACTTCCCGCCTGGACTACTGCAATGCTCTTTACATGGGGCTCCCCTTGAAGAGCACCCGGAGGCTCCAGTTGGTCCAGAATGTGGCCGCGTGGGTAGTTATGGGAGCGATGTGGCGCTCCCATGTGACACCCCTCCTGCGCGAGCTGCACTGGCTTCCTGTGTTCTTCCGGGTGCGCTTCAAGGTTTTGGTTACCACCTTTAGAACGCTCCATGGCTTAGGACCGGGGTATCTTCAAGACTGCCTTCTGCCACCAGTACCCTCTCACCGACCAGTACGCTCCCATAGAGAGGGGCTTCTCAGGGTGCCGTCGGTCAAACAGTGTCGACTGACGGCCCCCAGGAGGAGAACCTTCTCTGTGGGGGCACCCACCATGTGGAACAAGCTCCCCCCGGAGATACGGACAATCCTGGATCTCCGTGCTTTCCGACGTGCCCTCAAGACGTTTCTATTCCAGCAGGCTGGCCTGGACTAACCTCTTCTAAAATTACTCTTATATTCTTAAATCTTAATCTCATAAATTTAGAGTTTTAATTTTAGGTTTAAGACCAAATTATTTAATTGTATTTTAATCAATTCTTTAAAATATTTGTACTGTATGTATTTTATCATTTGTCTGTACACCGCCCTGAGTCCCCCGGGAGTAGAGCGGTATATAAATATAATAAATAAATAAATAAATATGTTTTAGCCTCCAGTCCCCTAATCAGTGGTGGGATTCAAATAATTTAACAACTGGTTCTCTGTCCTAATGATTTCTTCCAACAACCAGTTCACTAAACTGCTCAGAAAGTTAACAACCGGTTCTCCCGAAGTGGTGCGAACTGGCTGAATCCCACCACTGCCCCTAATCATCTTTGTTGCTCTTCTCTGCACTCTTTCTAGAGTCTCAACATCTTTTTTACATTGTGGTGACCAAAACTGAATGCAGTATTCCAAGTGTGGCCTTACCAAGGCATTATAAAGTGGTGTTAACACTTCACGTGATCTTGATTCTATCCCTCTGTTTATGCAGCCCAGAACTGTATTGGCTTTTTTGGCAGCTGCTGCACACTAAATATCTGCACACTAAATATGCTGCACACTAAATACTAAATATCTTTACCTGTTTCCATTTATTGCAATGTTAATTTCAACAGGTTTTTTTAATGAAGAAAAATAATTTACAATGACATAAGATGGCATGTGACTAAAGTGAGTGATCAAATGAAGATCTTAGGTTTGAAGTTAATTCCCACTCCTACATTTGTGGTTCAGGTTTCAAAAGCATATGAATACATCCAGGGATTGCTTCTTAGGACATTTGGAAACCAGATAGTTGTAGCAGACTGTAACAAAAGAGGAAAATACCCAGAAAGCTAAAGTAGTTTTATCTTTAATCAAGTGAACTGAGCTTTGCAGCTTTTCTGAGGATTTCTTTGTATAATAGTTGTTCCCAAGCAAATAAGCCCATGAGAGGTTGGACATGCCATATTTTTTATTTCTCCAAAATGACTCCCATGTCCTTACAAGACCTGCAAAGCCTCATACTTTTCTCCTCACTGCATGTTCTTCAAAAAGAAGTAAACCATCTTTCTGATTATTCTTGCTATAGGGGAAAATTGTAGGAACACTATAAATTCACACTTCCTTTTTGGTTTTCTTTTTTTAATATTATCATTTGTGAATAAAACTTGACTATATCTAACATGGGTCTTTCAATTTGCCTTGGGCATACTGAAAACTGAATCTGTATCTCTGAAACAAAAATGAAGAAAACATATGTGCTGCAAGTTTGGATATGGGAATTGAAGAAAAGATATTTAGGGGAGGGACCTATTTATATGCATTTTGCTCATGAGAGACAAGTGAAACTCAACACTCAAAAATAAAAGGAGGGCAAAAAAGGTGGTACATGGCAAAACTGAACCAGTCATACCAGCACAGAGACATTCTAGGCAACAATGAAAAAAATGATAGGGGACAGAAAAAAATTAAGAGTGTGTATAGGCAAAAGTAAAACACCATCTTCCCTGCACTCATTACATGCAGGGTATTTGTTGATTAAAGCAAAGATGCTTTTTCAAAAGGCAATTGGACTTTGTTTTTCCTTGAAGGTCTGTAGAGATTCTCAGTCATCCAGGTTATAGTTATCCCAAAGGTGCTTTTTCAGGAGGCAACTGGATTTTCTTGTTTTTTCTTTTGAAGATGTTTCGCTTCTCATCCAAGAAGCTTCTTCAGCTCTGACATGATAGTCGGGAATGGAAGGATTTATATTCCTTGCAGATAGCTGGTAATCTGCATCCTTTTAGCAGGTTGTTGAAGCACTTGGATAATTTTCCCTTATGAATTAATATAGTAGGTAAATTTAGAGATTAGCTTCATGGCTTGGCAAAATATGTGAATTCAGCCATTTATGACTTAGTCAACAATTATTGGTTAAGTAGAGCATGGCAAAGAGCTATGGTAACCAAGTAAAAAAGACACCATGCTAACAATCTGGTTCAAATGTGATATTCATCCTCTTGGAGTCACGTATAATTATAAAAGTATTTGTGAGGGTAGGAGGGATCTAGATATATACCTTGTTATATTCTGGGTGGTATCTTTCTGACTTATGGAACATTTGGCAGCTCAACCTTACATGTGGCTTAAATCAAGAAGAGCAGAGTCTCACCCCAAAAGAGTATATATTTAGTTATTCAGTCTGCCTTTGAAGTTTCTCTGGCTCAAATAGACATTTTTAAAACCTTTCAGATACTGATAATCTCCTTACAATAGTATGTGGCAACATTTTCCTGGAATGTTGGCACTCCATTAATTACATGATTTATGTAACAGTACTAGTAGTACATTTTAAACTATCTGATTAATAGCCTGATACAAGCTGCAAATATGTCTTTCCTTCTGTCAGTCTTTCTTTTGTTTTTTCTTCCCCCCCCCCCCCCCCCTGAACCAGAGAAAGCCATGAAAATATGCATCCAGAACATCCCTATTCATCTAGGAGCCTAATTTCACATTATAAATTTAGTGGTGAGATTTGACTGTTGATATCTTATGTTGGTTTGAAAGTTTGATTTAACTTGATTGTGTAAATACTAGTTACAGGCAATGTTATTGCAATAAACCTACTAGGAAATTTTGAGTTATATATTTTCATTTAATTTTTTAATCCGTCTTTACAAAAACAGTCCTTTATTTAATGATTATTCCAGTTCAAGCCCCATATAAAAATTCCTAAGAAAGGAGATCAGGAGGCAATCAATAGGGATTCTATTCAACCTTTCTACTCTGGTTGCTGTATTATCTCTGGACTGAAATTCCAATAAATTTTCAATTATACATATAATGTAACACTTTCTGTTACTCTGTACTAAGCTTTTTTGTATTCTCCACATAAAGCTAGGCAATGGACAGTCACATCCCCATAAATCCAGACAACAAAAAGTTAGAATTACTCTACTTTTATATCTACTTTGGACAGAAAAATATAGCTTTAGGTCAGCATGTAAAAGATCATATCACAGAAGAATTTCTACATAGAGCTGATTTGAAGGGTAGAAGCAGAACATGGGAAAAATATTGGCTACCCAGCTGATATTTCACCTTTTCCTTGAGAAGGCAGAATACAGTTGGTTGGTTGGTTGGATAGATAGCAAGAGCATAAGGTGACCAGATTTTAACATTGGTAAGCAGGGACACCACTGACCGGGGAGTGTGGGGGGGGTGGTGTTCTAAATTTTTTTACTACCGGTTCTGTGGGCATGGCTTATTTTGTGGGCGTGGCTTGTGGGGGGTAATGTGACTGGGTGGGTGTGGCCAACTTTTTTTTTACTTTTAAAAACATTTTTTTCTACAACCTTAAGAGGTTGCAGAAAAAAATGCAAAAAAACGTCCATAGATACACTCAGAAGACATATAAACAGACTTCCAAAGTTCTGCAATTCAGCCATTATAAAACTCTCCTACTTCTAGGTGTACTAGAAGGAATGTCTAGTAGGAATGTCTAGTATGTCACTTCTTGGTGTAAACATTAAAAAGTTCAAACTGTTATTTCTCAACTCCTATGGTTATAACCCAACCCTATAGAGCTAGTCCTAGAAATTAAGGCAGGTGAAACTAAGTCAGAATGAAACTAAGAATATATTAATACCTTCTGCTAAAAAGGCTTCAGCTTGGTTGAATCAGCACCTACATGTATATTATACACTCCTCAGTTACTGGAATCTAATAATTTTCTCCCCAAATTCCCCTGTCTCAAACATACATTTTTAATCACCCATTCTACTTGTTCTTTCTATCATACATAATAACAAGTCCTTTTATTATTTAAAATATGTGAAAAGTAAGAACATCATAGATTCTATGGAATTAACCCAATGTCAGTATCACTTTCTTCTTTTTCAGTGTAGAAAAATATTGTCTTGTCTAAATATCCCTGTTGTGATTGGGCTTATTTGTCATTATCCAAGAAAAGCCACTTTTATCCAATCCAAGGGTGCACTGGTATAATATCTAGGCATTCACGTCTTATTACCACAGAAGTGAGTCTCTGGCCACAAATAAGATCAGTGCCACTTGGACTCATAGAGATTGCTTTTTTATATGGTTGTTTCCATAGTCATTTTTTTTTTAAAAAAGGACTCTTTTTAAAATTGTAAGCTGACATTTTGACTCAGGTACCTTGAAATTCACGGGACAAAGGAAGACTCTGACTGACATTCAGCTTTTTAACAGAGATCCCTAAGGTCCTCCGGAAAGGCCAACCGTTCACCCTCTCATCTCTTCCTTCCTGCAATGCAATAATGCCAATCTATTTTAGAGAAAATTACCAGCAAAGAGCATTTCTAAAACCTCGAACATACTACTACACCCAGGCAGGCATCCCTCCCTCCACGCACGTGCATGGCTGTTGGGTGTGCTGGGCAAAGGAAGCATTTTATAGCATCCAGGAACCCAGCTCTCCTTCAAGCCCCCCAAAATGAGCCTTCTGTTCTCCTCTCCACGGGTGGAGAATCCCTTGAAGTCTGCTCCACGTTGCTGTCCCCGCCCATCCCGCTCCCCCCTACAACAGGAGCAAAGGTACTCCCAGAGAGCGAGGAGGCGCAGCAGCAGCTCCAGATCGGGAGGCGCATGCCAGCCGACCGTGCGGAGGAGGGGGGAACGTCCCGTGCGCCTCACCACAGGGATCCACCAGCCACACTTTCGTCTCTGTACCTGAAACTCAGCAAAGTCCATGCAATTTAGAGCCGAGCTGGGCGCTGCCATGTGGAAGGTCTCAACGCAGCCAATTGGAAGGCGTGATGGAGGCAGGCCCATCCCCTCCTGCTCCTTCACTGCACCAAGAGCAGGCTTCCGCGGGATGCCCGAGCCGGGCCGGAAGTCATGGGGTGTTTGTTGCGCTGTGCGTTTGGCTGCTCATGGTTCAGTTGGCCGAGAGCGCCGGGGTGCAGATGGTTAGAGATCTTGACCTTGTCATGTAGTGCTTGAGATAAGATTTTAACATTGGTAAAGCGGGGCTTTTTTAAAATGCCGCGGGAGCAGGACAAATTGTTCAAAATCGGGACTGTCCCGCCAAAAGCGGGATGTCTGGTCACCTTACAATAGCACTTACTTATATACCGCTTCATAGTGCTTTACAGCCCTCTCTAAGCGGTTTACAGAGTCAGCATATTGCCCTCAACAATCAGGGTCCTCATTTTACTGACCTTCGAAGGATGGAAGGCCTTGTCAACCATGAGCCTGGTGAGATTCGATCTGCCAAATGGCTGGCAGTCAGTGATCAGCAGAAGTAGCCTGAGTTCTTCACTCTAACCACTCCGCCACTGCGGCTCACAGATGCCTGTGTTTCCCAATAGGATAACATCCATATTGGTAAATTGCTCTCCTTCACTTTATGAACAGTAAACTTCATCTCAAGAGAGTGTCTTGGAAGAAATTCTGCCCTGAAAAAATGTTCTTCTTTAGAGGCCATGTTAATTTTGCTCTGCTTTAGGCCCCAGTGTAGTACAGAGATAAGAGAGCTGCACCAGGAAAGTTATGGTTAAAGGCTACATGTTAAAGGCTAATAGGATTGTATGTGGGACTGATGAGTGTACAAGCCATTAAATTAGATATAATTATTTATTTGTAAATAAGTGCTAATTTTTTATCAAAATATATAGTGTAGTCCTCTTTATAATTATAATCTGGAATGTATTAAACCAGAAGAAAAATGCTAACTACCAACAATTTTTTTCAAACTCTAGCCGGTTACCCACCAGAAGATCTACACTGATTTTATGTAATCTGTTGATCTGTTACTTGGACATTCCTTCTTCAAAAATTATGGTTATCATTAGCAACTCTGGCAAAATTTTTGGATAAAATCAAAATCAAAATTTAAGGTTTACAAATCCTTTGAATTTATCTAGATCAGGTTTCCTCAAACTATGGCCCATGGGCCGAGTATGGCCCACTGACATCATGTATCTGGCCCATGCAGTGGTGGGATTCAGCCCCACCTCCTGCCCTGCCCCCCACTCCACCAGCCCCACCCACTCCTCGCATGGCTGGCTTTCCCTGGCTGACAGGGGCCCAGGGAAGAGGTGCCTCAGCTGCTGCCGCTGCCAGAAGCCCTGGGGAACAGCCAGGGACTGCAAGGTCCCTGTCTGGCAGCAGGGACTCCGCAGCTGGCCCTCCAAGAAACAGGCAAGGTGGTGGCAGCACTTGCATCGGCAACAGGCAGAGGGGCGGGGGTGGGTGAGGCATGTGATATGGATCACATGCCTGCTCCATCCCATGTGGCTGGGACAAGCCCAGGGGTGAAATGCTCCTGGTTTGGACCAGATCGCCCAATCCGGTAGAGATGACGGCGGGTGGTTTGGAGAACCAGTAGCAAAAATCCTTGCCCAGCTGAGCTGTGCAATCATCAGAGGCTTTTTTCCCTCTCTTTTAAAAGCATTTTTTCTACAATCTCTTTGGCCGAAAAAATGCTTTTAAAAGTTTTTTAAAAAGCCTCTGCTGATCGCGCGGCTCAGCTGGGATTGTCAGAGGCTTCTAAAAGCATTTTTTTCTGCAACCTCTTTGGCCGAAGAGCTTGTAGAAAAGAAAATGCCTTTAAAAGCCTCTGGCGATCCCAGCTGAGTTGCCTGATCATCAGAGGCTTCTGAAAGCATTTTTTTCTGTAACCTCTTTGGCCGGGATTGTGTTCCTCCCCCCCCCCCCCAATCTCTGCTGGGCCTGGCAGCCAGGGCTCCGATAGGGATCTGGCTTTCCCCACTCATGGTGCCCACAGCCTAATGGACCTGCGCAAGCTGCTGACAGCCTCGGTGGTGTGCAAGAGGAACGTGCTTTCTAACTGGCCTCTTCACCTCCTTCAGGCTGCACGGGGCTGCCAGGGGCTGCCAGGGGTAGAGACCCCCGATGATGTGCGTCCTTCACTGGTGCTGATCAGCAGGGAGAGCAGCACCCCGCCCTGTCCTTCATGGCAGCAGCTCCACAGCATTTTCTGGGTGCTGCCCGAGTGATGCAGCTCCTTCAGACAGAGCCCTGAGGCAGTCCCTTCCCTGGACTTAACGTAGTGTTCTGTCTTGCAGCCCCACCCCACTGAATCTCCATTCCAAGCTCGTGCATCTGTTGACAAAGTGGGACTGGTGAGACACAAGCGAGCTAGGGAGTGGACTCAGCAACAGCCGCTGCCTTGTCCTCTCCACCACTTGACTGCCCATCTTTCTCCTGCTCAGCTGCCTGAAGGAGGACAGCCATCTCTGCCACTGGATAAGGAGGCGGGAATCAGATCAGTGCTGCTGAGCCCCCGTCTTGGGGCTTCCTCGCTACATCCACTCCAAGCAATCCCTGCCTGGTCCGATTCTGCCTGCCAGATGTGCAGAGTCCTTGCCCGAGCCTGTTGCACAGGTTTGACAGGTACGGAGGAAGCTCCAGCCAGCGAGATTCCAAAAACAGATTGAGACTGCCGCGATGCAAATGGAATGGGATTCAGCAAAGTTTCTCTTCCTCACCCACATTTGCTCTTGTAGGTGCCGTCTCTTTCCTGACAGAGAGATGGGAGGGGGAGAGCGAATGGAATGGAATGGGATTCAGCAAGGTTTGTCTTCCCATCCCCATTTGCTCTTCTAGGAGAGAGAGGGAGGGAGGGAGAGAGAGGGAGAGGGAGAGGGAGAGGGAGAGGGAGAGATGAATGAATGTCGATTGTAACCTCCTTGGGGCCGAGAAGAATTGCTGCAAAACTGAGTTTTCTGACGTGGACCACTAGTAATCAACTTAAAAAATGATCTAGTAAAAAGAAAAGTCAAACAAAAGCAAATAAAACACTCCTAGGAGGAAAACAAATTAAAGTTTCATTTGTGTGTATTATTTAATGGACTGCTAAATTGGCAAAATAGAGTGCTAAATTGGCCGCCCCCAGCTGGCCACACCCACCCAGTCACATTGCCACCTAGCCACACCCACCCAGTCACATGGGGGCCCAGCCACACCCACCTACCCAGTCCGGCCCCCCAACAGTCTGAGGGACCCTGAAGTGGCCCCCTATTCAAAAAGTTTGAGGACCCCTGATCTAGATAGACTTTATCAGTGGTGGGATTCAAAAAAATTTACTATCAGTTCTGTGGGCGTGGCTTGGTGGTCATGGCATGGTTTGGTGGGCATGGCAGGGGAAGGATACTGTAAAATCTCCATTCCCACCCCAGTGCAGGGGAAAGTTACTGCAAAATCCCCATTTCCTCCTGATCAGCTGGGACTCGGGAGGCAGAGAATAGATGGAGGTGGGGCCAGTCAGAGGTAGTATTTACCGGTTCTCTGAACTACTCAAAATTTTCGCTACCAGTTGTCCAGAACTGGTCAGAACCTGTTGAATACCACCTCTGGACTCTATGACATTATATGAACCTTTGCAACACCCTCAAGAAGTTTGAGCAGCCTACAAAACTTCAGATAACTACAATGTTTCCCAGTCATAATAATTATCACTTAATATGTGGTTTGACACTATTTTCTCCTTACAGAAATATATTAATTTATTTGATTGATAGTCTTCTAACAATGAATCACTTGTGAAATAAAACACATCTGCATAAGACTTGGAAAATATATATGAAATGCAATTTGTTTTTTCTGGAAGGTGTATGTAGGCTCCTTAAATGATTCCTGAAGCCAGATGTGACATATGTTCAATCTTATCAAACATTTTACCCAAACTTGTGGTACTTGAGTTTCCAAATAAATCAAAGAAGAATGACTCTACATATAGGAAGGCATGACTAGACAGACCTGATAAACTATGAGATCATGAGTCTTAAAATTAATAGACAAGGTTCTCTTACTGATTTCAGAGGGATTTAGGAATTATAGCAAAAACCAGCAAATAAAAATAGCCCTTTTCTCTGGCATTTTTTGACAAAGTGAAACCTGGAAAAATAGCAAAGAGTAAGCATGATTGCAAGAGATTGCAAGTCTCTAATTTTATATGGAGTTAAATTGTATGCATTGGTTTATGAGCAGCATATTGCTTTGGTGGAAATATAAATCTAACTCTTGCAGGACAGGCATGTTAGTCTATGATGGCAAAGATCAGGAGTACAGTAAAACTCTGGATGAAGTGAGCTGCAGCTCACAAACACTTATGCCTTTTAATAGCATTTGTTAAACCTAACCCTACAATTCTGTGCAATTTCACTTGTAGGGGAAATAATTTCATTAAGTAGATCATGGTAGCTATGGCTTGAGAACTGTAGTTTAAATCTCTCGTACAAGCATGCAGCACTTCTTTTTCTTTCTTAAATGAGGCTAATCTGACTTCAGGGTTACATCTCCTTTTTATATGTGTTTAAATATAGTAGTTCACCTGTAGTTCACCAATGTGTTTAAATATAAAAGCAGTCAGGTATTTAAAATCCTTCAACAATTAAGATATAACAATTTGAATAATACATTTATAAGAATTCCAGCATTAAGTTAGCCTGGTCAGAGTTTTAGACTACCACTCACCTCAGTATGTTAATACTATAATGTGTGCTGTAATGAGAACCAATTGACTAGTGTTTAAGGTACCAGCCTAGAAACCAGGAACTGTGAGTTCTAGACCTGCCTTGATCATTATACCAGCTGGGTGATTTTGGTCGGTCTCTCTCAGCCCAGCAATAGGTTGTTGTTGTAGGGAAAATAGGAGGATGAAGATGTATTTACCACCTTGAGATATATATGTAAAAATAATAAAGTTGGGGAATTGAATAAATAAGTATAAGTAAATATAATATGGTCAATAATAAAAGGCAAGTTATGAACCAAAACATTGGGACAAATTTTGTGCCAAATTGGCAAAACCTTTCCCAAGTGGCAAATAGAAATTTATCTGCAGCTACTTACTGAAGTACTGTATATACTCGAGTATAAGCTGACCCGAATATAAGCCGAGGCCCCCAATTTTACCACAAAAAACTGGGAAAACTTATTGACTCGAGTATAAGCCGGGAGTGGGGAAGGCAGGGCCTATGGGAAATTTCAAAATAAAAAAAAGACTGGTCAAAAGTGCGAGGACCTGTCAGAAATCACTTTTTTCAGCCTTCTGGGTAGTCCTTTTGTGCATATGGACTACTCAAAGGGCTGAAAAAGTAATTTTTGACTGGTCCTCGCACTTGTAACCAGTCCTCGAACTTACGACTGTCCTCACATTTTACGTTTTTGCCCTATCTTGTCACCATGGTGAAGAGAAGCAGTTGTGAAATGAGTGACATGGTTTTAAGAATGCTACAATGGGCATAAATGATGACCAGTCATAAGTGCGAAGACCGGTCAAAAGTGCGAGGACCAGTCAAAAATAACTTTTTCAGCCCTCTGAGTAGTCCATGTGCACAAAAGGACTACCCAGAGGGCTGAAAAAAGTTTTGTTTCCAAACAGCCTTCATTGGCTGATCCAGTTGCTATGCTTATTCATTGGCTGACCTTGTTACCATGTCTCTGACAGTTCATGAATATTCTGACAATAGCACACCCAATTTCTTGCAGATTTACAAAGACTTTCTAATTAATAATATATTCAACTAATTCCAGATGATTGCGTAACCTGATAATTTACCAAACTGCTGAATAATATCCACAAACTTAGATGAAAAGCTCTAATCTTTGTTAACTACCCTAATATCATCAGCATATCAGCATATCAACTAGTTCCGTGATGGCGAACCTATGGCACAGGTGCCACAGGTGGCACGCGGAGCTATATCGGTGGGCACATGAGCTCAGCTCTGGCACGCATGTGTGCGCCAGGCAGCTGATTTTTGGGCCCTCGGCCCACCAGAAGTCAGGAAACACACTGTGTCCAGCCTCCGGAGGGCCTCTGGGGGGATGGGGAAGACCATTTTTGTCCTCCCCAGGCTCCTAGAAAGGCTCTGGAGCCTGGGGAGAGCAAAAAACAGACCTACCGGGCCCGCCATGCCAAAAGCGGGGGGAGCATGGGGGGGCAGAACACATAGAATTATGGATGTGGGCACGTGTGCGTGTGACCCCACTGTGCTCCCCCCGCTTTTGGCACGTGATGGCAAAAAGATTAGCCATCACTGAACTAGTTCATTTGTTTTTCTAAACCTGGGATATTAGTGCCAGAAAATGTTTCTTCCACAGTTTAGCTACTTATTCCTAATACCTACTTTGAACTACCAATTACCAGAAGTTGGCAAATGGGCTGTTTCTAGCCTCTGGAGGGCCTCCAGGGGGATGGGGAAGGCTGTTTTCACCCTCCCCAGGCTCCTAGAGGCTCTGGAGCCTAGGAAGAGCAAAAAAACAGGCCTACTGGGCCCACCGTGCCATTGCATGCCAAAAGCAGGGGAGTGCGGGGGATCACATGTGCATGTGTGGGGAACGGAACACATAGAATTATGGGTGTGGGCACACGTGTGCGCAAACACCCCCCACACTCCCCCCCTTTTGGCACATGATGGCAAAAAGGTTAGCCATCACGGTCTAGACCATGGGTGTCAAACTCGCGGTGTCACATTGCCATCACATGACATTTCATGACGTTTTTCCCTTTCGTGAAGCTGGGGTGGGTGTGGCCTGCATGTGACACAGGCCTCCAGTTTGACACCCCCATCTAGACCTAATTTCTATGCTAAATGAAGACTGGGGGTTTCTTTTTTTTTTTGCTGGACTTTTTGAATATTGATTTCTTTCTATAAAAGAAAGAAATGTAGATGTACTGGAAAAACAGGTGTTGGTTTTTAACTTTTTAACAAATTTTAACAAATTTATAAAATAATTACTAAAGTGGTAATTTATGCTTTGCTCCAGCCATGTTAATGTTTAAATACTATAAAATCTTTTTAAAATTAATTGTCAGATCTGCTCCAGCCCTAGGAAAGAAAGACCTTCAACTACATTTGGTTGAAGTGGTAGATACTTTTACTAAGGATTACTGATTGTAGCAAAAGCAAGCTAGAACTAGAGCTTCCCATGCAAAGTTATAAGTTTTTCCCCTTTGTGTTCTTCCCTCCCATTAACTACCGTATTTTTCGGAGTATAAGATGCACCAGAGTATAAGACGCACCTACCTTTTTGGGTTGTTGTTTTTTTAAAAAAAGGGGTTTTTTTAATTTTTTAGACAAACACCTATACAAACATACAATGTATTTTCTTTGAACAGAGTATTTGGCTGGTTCAGAAATTTAAACAGTGTTTAGTCTTTTCAATTACATTTACAATTTCTATATTTCCTTTTTGCCATATTTATTCCTCATCTATTTTTTTAAAAAACCCAATATTGCCCTTCATCCTCATGTCTAATCTTAATCAAATTCAATTTTTCCCTTCTATTCTATATTATACCCCTTTCCATTGTCATCTATTTTTATATCCATCCTCACATTGGTTAATTATTTAATATTACAATTGTTTAATACAAATTCAACATTTTTATATAAATCAATTAGTTATTAACTATCTTTTTTGTATATTAATCAATATGAACATGAATATTCCAATTATTTCCATGCAATCCAATTTCTTACAAATCAATTAATTACAGTATATTTACCAATAATAATAGACAAATTAATTTTCCCCATATATTCCTCCAAACCATAATTTAACCATTTCTGCTTTCAACACAATATAGAATTAATAGCATCTCAATTATTACAATTCCCTAGTTAAATAGACCTTTTTTTTCTTTTGTGTTTCAAAATCTTAAACTCTCCTCTTTTGCCCATTGTTTGCACCTACGTTTTTTGGTGAGCAAAAAGAAAAAGAACTCTCTCTCCCTGCCTCATTTTGTCACGTTGCAGCAGAGCCTGATTTACTTTCAGTTTCGCTTTAGCTAGGGGAAAAAAATCTGCAGCAAGCAAAGAGCTTGCAAAACAAGAGCTTGCAAAAGAGCCTGCACAAAACAGCTGAGAGCAAATCAGCTGAGAGTCGGGAGGCCGATCTAATCAACTTTGCTAATTAGCCTATGCAGAAGCTGAATGGGGCTGTTTTTCCTTGCTGTTTGCTTGCAAGGAGGTAAGTGCTGGGAGGCAGAGGCCAAAGGGTGTGGGCCAGTGGGTGGGCAGGGCTACATTCGGTGTATAAGATGCACCTAAATTTTCACCCCCTTTTGGGGACTAAAAAGGTGCGTCTTATACTCCGAAAAATACGGTAGTTCATCAGTGTCTAACAGCATTCTGATGTGATGTTTTGGGAAACACTTTAATGTCAGGTGCTTGAAACTCCTGAATATTCTTTCCCAGGCTGAGTATCCTTGGACATCTTGATTAATACAATTATCACATGTCTGGTTTCTGTCAGTGCCATTCCCTTCCCTCCTTGCCTCCTTCTACATTGTCCTGCACTACTTCCCCAAATGGCTATGTTCCCTCTCTCTCTCCTTCTCTCCCCCCTTCCCCCTCTCTCTCCACCCTCCCTATCTCCCCCCTCTCTCTGTATCTCTTTCCCACCCTCTCACTCTCTTCTCCACTCTCTCCCCCTCTGTATCTATGCCTCCCCCTCCCTCCCCTTCTCTGTATCTCTCTCCCCTCTTCCTCTCTATCTTCCCCTCTCTCTGTCTCTCTCTGTGTCTCTCTCCCCTCTCTCTGTATTATGTCTCTCTCCCCCTTTCTCTGTATTTTTCTCTCTGTATCTCTCTCCCCTTCTCCCTCTCTATCTTCCTCTCTCCCCTTCTCCCTCTCTATCTTCCTCTCCCCCCTCTTCCCCCCCCTCTCTCTGTGTCTATGTCTCTCTCTGTGTGTGTGCATATCTCTGTATCTCTCTCTGTGTGTGTCTGTGTCTGTGTTTCTTCTCACTCTCTTGGAAAACCCAGCAAGCTCTCATTGGGGCTCTTCGCTACTGCTTTCATTTCTTCTTTTTGGAAATCCGGGCTGGCTGAGGAATGAGCGTGAAGCACAACAGAGGCTTCCCTTTGGCCGGCTGTGGTGGGGCTGGGAGTGTGCACCATTAGGGAAACCCTCCTCAAGTGAGCTGGTGGGTCAGCCAAAGTACAGCAAAGGAGCGCGTTGGGTGGTCGGCCACTCGCTTGAGGCAAGGAGAGCTCACCAGAAAGAGTGAGGCGCCGAAGAATCAGCCCCAGCTGCTTCTCCACACACACACACCCGCCATCGCTCTTACCTTCTCAGGCCAGTCAAGGAGTGACTGGAAGGGGAGAGCAAGGGGCAGGACCTGCCAGTGATGGGACAGGGAGCTGCAGGTTGCCAACACCCATTCTAAGTGTTGTTCGCCTTTGATTAGGATGGAACGGGAGTTGGTTTTATTGCCAGGTATAGAGAGGATGTAGATTCTGGTTTGAGAAGGCTGTAATGAAATACTGGGTGGATTCATCTAAGGTTCTTTGGAAGGTCCAACTGGATTGTTACTTGATTGATAATTTTGCTGATAGGGAAAGGCCTGATGTATTTGGGACCTAGTTTTTTCAATTGCTGTGTGGACTATAGGTATTTAGTTGAAAGGTAAACTTTGTCACCTACTTTAAAGTCTTTGGGTTTGGAGCGCTTTTTATCTGCTTGTTTTTTATGTGCTTCTCGTGCTTCATCTAGTACTTTGCAAGCCAACAGCCATGTGCTTTGCAATTGGGTGACCCATTCAGATAAGAATGGCACTTGGGGTTTTGTGTGAGGAAGTTCGGGCGTGGCTATGAAATCCTGCCCCAACTCAACTTTAAATGGAGTGAAACCAATGCTACTATGCCCTGCATTGTTGTAAGCCACTTCCACAAATGGGAAGAAATCTGTCCAATTGTCTTGCTGATAATTAATATGCAATGTTTTGGAGACCTCTTTGATATCAGGTGCATCTTGAAAGCGCTGAACATTCTTTCCCAGGTCATCTGGATTAGTCCATTTTTCACACATCTGGATTTTGTCAGTGCCATTCTCTTCCACTTCTGCTCCTCTACTTCCTCCTGCACTCCTTCCCCAAATGGCTATGCTCCGCCCCCTGTTTATGGCAGGATGCCAGAAGCTTAGCAGAACACAGCAAAGATGGCAGAGCTGACATTAATTTTATTCAGGAAATTTTTAATCTGTTTATCAGAAGCTACTGTATTTAAACAAAACTATATGACTGTTTATAAAAATGGGTGGTTTTGATTTCCTAATTTAGAATAATGACATTTCTTACTTTGAAAACTTTTAATTATAGAAATAATATCATTCTGTTACTATTGATTCAATCTAGAACTGATCAACCTGATCTTTCATCTAATTTTTAATAATTCTGCTTCATAGATATAATGAATATTCTACATTAAGCGCATATAGTAATTAAGCAGAAACAAAAGAATTTTATACTTTCAAACTAGGATACCTCAAATCGACATTAAAAAAGTCTTAATCCTCTATTTATAGATTATTAATTTAAAGGGAAATGCAAAGGCTACATTTCAGTTATCACAATGCTGCAAGTTCTACAAAGAGGCTGTTTCTAAATGTATGCACTATTCTCCAACTCAGTAATATATTTTATGTCAGTATAAACTACAGTCCTATTTTTCATTTTTCTTTTGTAATTCAGAATAGCTGAAGAGAAATTATGCACTTTTACCAACTATAATAGCAATTAACATAGTTTTTAGTCTCTTGTATGTTTTTTTCATCCAACAGAGAACAGTTGCATTCAGCTGCTTCATATGTGGAAAAACCATCTTGAAAAGGCCAGTTGGGAGTGACCCATTTTTTCCATATTGTTTCCTATTGCTACCAGGGTGTGTGCATTGACATATAATACACTGTGGAAAATTGCTTTAGTCTCTGGAACATCTGTGTTGGACTACTGTAGAAAAGGGTGGATTTTTTCTGGTTAAGTTATTGCTGGAAGAACACTGATTATTAAATTGGCTGAAATAGATTTAATACTGGGATTTAGAACCTAACATAGGATGTTGTCATTAAATTAAAAACGCACCAACTTCTTTTGCTGAGAGAGTTCACACCTGCACAAATTCCTCTCTAAGCTGGAAACCTGGAAGCACTGAGCTGAAATTAGCTGTGAATTCATTGGGTGATGATGATCTTTTTCAATCTTTTTCAGTCTTATGTCCTATTTAAAATATTATATTTAATCTACCTTACAGAGTAACAGTTGTCTTCATTTTGCATATTTGTGATAATATTCTTTTATGCATTCTGCATCTCATTATTTTAAATAACATTTTGACATGAGTGTTTTGACAATAACATGTAACACAGTAGATAACAATAAATCTAACAATACTGAACTAAATAGGGACATTTCACAAATAAAAAGAGTTACATAAATTAGAAATCTGGATTAAATTCCACATATGCATAATTTAATTATATAATGTTCCAGGAAAAATTGACTTGCCTGTAAACAGTGGAAATTTCTTCAGTAAAAAATTATAGATGGCACTTGAAGACTTATCCATGCACCCACCATAGTTGACATACATTAAATTAAATTATTTACATATTTAATTTCTGCATGAGGTATTCGGCTTTTGAGTCTCTATTGAATGTAAAGTAACTAATTAGATATATAGTTCGAGAATATATTGCTTAGGTCTGGCATAAGGGTGCCTCATTTTTTTATGAAGAAGGTATTTCAAAATGATTCAATTGATTCCCACACTTATTAGCAGGCTTGCAGCAGTTCTTCTATTGTATTACAGACTTACATTATTAAATGTTGATGCCTCATCTTTTCTTCTAAGATGGGATAGAATGATTGTTTGGATACGGATGTGATTCACGTTTGTGTTACTACATGATAGTACTGGCAAAATATTGCATGAAATAATTATATAATCTCTGATCTGCTCAGTTATAATAATATGAATATTGTATGCTACCTACTCACTTCTCATAAGATGGGTAGCTATATAAATTTGATTTATTTTAATAAATAAACAATATGAAAGTACTAAATTATCTCACTTGCTGAGCAGAAGCAGAATAAAGGGAGACTAACAAGGAAGAAAGGAGAAGTTATTTCTGAATGTACACATATTTAAATTATATAATGCAAGGAATAAAATAAGTTTAAAACTGTACACTCAGTTAAAATGATTTATACTTACTTACAAATATTTCTGTATTTTTCAATGAGGCTTCTGAGGAAATGCTTTGCTGAGATCTAACCTTGCCTTTTACATTTTGTGATATAGTTTGTAAACTTATATCTCTTTTAAATAACTCAGAGCGGTCATGTTCCTTTAACTGTTGCACTACTTCTTATAAATCATAACTCAAGTTTCCCTTAATTAAAAACAACAACAATTCCAGTGGTGGGATTCAGCCAGTTCTGTCCGGATCATGAGACACTGGTAGCGGTGACTGCTGGAGACTCTGCCCACCCGCCTGGACATAATGTGCAACTACTGCACATGCGTAGAAGGCCATGTGCATGCAAAGAGGTGGCACATGCGAGCGAAGCACGCCCCCGTGCGTACACACTCACATTTGCGAACTGGTAAGGAAGGTAAGTGAATCCCACCTCTGAACAATTCCCAATTTTAGGTTCCAGTTGATGCTTTGAACTACTTACCATATTTTTTGGAGTATAAAATGCTCCGGATTATAAGTCACATTTACCTTTTTGGAGGAGGAAAACAAGAAAAAAAAATCTGCCTCTGCCTCCCAGCAATTTGCCTCTTTGCAACAAACAGCAAACAGCCTGTTTCAGTTTCATTTTCAGCACAGCCTAATTAGCACAAGAAAAAAAAATTGCCTCTGCCTCCCAGCAATTTGCCTCCTTGCAGTAAACAGCCTGTTTCAATTTCAGCTTCAGCATATCCTGATTAGCACAAGCAGCTGATTGTGGGTTGGATTGGCCTACCAAAGATCAGCTGTTTCAGGCTGCAGAGACTGCCATAGCCTATTGCCACCTCCATGCTTCCCATTGGGGGGCAGGGTGGGCTACATTCGGTGTATAAGATGCACCCAAATTTTCACCCTCTTTTATGGTGTCTTATACTCCATATAAGTGTGTCTTATACTCCGAAAAGTATGGTATATATAAATGAAGCCTGAGCACACAACTGGTTTATTCATTATTCTAAAAAATATTAGAATTAAGGGCAAATTTGCCATAGTATTGTTTTCTAGAACTAGTTTGGTGTAGTGGTTAAGGAATCAGCCTAGAAATCTGGAGATGTGAGTTCTCCTCCCACCTTAGGTACAAAGCTAGGGTAACCTTGGACTAGTCATTTTGTCTCTGCCTTGGGGAGGTGGTAGTGGCAAACCGCTTCTGAAATCTTGCCCAAAAAACATTAGGGACTAATTCAAACAGTTATCAGGAATCAAAGCTGACTTCAACAGTGCACATGTGCACACACAACACACACACACACACACACTTCCTTCCCAATAAAAAAAATGTAGACTTTGACTCAGAAATAGTAGTACTCACCTCAAAAATCAAGCATTTTGTTTCTCAAATTTTTGGGGGGTCATATGGAGGCAAGCTGGAAAACCCATTTCTCTTGTCTGCCTACCAATTAACTCCAAACAATGTAGTTATTCATTTGCCTTCATCTTGGCTTTGGTAGAAATAAGAAGAAGAAAGAAGATATGCTTGTCTCCTTCCTCTGGTGTTTGCCATATTACTGCAGCTGCAAAACAACAAAGGAGGCCTGGGAAATGTAATTTTCATAAATATCACCTGCTAGTAATTCTGGAAAAACTATGTTTCTCATTCCTCTTGATTCTTGGCTTCAGTCATTATTTTCTATGTGCCAATTTTGCTAGAGAAGTCAGCAAGCCATCTGAAGTAATAAAGAAGTGGACAGGTACATGAGAGGTTGTAGCCAAGAGAGGTAAAAGCTATGGTACTATTGGAAAATGTAATTTGGTTAGACATTAGATTTAGAATTTAAGGAAACTAGTTTTTCCAAGAGGTACTAGACTGGTTTGATGCATCAGTGCTATATTGTTGGGTATATAGCAAAATGGAAGGCTAGAAAACAGATTTCAGTTGCTGTTTGCTAGGAACTAAGTTGGTTTGATGGTAGAGGATCAGCAATTTGGTGGTAGTTTAAATTGAAAATGACAGTATCTGACTAAAATAGTAAAGTAAGTTATGAAGAAACACCCACTGCTGTCTTTAAAGTATGACTTATACATATTTCCATATATTGAATGTGAATGAATGTGGAGCCACGGTGGCACAGTGGTTGGAATGCAGTACTGCAGGCAAACTTTGCCCACAGCCTCCAGTTCAATCATGATGGGACTCAAGGTTGACTCAGACTTCCATCTTTCTGAGGTCGGTAAAATGAGGACCCAGATGGTTGGGAGCAATATGCTAATGTTGTAAACCACCTAGAGAATGCTGCAAAGCACTATGGAATGGTTTATAAGTCTAAGTGCTACTGCTATTGCTAATGTGTGCATTTACATTTCAGATTAGCATTTTTCGAAGAAACAAGCCAAAAAGAGATAATGTGTTAAAAATGTTTCCAATTTGAATTCCATCTGGGTCAGAGGCTGAACTGGGTGCTTTCAATTTGCTATTATTTCTTTGCTTCTTTCCTTGTTTAAATTCTTAAAGAAGAAATCATGGAATATTCCATTCCAACACATCCAGGCTATAGGCATGAACTTTACTTACTTACTTACTTACTTACTTACTTACTTACTTACTTACTTACTTATGCTGCCTTCGAGTTAGTGTTGATTCCTAGCAATTGCTTGGACAAGTCCTTGGAGTTTTTCAGAAGTAATTTTCCATTAACCAACCAAGGGTTGATAGAGACTGATTGGCCCAAGCTGTTAGGACTAGAACTCCCAGTTTCTAGGCTGTACCTTAACAACTAAAATAAGCTTTCACCATGAACTATAATTATTAAAAAAGCACCAACAACTATTATTGCAATAGTCAACAAATTTTCATCTCATTATAAAATAAAGAAAAGAAACCCTGCCTTATGCTAAGAAAATGGAAATCTGTTGGGACCTAGTAGTTCCTTCTAATCCAAGCATCTCTGTAAAAATTTCCATCTTTTTCGTTTACACAGAAACACTGCCAAATCCTAACAGACCCACAATAAATGGAGCACTACTCTGATCATCAGTGATTTATGAAGACTTGCAATTTAATACCTGTACTTTCAGTTTTATTTCAGCATATACCAGTTTACTAATTAGTTTATCAAATGATATTAAAATGTGCTTCTTTAGTGCAATCATATGGTACTTTCATAAACCATAAACAAGAAAGTATTAACTATAATGCCAGAAAATAGGTGCTGCATAATTTTCATTTTATCACAATTTGTTACAAATGTATACACATAGTAAGAAGTTTTGAGCAGAGTTTAGAATATATCCAAAATTGTTTCTTAAAATATTAGTTTTGGTTACTGGAGATGTTTTGTGATTCATTAACTAACACATTTATATAAACATCAAAGAGAAGTAGTTATTAGTACTGTCATTTCTGTATATTATTAGTCTTTCATAATATATTGGCTCCAAGAATTCTAAATGTTCTGGATATTAAAGGGAAGGGTGGGGAAAGAAATTTGAGGAGCAAATTAGGAAAAATTTAAATTTTATACATTCATACATGTATATGTATGTACAGTCATGGCCGTAAATGTTGGCACCCCTGAAATTTTTCCAGAAAATGAAGTATTTCTCACAGAAAAGTATTGCAGTAACACATGTTTTGCTATACACATGTTTATTCCCTTTGTGTGTATTGGAACAAAACCAAAAAAGGGAGGAAAAAAAGCAAATTGGACATAATGTCACACAAAACTCCAAAAATGGACTGGACAGAATCATTGGCACCCTTTCAAAATTGTGGATAAATAAGATTGTTTCAAGCATGTGATGCTCCTTTAAACTCACCTGGGGCAAGTAACAGGTGTGGGCAATATAAAACTCACACCTGAAAGCAGATAAAAAGGAGAGAAGTTCACTTAGTCTTTGCATTGTGTTTCTGTGTGTGCCACACTAAGCATGGACAACAGAAAGAAGAGAAGAGAACTGTCTGAGGACCCGAGAACCAAAATTGTGGAAAAATATCACCAATCTCAAGGTTACAAGTCCATCTCCAGAGATCTAGATTTGCCTTTGTCCACAGTGCACAACATTATCAAGAAGTTTGCAACCCATGGCACTGTAGCTAATCTCCCTGGGCATGGATGGAAGAGAAAAATTGATGAAAGGTGCCAACGCAGGATAGTCCGGATGGTGGATAAGCAGCCCCAAACAAGTTCCAAAGCAATTCAAGCTGTCCTGCAGGCTCAGGGAGCATCAATGTCAGTGCGAACTATCCATCGACATTTAAATGACATGAAACGCTATGGCAGGAGACCCAGGAGGACACCACTGCTGACACAGAGACATAAAAAAGCAAGACTACAGTTTGCCAACATGTACTTGAGTAAGCCAAAATCCTTCTGGGCAAACATCTTGTGGACAGATGAGACCAGGATAGAGCTTTTTGGTAAAGCACATCATTCTACTGTTTACCGCAAACGGAATGAGGCCTACAAAGAAAAGAACACAGTACCTACAGTGAAATAAGGTGGAGGTTCACTGATGTTTTGGGGTTGTTTTGCTGCCTCTGGCACTGGGTGCCTTGAATGTGTGCAAGGCATCATGAAATCTGAGGATTACCAATGGATTTTGGGTCGCACTGTAGAGCCCAGTGTCAGAAAGCTGGGTTTGCGTCGGAGATCTTGGATCTTCCACCAGGACAATGACCCCAAACATACGTCAAAAAGCACCCAGAAATGGATGGCAACAAAGTGCTGGAGAGTTCTGAAGTGGCCAGCAATGAGTCCAGATCTCAATCCCATTGAACACCTGTGGAGAGATTTTAAAATTGCTGTTGGGAAGAGGCACCCTTCCAATAAGAAAGACCTGGAGCAGTTTGCAAAGGAAGAGTGGTCCAAAATTCTGGGTGAGAGATGTAAGAAGCTTATTGATGGTTATCAGAAGCGACTGATTTCAGTTATTTATTCCAAAGGGTGTGCAACCAAATATTAAGTAAAGGGTGCCAATGATTTTGTCCAGCCCATTTTTGGAGTTTTGTGTGACATTATGTCCAATTTGCTTTTTTTCCTCCTTTTTTGGTTTTGTTCCAATACACACAAAAGGAATAAACATGTGTATAGCAAAACATGTGTTACTGCAATACTTTTCTGTGAGGAATACTTCATTTTCTGGAAAAATTTCAGGGGTGCCAACATTTACGGCCATGACTGTATGTATGTATACATAGATATATATTTCTTTTTATGACTCTGTAATCCCTTAATTTTGGTAGGATCAGGGCAACTGAATAGAGTTTAACATTTACTGGCTGGATGCCCTTCTTAATGCCTACACAGAGTTAACAGCAGATATTTTCTCTTTGTGCCCTGAGAGAAAAATACAGTTTTTGCCACTACCTAGGATTGAACTCACAACTTTCCAAATGGGAGGTGAATATCTTCACCACTAGGCCACCATGCCGCAATGTACACACACACGTATATTGTATGTGTACATATATGTGTATGTGTATTTGTATATACATATACTTGTTTTCCCCACTGATTTCCCACAGTCCTTTCTACATGAATAACTGGTCCAGGAACAGAGGGACTTTATTCTTTGAATAGAGTGTGTATTCAATGACACTGGCGATGTTGAAACTTTTAAATCAAAGTTATAATGATTTGGCATGTCAGTGCCTTCATAACCATCTTCTCCAATTAGAGCCGATTTACCAGAAATGCTTATCCTGCGCTGTATCCCATTTGGGCGAAGTGAAGGGGGATAAAATTTCTCAACAATGGTGCCAATTCTTTGGATCAGTCTTCACCTGGAGATAAAACTGCTTTTATCTGTAGTACAGTTTCAGAATGTAATTGGAAATTAATCAAAACCAAAGAACTTTGGGAGTGAAGTGAGATGTCACCTATAAGATTGTTGATGTGGAGTTTTTTATTTGTACCATGGATATTAAACTTGATGTAATTGTATTCTAAACACAATTGTCTTGTAAACCACTAAGAGTCATTGACATAAAGTGGTTTGTATATTTAATTAGTGATTTCTTTTAATTGGACAATGTTTTAAAATACTGAGTTTGGACAGTCATTTCCTACCTGGGAAGAACTTAACCTATTTCAGAATTCCTACAAGAAATTTCTCTCTTTTCCCCCTCATTTTCATTAATGTATGATCAGAAGATTTTTGTTGCTCCAAGTGCTGGGGCAGCTCAGATAGCAGGCCTGAATGATCATCAGTTCTCTATTGATCAGTGGAAGGAGATCATTGATAATGTTATGTTCTCTTTCAGTCAAGAGTGTTCTCTTTCAATTCTCAGGATTCTTGAGGTAAACAGAAGTGAACCCAATTGGAGGTTGATTTCAAATTACTTTCAAGGATTGGAGAGCAAAATTCATTATGGTAGGAGAATGTCCTTAACTGAACTATGAAAGAGCAACAAAGAGGACAATTTGCAAACATATCTGCTTAAATCTGTACATTTTCCCATCTACAGCTAACTGCTAATTTGAACTTGATATAGGAACACACAATATAGAGTCGTGGGATCCAATCTCTACAGGTCACTCTAAATTAGATTCCCTTTCATCTTTTTGTTTCTTTACTTTAAGGGGAAAAAAGCTATCTCACACATAATTTGACCCTTACCAGAAGAAAAATCTTTTGATTTTTACTGAGTTAAATTCATTAATCTAAACAGCTTTTTCCCAAGAAAATTGCATCAACAAGACTTTGATTCTCAGCATATCTTCTAACATCTTTTGTATTATTTTCATTTATTTTTCAGCAACAAATAACAAAAAAGACAGAAAGGAAAACATTGAAGTAATGGCATGTACTGTATTATCCAAAGAAGAGAGATTAAATTACAAAGAGGAAATTACACTGTTAAGTACACACCTCTATGAACCTAAAAAAGCAAGGGGGGAAATTGCATTTTTTGCTGTAGTTATTTAAGATAAAATAACACAATTGTATCAAAAGTGGAAAACAAAGTCACAAATTGATTATATTTTCCAATAAATATGAAACAAAGAATAATTTGACTCACAATATCCTACCATTCCTAATAATAGACTTCTCCTCCCAGATGGCTCCTAGACTGCTACCCAGCATGGCTCAGAGTTGTGATCAGTACTCAATGATTATCAACATATTCTTTACATAAAGCAGATGCACTGTCTTTCTAGATTTGCTCCTTCATCTTTTCTTGAAGAATGAGTAGTCCAGATGGAGAAGTCTGAGCATTTGGCATTACTCCCAAGAATGGAGATCCTCTTTATTGCAAAATGCCCTTTGTGGTCACCAAGTGCTGTCATCAAGGAGATTTCTAGGGGCTGGGAAGGAAGTGGGGCAGGCTGCAGTTATTTAGCTTGCGTAATCAAAACTGGGAAGATTAATTTCTTGAATAAACAATGAACTGTCTAAAAAAGAGGGAAGTTTAGTCATAATAACATAAGAATGAAAGACCAGTGAATTCAAAATACATTTGCCAATTCAAGGGAGAGGAGATTGAGTTCTGTTTGTTTGGCTTTCCTGAGGTTTGAAAAGGGTGTGTGTGTGTGTGTGTGTGTGTGTGTGTGTGTGTGTGTAAAAAGAAATAAAATACATGCTGCCATGTTTGAATTTGGGTAGCTGCTTTATTCTTAAGAAGAAAATATCTTTCTAGCTAATTTCATTGGAAATTCTCATTATTAATGTGCATTCTATCCGCACCAGTGTGCCTACTGTCCCTATCTTACTATCTCGATGTATTTGTATCCATTTCCTGTATTCATAATCATATTTATACTTATATCTGTTATCTTATACATGCTTGACAAAATAAACAAACAAACAAACAAATAAAAATAATGTGATTTATAAAAACTTCAGTAATAAAACAAAATTATTTTCAGATTTTTTTATTAAGATTACCTGTAAATAAAGGCAGTTAGGTGATTTTTTCTGTGTTGGTTTGTCTATATAGAATTCTATATTCTTCTATATAGAAACTCTTTGAGGTATGTTGGGCTAAGAAGAAAGGACTAGCTTAGAGACATTTAATGAGTTTCTGTAAATAAAAGTGGACTTTAAACTGGATTTCCAGGATCTCAGACAAACTTCTTAATCATTAAAAGACACTGGACTACCATCTGTCAGAAATGCTGTAGGGTCTCCTGCTTGGATGGGAGGTTGAATTAGATGACCTGCAAGGTCCCTTCAACTCTGTTAATCTATTAAAACACCAATTCTCCTACAAGGTAATTCAGAGGTGCATTTGGAGGGTTCCATTGTTCTATTTATATTAATTATATATTACATATTAAATATGACATTTATATAGTAAATATTATTTGTATTTATGTTATATTCAGTGGTAGGATTCAAATAATTTAACAACTGGTTCTCTGCTCTAATACCAGCTGGGTAGGCATGGCTGGGTGGTCATGTGACTGGGTGGGCATGGCCAACTCAAAGTCACTCACACTGAGGGGCACTTCGCCTCACCCAGCCTCTCATGATGGTGGAGATGCTGTAACAGTCATAAGTGTGAAAAAAGTCGTAAGTCACTTTTTTCAGTGCCATTGTAACTTTGAATGGTCACTAAATGAACTGTTGTAAGTGAAGGATTACCTGTAGAAAAATACAAAAAGCTTCTTTGCTTGCAAAAAGATGCCCTAAATACCAATCTTTAGATTAGAAATACTTGCAAGCCGGAATTACAAATCAGGCAGGGTGCCATAGCACCTTGAGGAATTAAAATAGTTAAAATACAATGATAATTATCAGCAGCCAACTCTTGCTCATAAAGTTAAACCCTTCAGTAATAAGATCATTTAAGAGGGTGGGCATATTTTGGCTACAAAATGCTGAGCTAAAGAGATAAATTAACCAATTATATAGGGAACCCAGGTTCAAGCTTCCCAAGCTTGTCAGGATCCCAATAAAATTAGTACATGCCACAGATATCTAAATAAACTTCAAGCCTGGTGCCATGTTACTAAGCCTTATTATCATGAGAGAAAACTAAAATTAATTGGAGGATCCATACACCCACCTCCTAATTTTTTTAAAATCTTACTATCAGTGCCTTGGCCACTCCAAAGCAATGCACAAGTACCAAATGTGCTTTTTCAAGAGGCAACTGGACTTTCTGGAAACCAAGGAAGTCCAGTTGCCTCTTGAAAAAAGCACTTTTGGCAAAAGGGGTGGAGAGTCCCAGCAACTCCAGTCACAGAGAACGATCGCCTCTGTTCCTGTGCTGGTTTTCTCCATGTTTGTGGGCTCCAAAAGGACCCAAAGCCACCCTGTAGGGGCGGTGAAGCTAAGTAGGGATGCTCTGTGAGGCCCTCCTTCTACAGGGACGCCCCTGTATAAATCTCCTGTCAAGCCACAGAGCTTTTTTCCCTCTATGCCATGACAGGAAGAACAGGCAGTGTAAGATGGCTGCCACAAAGCTGGGAGAGAGAACGACTATGTAAGCACAGTGCTGGAGCGAAGTTGGTGGACAGTGTTTGAAACTGGGTGAGAAGAACTTTCTTTATTTGAATTCTCAAACCCCAAAAAGAATTTGGAAAAGGATTCATAATTATTTAATGGAGCACTTTGACCGAGAATTTGAATATTCAAATAATATTTGAAAAAATATTAAAATTGACAGAGGAAGAATCAGAGGGAAAATAAGACAGAAAAATTGCTAAAAATACAGAAAATTGGACTTTGAAACCGAACAGGCATTTTATTGTAAAGGCATCTTGAAACACTGGAATTATTCATTCAAAAATTAACATTAACTTTACATTGTGGAAAATTGGAAAACCAGTTTAATATTGAAATTTAATTAAAGCGTGCCACCTGCTGATGAAAGGAAGAACAACACATTCCCAAAACTTCATCTACTGGAGATGATATGAAAGAAAATATTGCTGAAAAGACCTCTGAAGATTACAATATAAGAGTGGATTTATAGAGGGAATTAAAGAGTTGGAAAGAAAAGAAAAAGAACACTGAGCATTTTCAGAAGTGTTTGTAGGTTTGAACATATCGTTTTTAAATTATTGGACAAAAAAGGGATTCAATAAAACTGGAGGAGAATCAATAATAAGAGGGAAAATTAAAACTTGAAGGAAGGGTTACTAAATTATAATTCAATATGAATGTGGGTACTTTGTTAAATGTAATAAACATGATTAACAATATTTTATTTGTATTAAACGTATGATATGCAGAAGATGATGACTGATATAAAAATAACATCAAAATGTTGAATAATTAAAAAATGAAAGATTATAAATTGAATAAGCAAATAATGAAATATTTTAATTTAATATAAATTAGAGTATTATTATTAGAAATATATAAGTTTGTTAAATGTAATATGATGGATAATATTTTATGAAATATGGTATTATTAAGTGTATTTAAATAAGAGGATTGGCATAAAAATAATACATAGAATTATCAACTAAACCAAGAATGAAAGATGATAATTCAATATGAATATGCATATGTATGCTAAATGTAACAAATATAATTAATAATATCTTAGTTGTATTATGTAGAATATAGTGATTGATATAAAAACAATATATTGAAATATTGAATAACTAAATAATAAGTTGAATAAGCAATAATGGAAGATCTTAATGTAATATAAAGGTTGTTATTAATATTAGTTATATACATTTATTAAATGTAACAAATATGATTGATAATATTTTATTTATATTAAAAGATATGATAATTAAGATAGGGTGATTGGTATAAACATTACATGATAGACATTACATCAGTATTGTAGGTGGGAGGGGCAGATATGGTGGGAGTAGGAGGCCATATCATGTTATGGGAGTACGCACTTGCTGTCTTCTAGCGGTGGCATACTCCGGCCCCCAATGCTCTTCTTGTTCCCCAGGTTGCACAGTCCCTCCGGCCCTGGACCTTCGACTGATGTTGTGCAATGCCAGGTCCGTGGTAAATAAAGCCCCCCTCATCTGTGATCTTGTCCAAGAGGGGGGAGCAGACCTGGTGGGTATTACGGAAACCTGGCTGGGCCAGGAGGGAGGGGTCCCCCTTGTAGAGATATGCCCACCCGGTTTCCAGGCATTTCATCAGCCAAGGTCACAGGGGAGGGGGGAGGGGTGGCAGTTATTATTAAAGAAGGTCTTGGTCCGAGGGAGGCCACTGTTCCTCAGAGGGCTGGATGTGAGTCCCTCCTTGTGAAATGGGGTCATGGGGTGCAGATGGGCTTGCTGGTTACATACCTGTCTCCCTGCTATGTGGCAATGGCTCTGCCCGAGCTACTCAACATTATAGCCACGGTGGCGGTTGATACCCCTAGGCTTATAGTCATGGGGGATTTCAACCCACCATCCGTCGGTGAGACATCTGAGGTGGCCCAGGAGTTCATGGCTTCCATGATGGCCATGGACCTGACCCAGTTAGTTCATGGTCCTACTCATATGGAGGGAAACACACTGGACCTAATTGTTGTCTCTGGTCAGTGGCTGAGTGATCTTGAGATAGGGGATATAGCGATTGAGCCCTTGTCATGGTTGGATCACTCCCTCCTTTGCTTTGACCTTCGAAACGCCACACCCCGCCACAGGGAGGCGGAACCGATAAAGTGGTTCCGCCCCAGGTGCCTGATGGACCCAGATTTCCTGAGGCTCTGGCACACGACTCGACTGAGGACCTGGTGGCCGCCTGGGAAAGGGAGGCTGCCGGAGCCTTGGATCAAGTCGTGCCTTTGCGGCCTCTTACTCGACGCCGATCTCGCTTGGCTCCTTGGTACACTGAGGAACTGAGGGAGATGAAGCATCAGAAAAGATGCCTGGAGAGCAGTTGGAAGTCCAGCCGATCTGAATCTGACCGAACACTGGTAAGATCTCATATTAAGACTTTCCTAGTGGCGATAAAAGCGGCAAAATGTAATTATTTCTCTGCTCTTATTGCATCATCAGATAACCGCCCAGCTGCCCTGTTTAGGGTGACCCACTCTCTGCTCTCTCAGGAAGCGCAGGATGACCCCTTGGAGGGTAAATCTGAGGATTTTGTTCAATATCTGTATGATAAAATTGCTCAGATTCGGGAACATCTGGACTCTGACATAGTAGATTCGGAGGGAGGATAGAGGCAGGTCTTGAGAATATCATCTGGGAAGAGTTTGATTCTGTGACTCCAGAAAACATGGACAGGATACTGGGGAAGCTGAATGCTACCACATGTTTATTAGATCTGTGTCCCTCCTGGTTGGTGCTGGCCTCTCGGGAGGTTACACGAGGCTGGCTCCAGGGGATTATAAATGCTTCTCTGAGTGAGGGTGTTTCCCTGCCACCTTGAAAGAGGCAGTGGTGAGACCGCTCCTCAAGAAGCCTTCCCTGGACCCGGCAGTATTGGCTAATTACCATCCAGTCTCCAACCTTCGCTTTGTTGCGAAGGTTGTTGAAAGTGTGGTGGCACGACAACTTCCTCAGTACCTGGATGAATCGGCTTATCTCGATCCGTTCCAGTCGGGCTTCAGGCCTGGACACAGCACGGAAACGGCATTGGTCACATTGGTCAATGATCTCTGGAGGGCTCAAGACAGGGGTTATTCCTCTGTCCTGGTCCTATTAGATCTCTCAGTGGCTTTTGATACCATCGACCATTGTATCATGCTGCACCGGCTGGAAGAGTTGGGAGTGGGAGGCACCGTGTTACGGTGGTTCTCCTCCTTTCTCTCTGACCGATCTCAGTCTGTGTTGACAGGAGGGCAGAGATTGACCCCGAGGCCCCTTGTATGTGGGGTGCCACAGGGATCGGTTCTCTCACCCCTTCTGTTCAACATTTATGTGAAGCCGCTGGGTGAGATCATCCGTAGTTTCGGGTGAAGTACCACTAGTACGCTAATGACACCCAGCTGTACATCTCCACCCAGGACCACCCCAATGATGCCCTTGAAGTGATGTCCCGGTGCCTGGAGGCTGTACGGATCTGGATGGGGAGGAGCAGACTCAAGCTCAACCCATCCAAGACCTAGTGGCTGTGGTTTCCGACATCCCGATATAGTCAGCTGTTGCCATCACTGACCATTGGGGGTGAATCACTGGCCCCCACAGAGAGGGCTCACAACTTAGGTGTCCTCCTGGACTCACAGCTGTCTTTAGAAGAGCACCTGATGGCTGTGGCCAGGGGAGCTTTTTATCAGGTTCTCCTGATACGCCAGTTGCATCCCTTTCTGAATTGGGACTCGTTAAATATGGTCACTCATGCCCTCGTCACTTCCCGACTGGACTACTGCAATGCTCTCTACATGGGGCTCCCCTTGAAGAGCACCCAGAGGCTCCAGTTGGTCCAGAATGCAGCCGCGCGGGTCATTATGGGAGTTACATGGCGCTCCCATGTGACACCCCTCCTGCAGGAGCTGCACTGGCTACCTGTGTTCTTCCGGGTGCGCTTCAAGTTTTGGTCACCACCTTTAGAGCACTCCATGGCTTAGGACCGGGGTATCTATGAGACCGCCTCCTGCTACCAATAGCCTCTCACCGACTAGTATGCTCCCATAGAGAGGGGCTTCTCAGGGTGCTGTAGATCAAACAATGTCGACTGGCAGCCCCCAGGGGGAGAGCCTTCTCTGTGCGGGCACCCACCATATGGAACAAGCTCCCCCCGGAGATATGGACAACCCGGATCTTTGCGCTTTCTGCCATGCCCTCAAGACGTTTCTATTCCAGCAGGCTGGCCTGGACTAACCTCTTCTAAAACTGCTCTTAAATTCTTAAATCTTAATCTCATAAATTTAGAGTTTTAATTTTAGGTTCAAGACCAAATTATTTAATTGTATTTTAATCAATCTTTAAAATATTTGTATTATATATATTTTATCATTTGTCTGTACACCGCCCTGAGTCCCCTGGGAGTAGAGCGGTATATAAATATAATAAATAAATAAATAAATAAATCATATTGTAATTTTGAATAACTAAACAATGAAAGATTATAATTTAATATAAAGATGTGTATTATTACTAGTATAAGCTTGTTAAATGAAACAGATATGATTAGTACTAATTTCCTTGTATGAAATGCATGATATTCAGATACCACACTGTTCACACACTGATACATTTGTAAAAAATAAAAAACTTATAAAAAAACAAAAAAGCACCTTTGGGACAGCCATGATCTAGATGACTGAAGAATCCCCATAGACAAGAGACTCCTGAGCTCAGTGCACTGACAAAGCACCCAGGAGAATCAATCCTTAGATCCATTTGCACCACTTAAAAATACCAGCTGGTCTCACTCATCTCACAAGATATCCTAAGGAAACCATCCAGTTTTAAAGAAAGATCACATGCCTCCAGAAAGGCAGTAAAAAAAAAATCAGTGCCAAGCTTGCATCCTGCCTCTTGGAAGTACACCCCAAAAGGACAGCGCCAGGAACCATTAAAGCAGTGAAGGAAGACCTCTTCCCCAGATAGAAAAAGAAACCATGAGGCAGGAAAAAATTCAAACACAATACAAATAATTAAATCAGAACAGTTTAAATCCTTTTAGAACTAAAACACAAGCCTTGTCTGGTTCATTGCTAGAGCTCACACCCCAGGCAAGCTCAAGTGTAAACACTTGAAATAAGCCTAACTACAAAGAATGCAATTAGCGCTAGAATGTAGCAAAAGAGCAAACACAGTAGCTGTTGCTTGTTAAATCAATTACCTTTTTCCTTCCAAACAAAGCTGAATAGGGAAAATTATCCCATCAATAAACACAGGATTAAACGTCACCAAGCACAGAATTAAACTTCACCAAAAACTCAGAAAGGGTATATAAACTCACATTTGAATGTCAATCTTTCTAGCTAGCCAAAACGCCTTGCTGAATGTCACTCATCTTGGTTCCTTGTCATTAAAAGCTTCTTTCCAGCAGCTCTGCTTCGTTATTCAATTATTTCTTCAAAGTGCTGATCATTGCATCCCAGCTGGAAGAACTCCAACAGGGACTATTTCCTCCCAACAGCAGTGTAAAAAGCTTAAAACAAAGCTTCCCCTTTAAGAAAGTCAAGCCCCTAATAAAGCAAAGCAAAGGACCAGCAAAAAAAAAAAAAAACCTCAGGAGAAGCTCAGGCAACAGTAAGACTGGGAGTACTGCCAAGAATCTTTAGCTGTTTGTAATAAGGCTTAACCTAGAGGCAGTTTCTGTAAGCAGGGCAATAAAGATTAGGCTAGAAACAACATCAGAATGTTTCCTTCCTGCCTTCCTTACAGGATTAGCCCTGTAAAGTGGGGAAAAAAACAAAAGGAGATTTCTTCCAGCAACCAGTTCTTCGAACCACTCAGAAAGTTAACAAATGGTTCTCCTGAATAGGTACATCTCACCACTGATTATATCATTATATTATATTTGAAATGCTCTATTGTTATATTAAAATCTTAAACTTTAATAATGCAATAAAACTTATATAATAATAATTAAACTTAAACAGTGTTCTAAACTTTAAAAAAGGTGATTTTAACAACCTCAGAGACAGCCTAAGAAAAATTCCATGGATGAAAATCCTAAAGAGGAAAACAACTCAAGAGGCTTGGGAAACTTTGAAAAAATATGATCATAAAAGCCTAGTTCAAAACAATACCATTGAAAAAGAAAAACAAGAAATCCAAGAAGAAACCAGCATGGGTGCACAAAGATCTCTCTGACAAATTGAAAGACAAAAAGGACAAGTACAAAAAATGAAAAGAGAGACACATAACTAAGGCAGAATATCAGCAGATAGCCAGAATCTGGAAAGACGAAGTCAGGAAAGCAAAGGCTCAAAATGAACAAAGACTTGCAACAAAAGTGAAAGATAATTTTTAAAAGTTTCTTTCAACATATTAATAACAATAAAAAAGTCAAGGAAACAGTAGATCCACTTAAAAGAGAAGTTGGGAAGAAAGTTAACAGGTAGCAGAGAGATATCTGCTTAACTCATTCTTTCCATTAGTCTTCACCCAAAAAGAAACTATAAGGCAACCTACCAAAAATCTAACTGTAGAAATTAAAATTAAATAAGCAATAAAATGGTTAACACCTATCTGATCTAGATGAATATAAAGCACCAGGACCTGATGGTTTACATCCCAGAGTTCTGAAGAAGATGGCAGATGTTATCTCAGAACCATTGTACCATTTCTTTCAAAAATCCTGGAACACTGGGGAATTACCTGATGATTGGAAGAGAACTGATGTGGTTCCCATCTTCAAAAAAAGGGGGGGGGAATTGACCCAGGAAATTACAGATCAACCAGTCTAACATCAATCATCAATACCTGAGAAGATACTGGAAAAGATAATAAAAAAAACCAGATCTGCAAACATCTAGAAATAAATAAAGTTATAACTAAAAGCCAGCATGAGTTTGTTAAAAACAGATCATGCCAAACCAATCTTAGTTCATTCTTTGACAAAGTGACTAAATTAGTAGACCAGGAAAATGATGTGGACATAGTATCGTTAGCCTTCAGCAACCCATTCAACAAAGTACACCACAAATTACTTCTTGGTAAGCTAGAAAAATCTGGGATAGACAACATCACCAAATGGATTTGTAACTGGCTGACAAACTGTACTCAATGAGTTGTCTTTAATGGTACTACACCTACATAGAGGGAAGTAAGCAGTGGGATGCCACAGGGGTCTGTCATAGGCCCAGTCCTCTTCAACATCTTCTTAAATGACTTAGATGAGAGAATAGAAGGGGAACTCATCAAATTTGCAGATGACACTAAGCTGGCAGGAATAGCCAACACCCCAGAAGAAAGCTCAGGATCCAAAAATGTCTTGACAGACTTGAACAATGGGCCCTAACCAACAAAATGGAATTTGATGTGGAAAAAACAAGGTTTTACACTTAGACAAGAAAAACCAAAGGTACAAGCACCGATGAGGCAAAACATGGCTCAAAAAGAATAAGTGTGAGAGAGACCTTGGAGTCCTAGTGGACAATCACTCAAAAATAACCAGCAGTGTGCGGAAGCAGCCAAAAAAACTAATACAATCCTAGGTTGTATAAACAGAGACATAGAATCAAAATCACATGAAGTATTAATACTGCTTTATAAAGCCCTAATAAGGACACACCTGGAATACTGCATCCAGTTTTGGTTACCACATTACAAAAAAGATGTTGAGACTCTGGAAAAAGTGCAACTAAGGTGATTAACGGATTGGAGACTAAAATATATGAAGAACAATTGCAGAATTTGGGTTTGGCTAGTCTAGATAAAAGAAGGTGACAGGAGAGTAGTATTCCAGAATTTGAGAGGTTTCCACAAAGAGGAGGGGGTTGACTTATTTACCAAAGCATCTGTAGGCAGGACAAGAAACAATGGATGGAAATTAATCAAGGAGAGAAACATCCTGGAATTAAGGAGAAACTTCCTAACATTGAGGACAATTAACCAGTGGAACAAACTTGCTGTCAGAAGTTGTAGATGTTTCATCACTGAAGATTTTTAAGAAGAGACTGAACAGTCACTTGTCTGAAATGGTATAGGGCAGGGGTCCTCAAACTTTTTAAACAGAGGGCCAATTCACGGTCCCTCAGACTGTTGGGGGCAAGACCAGCTGGGTTGGCATGGCTAGGTGGTAATGAGACAGGGTGGTCGTGACTCAGTGGTCATGTGATTGGGTGGGCATGGTCAATTTACTATTCATTTTGCCAATTTAGCAGTCCATTAAACAATATACACAAATTAAACTTTAATTTGTTTTGCTCCTGCGGGTGTTTTATTTGCTTTTGTTTGCATGTTGCTCTTTTGGTTGACTTTTCTTTTTAGTATGTCATTTTTAAAGTTGTTTAGGAGTCTAGTGGTCCACTTCAGGAAACTCAATTTTGCAGCAATTCTTCTCAGCCCCAAGGAATTTACAATCAACAAATCGTACAAACTATGGATGGCATTGCCTCTCCTTGTTTTGGGTGGGTTGAAGGCAAGGGATTCAGTCCAAGAGCTGGGCCTCCTTAGAGAGGCAAAGGAGCAGGTTTATGTCTACTCCAGAACCTGGAAACAGGCACCCCACACCAGCAACCTACTGCATACTTGGGACTGTTTCCCGGTCAAGTCCCCCAACCAGCACGGGCTCCTTTGGCTCTCCCTCCACTGCTGCTCAGTGCCACTTTGTCCCTCAGAACAGACAAGAAGTAAAAGGGGTGCTTCTCCTCTGGGCTTGATTCCTCTGCCCCCTCTCCAATAGCTCCCTTGCCAAGATAACATGTTTCATTGTGGTTGAAGCAGCAGCCATGAGACCCAGGCAAGCCCCTTCTAGCACAAGGGCCTCCTCGGCCTTCCTGGGCTGAGCTAGATTACCAAGTAGCCTGCTTGCCCCCTTAATTGGTGGGGGAAGGGAAAATGAGGAATTACTAAACTGGCCTGCCTTCCCAGAAAGCACTACTTCTCTCTCCCCTCCCCTTAATTTGGCTATTGAAATTAAGGCTGGCTTCCCCTCAACCCTGCTCTTGATCAGGAAGCCCATAGCCTCAATCTTAAACCTATGAGATGGGAGACACACTCACATTTTCCAATTAAGAAAGCTTAAAATCAACAACGCTGCTTTTTCAGAATGATGCGCCAAAACCCTTTTCTTGAGTGGGGAGGAGGAAATCCATCCTTAGTCCAGGGCTCCTGCTCCTGCTCCTGCTCCTGCTCCTGCTCCTGCTCCTGCTCCTGCTCCTGCCATGCAAGCCCATCCACAGCAGAGGCACCATTCACAGGGCCAGAGGTTGGGGTGGGGTTCCTGCCAGTGACGTTGCTTTGCTGCCACCTGCCAGGCAAAGTAGGGGCAACTTTATCATGAGGGCCTCTTTATCATGAGGACCTCCTAGAAGGGATCTTGCCACTCCAGCTTCCCCTTGGTGCACTCCCCTGGGGCAGATGTTAAACTCTGCCCACCCCACCGGAACAGCGCAGCAAAGAGCGAGCATCCCGAGCAAGGCAGGGAGCAGCAGCGGTATTTGGGGCAGGGGATTCGACTGGTGCAAGGTGCTTTGGAGAAGAGCCAAGGAGCATTCTGGGAAGTCTCACTAGCCCCCACCACTGCCACCATCCTGTCTGAAGTGCCACTGTGAGTGTCCCAAGTAAGGTGGGGAGCGGTGGTGGCAGCATTCAGGGCAGGGGATTCGGCTGGTGTGAGGCACTTTGGGGAAGAGTCAGGGAGGGTTTTGACACTGCCGTGTCCCGTGTGCTTCCCTCCCTCCTTGTGCATGTCATTCCATCTGCTGCTGGCATCACCCCTCCACCAGCTGGCCTGCCGGTCCGGGAGCACATAGCTGCATCACTGGCATCACCCTCTTCCAGCCCGCTCTCCCCTGCCCCCCCGTCAGCCTGCGCCCTTTGGCCTTACCTTTGCAGGCAGCCACAGTGCAGTTGAAATGATCAGAAGTGCGGCTGGATTCTGGAAGATAAGGCCGACAGCTGGAGGAGAGGCGATGGGGGCAGTGCAGCTTTGTGGTTGGTGAGGCACCACCTCCCCAGGCTCCTGTCAGCTGGGAAAAACCAGCCACGCAAGGAGTGGCTGGGAAGAGAGGGGTGTGGGGCAAGGGATGGGCCTGAATCCCACCACTGCACAGGCTGGATACATTGCATTGGCGAGCCGTGTCCAGGCCGCGGGCTGTAGTTTGAGGACCCCTGCATTACACTGTTGAAAAAATATCCTTCACTTCAAGCAGTTTTCTAGTGTGCTTCTTTGTGACCCAACTGGGACTCGAAACCAGAACTTTCTTCTGATAATTGGTGACCATGATGGGACTCTGATACTAATCTGGCCAGTGTAAGCAAACTAGGTAAAACTTCACTTAGCTATCAGCAGATCAATTTGCCTGGAATGTACTATCCTGAAACTCTGCCCCTTTTGGCACAGGTAGTAAGTGAAGTCTTGGTTTTGGGCTAAATGTCTGTTTGAACCAGAAAACTTAGTTGGTAAGTATCTCAAAAAAAATCATGTCTTCTGCCCAACAATTGACTACGTGTGTATGTATCCCATGTCATTCTCAGCCATACCAAAATTATGAATCAAGTCGTGACCTGGAAAATCCTGGAAAGCAAGGGAGATTGACAGGGTTGCATGAGTCATAGAGGCTGCAAGAAATGGAATGAATGAGTTCCCATCCAAGCAATCGCCAGTCTAGTCATAGATTAAGTCAAAAAAAAAAAAAAGGGAGGATGCCTCTACTCCATTTAGGGAGTCTTCTCTGAGAGCTTATTGAAAATTGAAGATGTGAAGGAAGTGACCATACTGCTCCAAAAAGAGCACTTGAAAACTGAAGTTGGATAAAGATAAGGAAGCTGCTTACTCCATTTAGGGAGTCTTCCTAGGTGTGTGCAACATCCTAAACAAACAGGGACACATGTCAGAGAGAGAGAAAATGGGAAATTCCATATCAGAAGTTTTGCCAGCTTGTCTGTTGGGAATGTTACTTGATGCATAGGATGGTGAAAAAACTGCCCATCCAGCATGAAAAGGAGTCGTGCTCAGCAGATATGTAGGGAATCGACGAAACTCAGGGACCAAGTTGATAACCTAATCTGGTGTAACAAATGTACTTTTGACTATAGGATACTAAAGATTTTAGGGCAAAAATTAACATCCTCATGTCCCATATTGGTATTACAGGGCAGAACTTTTTGACCCAGCAACCACAACCGCCACTACACTACTACCTCTTGCCCTGATGGTATGGCCTATAGACAAGTCAACACAAACTGAACCCTGTCCATTTATAACCAAATGATCAAGACGGGGAAGCTAGAGGCAAAATCATTGCACTGTCTTCAAAATCCTATGCCCAGCTGAGCCGAAGGATAATTTAAACATGTCTTTACTCACACTCTTCTCATCATCTGATCTAGTAATCTGGAAGAAGCATACCCCTTTTTTCCAATTGGACTCCCAGACTGTCATTTGAACTCTACAATCTATAACAGAGAGCTATAACCCTTCATGGGATATATGTTATAATTCTTCATGAGGTATAAGCTCCTGCAATTGTTTAAAAAGACCACAAGGATCATACAGAACCCAGTGATCTTCTTCTCAAGGCATGTAGTCCCTGCACAGTTCACTGACTAGTCATATAGAAGTACAATAAGACAGCCCATTTGGATGTATACAGTTGGTCTAGGAAAAAACTATAGTTATTGGAGAAGTCTTCCAAACAATTGAGAATAAACCATTGAAACAGCCTGAGTTTCAGTTCACTGTCCAAAAGAGGACAAAACCCCAGCTGATTTTCTTGATTAACCTCCTTGAAACTGGCATTGTTATGCACATTTAAATATGCACAATAAAAAAGACCATAATATCCTAGCACCAGTTGGCAAGTGATATCAGGAGTCACTTCCAAACTATAGAATCTAATTTATCATTATTGAAAATTCCTGAGTCGTGATGAATTGCCAACTTTGTACACGACCAGAGAAAGAAATTAAAGGAAGATTGGAACAGGAAAGAGGAAAAGGAGGAGAGACAGTGGGAGCAGAAGAGAAGAGTAGACAGACAAGACCTGAAGATGTTCAACAAACCATAATCTTAACACAACCATGTTATTCTACCAATGAATAAGAAACAAGCTTACCTACCAGCTATACCAATCTTTGCAGTAAATTTCAAAATTTTACTGAGAAACATCAATTATCATTTTCTGACATCTCATTAAAACAAGTTTAAAAGTAGCATACTTTTAAAACAGTTTTTGAAAGTTTGATTGCAGAACAGGCTCTTTACAAAACAATTTGGAAACTGCTGCATTATTCTTTCCATATTCTTGTTACCATTGCCATAAAATATAGGATATTTCAAAAATGTGTTGCAGTCAAACCTTGAAGATATCGATCTACAGCTCGGCAGAGTTGACATCCTCTAAAGAATTGATTGTCTATTCTATTTTTATTCCATTTTTCCAAAAAATAAATCAGGCACAAGGATTATGATCTTTCTCTATGATAGTTGATAGATGAATATTTTTTCAAATTAAATTATCATACAGTTTGAATTGAATCAGCTTAATCCCAGATCACAGCCAAATCATATCATCTTTGAATCTCAAATTTCCAATGTGAACCAAATAAGCACTGATCATACAATAAGGTGACCAGACGTCCCCCTTTTGGCAGGACAGTCCCGATTTTCAACAATTTGTCCCGTGTCCCGTGGCGTTTTTAAAAAGTCCCAATTGGCGGGAGAAGGGGTTTGCTTACCCCGCCCACTCCCAATCTATTGCTGCCTCCTGAGTCCCAGCTAATGGCTAGAGGGAAAAAAAACTGTTTAAATTCTTGCCGCGGGGCTTCAAACACTGTTCAGTGTTAAAAGAAAACAAATGAGTAGACTGGTGCCTGCAAAAATAGAAAAAACAGCCCCTTTCAGCATAGGTTAATTACCATAAGTTGATTAGATCAGCCTCCCGGCTCTCAGCTGATTTGCTCTCAGCTGTTTTGGCAAAGAGTGCAATGAGTACTGCTGGAGCACATTTTTTTTTCTCCTTGTGCAATTCAAGCTGAAAACGAAAACGAAACTAAAGCAGGTTGTTTGCTTTGCTGTTTGCTTGCAACGTTGGAAAGGCAGATTTTTTTTTCCTCATCAAAAAAGGTAGGTGCAAACAATGGGAAATTTATGGCAAATGGCAAAAGAGGAGAGTTCAAGATTTTAAAACACAAAAGAAAAAAAAGCTCTATTTAACTAGGGAATTGTAATAATTGAGATACTATTAATTGTATATTGTGTTGAAAGCAGAAATGGTTAAGTTGTGGTTTGGAGGAATATATGGGGGAAATTATTTGGTTTATTATTATTGGTAAATATAATTAATTGATTTGTAAGAAATTGGATTGCATGGAAATAATTGGAATATTCATGTTCATATTGATTAATATACAAAAAAGATAGTTATATAACTAATTGATTTATATTAAAATGTTGAATTTGTATTGAACAACTGTAATATTACATAATTAACCAATGTGAGGATGGATATAAAAATAGATGACAATGGGAAGGGGTATAATATAGAATAGAAGGGAAAAATTGAATTCGATTAAGATTAGAGATGAGGATGAAGGGTAATATTGGTTTTTTAAAAAAATAGATGAGGAATAAATATGTCAAAAAGGAAATATAGAAATTGTAAATTTAAGTGAAATGACTAAAAACTGTTTAAATTTGTGAACCAGCCAAATACTCTGTTCAAAGAAAATACATTGTATGTTTGTATGTGTGTTTCTAATTATTGCTATTTATTCATATTTGTTCTCTTTTATTCTTTAAAGTTTAACAATTCATTCTTTATCTTAATATCTTAATATTTGTTTGGGGTTGGTTTTCTTCTCTTTCATCTTTTTTATTGTACAGCAATCTTTCTCCTCAAACCTACCACCTCTCTCTTTTCTACTCAGAGGGCTGAAAAAGTTATTTTTGACTGGTCCTCGCACTTTTGACCAGTCCTCGAACTTACGACATTCCTCACATTTTACCATGGTGAAGAGAAGCAGTTATGAAATGAGTGACACGTTTGTTAAGAATGCTACAATGGGCATAAATGATGACCAGTCATAAGTGCGAAGACTGGTCAAAAGTGCGAGGATCTGTCAGAAATCACTTTTTTCAGGCCTCTGGGTAGTCCTTTTGTGCATATGGACTACTCAGAGGGCTGAAAAAGTTATTTTTGACTGGTCCTTGCACTTTTGAGCAGTCCTAGAACTTACGACTGTCCTCATATTTTACGTTTTTGCCCTATCTTATCACCATGGTGAAGAGAAGCAGCTGTGAAATGAGTGACTTGGTTGTTAAGAATGCACGGGCATAAATGTGAGGATGGTCATAAGTGTGAGGACCAGTCAAAATTGCGAGGACCTATCAGAAATGACTTTTTTCAGCCCTCTGAGTAGTCGCTATAGAATAAAATAACACTATACATAATTTTTATTTATTTATTATATTTGTAAATTGTACTTATGTTGAAATTAAAAAATATATATTACAGTACTATTTTTGCGTTCTATGAAAAAAAATTTTGCTCCATATATACCAAATTTTTAATCAAGCCCCCTGCCCCCCCCGGGTCAATGGTGTTCCTCTTTACCAATGTTAAAATCTGGTCATCTTATCATACAAGCAACAACTCAGTTGCCATATGGGGAAATTGAAGAAAGTTTAAATGACAAGTGAGATAGGTAGGCCAAAGGCGTGATTATTCAAGTGATGATACTAATGAGAGATTTCTGTATCAGCATGATCTGGCTGTATAAAGGGTTATTAAATATTTTCGTTGTACTGCTTTGTACAGCTTATCAGAGTTTTCAAAATAATTCAAAATATTTTGTTCATGTTTTGTTCTTTTGGTGAAAAACATCATGCTTTATCTAATCTTAACATACCAGTGGACTACCTCCCACTAAAATGAAACAATTTCTTAAATATTGTTATTCTTTACAATTTATTCCTTCTGATCACACCATCATTTGATGTTCCCTCCATAGAATCAACTTTTGCTTTTAGGTATTCGTAACTCTCTAAAATGCTCCAAGAAAATTTTCATATCCGACATTTTGTTCTCCAAGCCAAACAATATGTAATCTATTCTCTCTATTTTCCTTCATTCCTTTACCAGTCCTTTAATCATTACAGATGTCTGAAGCCTCTCCAACTTGCTGTCAGATTGAACCACATACAATGAAATGGTAAGTATCATAATAATTTTACATTTTGAATTCCAGAGCCTCATCAGTTATTGGAGTTATTCTGCTTCAGTTTTTCATAGTAGAGCAACAGAGACTGGAGATTTTCATTGTGTGGCAAAAGAGAAGATCAATTGGTAATTGGTGCAGGCAGTAACACTGATTTTGCCTTTCTAGATAGGTACTATGACAGTGGTCTGCCAAGCAGTTGGGATCTAATTTTTTTCTTGTTAACCTGTTTAACTCAAAAGTATTTTATATTCAAGTAGATAAACATGTACCCATTTGGTGGGGGGAAAAGGTTCTTTGAGCAGCAGTATGAATTCAACCAGTGCCAGACCAAATGTGACATCCAAATGTGAGGTAATACTAGTGGTGGGAAAAGTCCCAGATGATCACAGAATGCCTTCTGAGTATGGAACTAGTTTGCCCCCTGTGTTGTACTCTGGATAATGTGCAAGTGCTATCCTATCCAGAACTAGAAATATTAAATTCCTGGTCCCTAAAGTCCCATACACCCATAGCCACTCAGTCTTACCAGGGTTCAGTCAAAGTTGTCCCACATCCAGATCCCCACAGCTTCCAGGCACTATGAGAGGGCAGCAACACTGGTGACCTGGCATAGAGATATAAAGTTGAGTATCATCAGTGTTCTGAGCGTATTTCCTCCCACAGTGCTGGATGGGAGTAAACTGTTAACAATCCTTACATGGTAGATGATACCTGTTTTTGTTTCTTGTTTCTGCTAATGGACAATTGGTTAGCATGAGTTTGCTTTCAATAAACGTGGTTTTCTTATTTTTTCATAATTCCCTCTGCTGATGAATATATCCAGAAAGGATAGTGTAGTGCTTTCATATTATTTTATAAATTTTGTTTCTTTAAAAATATATTGTCTTATATCAGGGGTGTTAAACTCAAGGCCCACTGGCCTGACCTGGCCCATGGGGTGCTTAAATCCATCCTGCAGGGGGTGGGCTGGAAATGTCCAGCCCGCGGTGCACCTGCTGGCCAAAATGGGCTATGTGTGCTTCCCCACGCAGTCTATTTTCAGCCTCCTCAGCCTCCTGCAGCACTCTGCCGGCCAAAAACAATTCGCACGGCAGCCTCTTTGTGGCCTGTTTTTTGACCAGCAGAGTGCTTCTGGAGGCTGGGTAGGCCAAAAATGAGCTGTGGGAGGCCTCCACTTAGGCTATTTTTGGCCAGCAGAGTGCCAAAACAAGTGTAACATTATGGCAGGCACAGTGCTGCTGGAGGCAAGGGAGGCCAAAAGCAGGCTGTGCCCAGCCCCGCATGCCCCATTTTGGCAGGCAGGGTGCTGTAGGAGGTGTCCATCCCGTCTCCTCCCCCGTTCCCTGCCTCCCTCTGCCAACCCACGGAGAACTACAATGTTGATTCATCCCTCAAAGAAATCCAGTTTGACACCCCTGTCTTATATGCATATTCTAATTGTCCCTTCCTTATTATATGAAAGGGGTTTTTACATCTTTGATTATATGTGTGAAAGTGTTATGGTTCTAGATATTGCATCACATTGTCACTTATGAATTCTGACAGTAGTACTTTGATTGAGTTGATTGAATATTTTATTTAGCCAAATATGATTAGACACACAAAAATTAGACACACAATCACAAAAATTATTACACACATACAATTGTCTCCAGATTCTGATTCAATGGAAATTATTCTAATTTGTTGGTAAATCATCCATTGAGCTTAAAGTAAATAATAAGACAAAGGACAATGGAGTTTCAGTCTTAATATATTCTCTGTGTTATGCAATCATGCTGTAATGGATTTGTTTGCTAGTTCTGGATCTGCTGAATGAGTATGAAAATTGCTATGACATTAAATGAAACCACAATTTCATCCTCTGCTATTCTTAGATCTTTGATTTTCTGAAATATTGTAATGGTGAAAGATAGTATTTGCTCCCATATATTAGAGGCCCACATTTTTTTTCTTATGTTTCTTGTCTATGTTGTATGTTGGAATCCCTGGTAGTGATACAATTGGATGAAGTAGTACATAGGGCTTCTATATTGTTGAGCATGCATACAAATGTGGAAGGACTGTTCATTTTCCACCTTCTTTAGTAATTTGTGCTTCCTTGGTCAGATCATTGAAGCCTTTTCTTATGTGGTTGATCCATATTGATTTACCGTATGTTTCGGAGTATAAGATGTACCTTTCCCCTCCCTAGAAGAGGGTGAAAATTTGGGTGCATCTTATACACTGAATGTAGCCCCACCCAGCCTCTGAAATTGATGTTTCAGAGGTGAAAAAATGCCTCTGAAACCTCCGTTTGAGAGGCTGAAAAAATGCCTCTGAAACCTCTGTTTGAGAGGCTGAAAAAAAGGCCTCTCAAAAGTAGGTTTCAGAGCCTGAAAAAAAACAAGGCACAGAGCTCACAACCAACAAACCTGTTGCTAAAGTTTACTCTGGGAACAGCTGATTGGGGGTATTCTGGGAGGCCAATCCACCCCCAATCAGTTTTTTTCTTATTTTCCTCCCCAAAAACTAAGGTGAGTCTTATACTCCGGTGCATCTTATAGTCCGAAAAATACGGTATGTGATTTTCTTGGTTCCCCAATCATTCTTTGGTTTTCTTATGTATTATGTTTTATTTATTTATTTTTCCCTTTTCTGTATCACTGATTTGCCTCAAACAGGAAGGTAAATAAATAAAATTTTAATTTGTCTTAAAGATGTGATTTTGATGGTGATTGTCAACATTTATATGTTCTAGACTAATATGTTGTATTAATTAATTAAATAATTAATGCATGACTTTAATTAATTTAATTTTAATTAAGTTAAATTTAATTTAATTTAAATTATGTTAATTTAATTAATTAATATATGATTTGTGTAATAGCTTGTTGAAGCCGTCAATGATGTACTGGTATTTATGAAGTCTAAGGTGAGCACCTAGTATATACAATTTTTTTGGCTGCTTTGTTGAGCTATTTTTCCATCCAGCTGGTCATCACAAAACACTTGCTGTTTTTCTCACTTCAGCTTTTATTATTAATAGAAGTGAAGGTTTCAAGTGTGCCATATTGGGTGGATGCTTTAATGTTCTCACAATGTACAGGCAAAATATATTTAACAATATTCTGCAAAATGATCTAACATTTTTCATGGAACTGGAAAACAGAAATACCATATGTTTTGCAGCTGTAAAAGGCCATTTCTTATTACAGTTTTTTTCCCTTATAAAATTATATTATCTCCTGTGATTGCCTTGAAAATTCTGCTTCTGGATATCCAGAAGGCTGTCATTTTCCCTTGGGAGACAAAAGAGATTTAGTTGCATCAGAAAAGATTATAACATAATTTAAATTACAGAGAGGGAATAGTAATTTTGGAAGGATACTGTTTTCTCATTCGTGGTCAAAGTAGATAATATAAGAATAATTTTTAAAAAGTGACAGTGGTGGCAAGAAAAGGGTCATTTCTACATCATTGTGTGCAGAAAGTAGATGCAGTTGTGTACTGAATTGGTGAGTGAGTATAATCTAGACTAGAGTCCAAATGTAGCTGTTTTTGTAAACTTCAAGTTCCAAGAATAAAAGTTTTAATGAGAAAAATAGTATTTTAACTTTAATAGTGGGCCTGAAGTCATGCATTTCAATATAATTTAAAAGTCTTGTTATGGATTAATAATTAAATATCACACATACAGACATATATAATCAAGGATTAAAATGGTTAATATAATTGTGTGGCTGCTTCTAAAAATATGGATAGTGGGGATGTAGTTCACTATCCAGACTCTTTTGCCTTTCTTGTTGACAATCATTAAGTTTGGGGTGTTATGTGGCAGATGACTGAATTTTAATGTCCCACAGGACTTTATTTTTTTTTTTCATTTTCTGTTTATTTTACCTGTAAGTTCTTGCTTACAGGTAAATGGTATTTTTGCAGATCTTTCCATGCACATTGTTGCTATTTTGTCCTGCTGTTATTAGTAGTTAGTCTGTGTGATCTTCTTACAACACTAGTCAAGTTGTCTACTATTTCTTCAACTTCTTTGCATAGGTGGCTGTTACCGCTTGTTGCCATCTTCTTGATTCTGGCTTTCTATGCATTTGTTTTAAAATGGTCTTTAAAAGTTGGCAGCACAAGTTTGTCTTCTGCAGCCAGAATTCCCCTATTTCTTTCTTCAATGTTCCTGCTCTTAGCCATTGGTAAGTCTTATTTTCATTTGCTTTGTGTGCCATTTTAAATGTACTGTATTAAATATAATACTTTGTAATACTTTGTATTCCTGTGTCTTTTTTTTTCTTCATTTGTTCTTTCTTGTAGACCAGTTTGGTCTCTTCAGTAGTAAGTCTTCCTAGTATACAAGCTTCAGTGTAACTTCTTCACTTTCCTTCAGATACACTTGATTGCAGAAATTACTATTTCAGTAACAGAGTCATTAATTCCTGGAATGCACTATCTGACTCTATAGTTTCTTCCTCTAACCCCTAAAACTTTAACCTTAGACTGTCTACTGTCGACCTCACCCCATTCCTAAGAGATCTCTAAGAGTGCATAAGCTCACCAGTGTGCCTACTGTCCCTGTCCTAATGTTCCCTTTTATATGTATCCATTTCATGTATTCATAATTATGTTTATACTTATATCTGTTACCTATTACATGCTTGACGAAAAATAAATTAAAAATTAAATTAAAAAAATATTCTTCCAATGCCTCTTTTTCTTCTTCTTCAACCATCTGATATACTTGGAACATTCAATATCCACTTATTTTCCTTGGTAAGTAGAGTCTCTCAACTTTGCTGCAAGAATGAAGGGTATCATTTATTGTCATTATGTTCTTGGTTCTCCTATCCAGGGCTTTTAGTTCTGCTTGAGTCCAGTCCATTATTCCAGTTGTGGAATCGTCCAGGTGTTAATTATCTTGATGGCATTACTAATACTTAAAAAAAAATTCTCACTCTTGATGTATTCACTTCTAACTATTTTCTTGACTTCAGTATGATTGATGTTGTCCACTTAAGTCTTAAACCTTATGATTAACATTTTAACATTAGCGTTTAAAAAAACATAATTAACTTCACACAAACTTTTTCTTTATCTTTAAAGATTGTCTGGATATTAATAATCTTGAGTCAATAATGTATGTATGTGCCCCAAAATATAATGTACTCTTTGTATTGTATAATACAGTTGGTAATGGCAATTGTTAAAAGCAGAAACATCACCCTGCCAACAAAAATGTGTATAGTCATGGCTATGGTTTTCCCAGTTGCAATGTATAGCTGTGAAAGTTGGACCATAATAAAGGCTGAGCGCCTAATAATTGAGGTCTTTGAACTATGGAGAAGACTCCTGCAAGTCCCTTGGACTACAAGGCGATCACACCTGACTGCTCTTTAGAAGGCCAGATCCTGAAGATGAAACTCAAATACTTTGGCCACCTAATGAGAAGGAAGGACACACTGAAGAAGAGCCTAATGCTGGGAAAGATTGAGGGCAAAGGAAGAATGGGACGACAGAGAATGAGGTGGCTGGATAGTGTCAATGAAACAGTAGGCTTGAGCTTAAATGGACTCAAGAGGATGTTAGAGGAGAGAAAAGCCTGGAGAAATGTTGTCCATGGGTTCGTGATGGGTCGGACACGACTTCGCAACTAACAAAAACAATGAATCCTGAGTTGCCATATTTAAAAGTAATACCAGTCCTTCTATCCCAGCCTCAGCTCCCATTTATGTAATGCAAATAACAATGCTTCTCTACCTTGCAAGGTTATTGAGATATTTCTGAAGTGCTATAGTAAGGGTAGATAATGTTGTTCATTTATTCAGTAAGATTTAGTATAAGAGACAATGTCTTAAACTGCTATTTCAAACATATTTTCCTAGAATTAATTTACTTGCAGAGTGATCTGCTTTTATATTTACACTGAATAAAAACTGTCCATACTCATATTATTGATACTTGCATAGTACTTACCTTGAAGTATATATAGGTGCTTGAATATATATGTGCATATAATTAAATTCTTTTGCATTGTTTTTCAAAAGTAAAGCAAAATACATACAGGGTAGAGATGAAAGCCTTGCACAATATATGTATGCAGAAAATAATTTTCCAGTTTCAACTGAAAAAATGATGTTTAGGTGGAGTTGTTGTTTCTTCATCAAACAGCCAAAGTTTAAACCTTTTGTGACCTTCAAGTGCTCCATTTAATTATCATGATTAAAGACTAGCATGATTTCAACAATGAAAAACAAAACCACAAATTTGCAAGGATTACATAAGTTTGCACAATTCAAATGATTATTTGTGTGGTTTTAATTAATTATTGTACTATTATCCTATGACTTGGATTTGGTTTACTGCTCATAATCGATTATCAGGTCATATGGTAACCGTAAATCATTGCAGAGATTTTCAGTAAAAGATAAAGATAAACGATAAGGCTCATTTTGAACATATAATGCTTTCATGGCAATTTTTTGCAAAATGATTATTTTATTCAGTAATACTGGTTTACATTAAAATATAGCAATAGTCAGCAGTAGTTCAGCATTTCTAATTCAGCTAAAAAAACCAAGGCTACTCATCATCAGAAGTGTATTCAAACTTTTTCTTAATGTAGATTTGGATGAATGAGGATTTGGATTGCAGTGGGAAAGAAGAGATCTAAGTATTTGTTATTTTCAATTTCCCTGATCTATCTTGACCCTTTTTAATCTATACTTCACTTAAAGTAAAATATGTAAGTGTTTACTACCAAGGACAACTAGTAACCTTTAGGAGCCACTGTGGAGTAGTGGTTAGAGTGCAGTACTGCAGGCTACTACTGCTGACTGCCAGTTGCCTGCACTTTGGCAGTTCAAGTCCCACCAGGTTCAAGGTTGATTCAGCCTTCCATCCTTCCATAAAATGAGGATCCAAATTGTTGGGGGCAATATGCTGAACTCTGTAAACCACTTAGAGAGGGCTGTAAAGCACTGTAAAGCGGTATATAAATCTAAGTGCTATTGCTATTTAGGTTGCAAAACTTACTGTAGATTAATTTATTCCTGACTAAACAGACATATGTTTGTGTTATTAAATAAAAAACACCAAAAAGGAAGAACAAAAGTAATACTTTAAAATTAAATATTTTAAATTAAAATATTTAAAAAATAAAGTTTCCGTATGAAGCTATTTATAGTATTAACATTAACTTTGCATTTCTTTATTTTTTATTGTTTATAGCAACTTGATTTCAGTTTAAAGAAAATAGAATAAATTATCTCTACTCAAACATATGTAAATGGGTATTCCAAGAAGCATAATTAAACGCCACAATTGTTAAAGTAATCATAACATATAATTTAATCATTGTATTCTGTAAGTTCTCCCAGTGCCTTTAATTGTTTTTCTCTTTCAAAACCATTCATTCTTTCCCTTGGCTGGCTCTTGATTAGTCAATTAAAATAAAGTAGCAATTTTACTTAAATATCAGTCCTATTGAATCCTGTGGGACTTCTGAATAGTCATGCAGTATCTCAGTCAGCACCTATTTCATGTAAGTAAAAAATAATATAATCTTTATTCATGTTTTGTATAGAATGTTTGTGAGCTGGAAGATGTAATATAGATTAAGAAAGAAAAAATGTCACAAGACAGCTTTAGAGAAATATTAAATTAGATGAATTTAAATAAAAATTTCAGAACAAGTCAGGTAATTTCAGAACAACTGGGCAACTAATTAAACTTGTAACAGAAATACATACTTAGTCATTTTCCCCATCATTATATTAAATAGTTTTATTTGTATGTAAAAAGGTGTTCTATCCATGTTGCTATCTATTCCAATGGAGCACAAATCTAAATATAAGCAGCTGAAAAGTTATCACATAAAGAAATTATCTGAAACAGCATAGTGAATGTTATGAATGATGAACATGGGTTCACACAGCCGTATCATCTCCAAAAAATTACTTGTGTCATATTAGTTGATCATGACTAGTAGAACATTCCTGCCTTCCAATTTTAATTAAACACAAGTATTAATGAAGCAAGGTATGCTTTTCCAAGATCCTGTATTGATGACATAGCTAGTTGAATTATTAAATGCCTCTCCATTTTTAGATTCCTGATATTTCTTTGTGCTATTTATTAATTATTAATTTTTATAAGTAAATCAAGGCAGCAAAATATCTAATCTTCCTTCCTCCTCTTATTTTCCTCACAACAACACTGGAAGGCAGGCTTAGATAGACAAGAGTGACTTTACCTGCCAGCTTTTACACCTGAGTAGAACTAGAATTCACAATGTACTGGTTTCTAGGTCAGCATCTTACGTACCATACAACCTGGCTTTTTTTCACGCATCTGTTGAAATTAAGTAGGAATGTGATTTGTAAACTAATTTTAAAAGTTGTTTTTGCATAGGACACCATCACAAAATCCTTGGATGTAGGCTAGATTATATATTATATTATAAACAAAAACTTTTTTTAAAATAGTGGGCAAGGAAATAATACAAACATGTCTGTAATCATCAGAAATGAAATTTGATTTAGGGAAATCTTAGTCTGTACTAGACAAAGAATATTATGTTTTCACACTTAATACGCGAACCACATGATTTTAAGTTTCCATTCACTTTTTCAACTGGAACAAATTTTCTTCTGATATATATGATATAACTGGCACTTTAGAATTAACATAATTTCCTGCAGAGTATGCAAGTTCTGAATTTAAGAGTTATTGAAATAAATCATGAATACTGCAAAATCTGTTCTTATAGCAGTAACAGCCAGAGATGGTAATAAAATTAACATCATCTGATCAAGTAGCACATCTGAAACAATTTTGAAAAGGAGCTGCTGAATATCATGAAAAATTAATTTTTGTAATACAATTTACCTTAGGAGTTTATAGAGAAAACTGAGGCTTATATAAAAGGGCAAGATCTAATATTTTGAGACATCCAGAGTTAACCTGTGATAAGATGGGCAGCCAATAAATTAAACAAACAAACAAACAAACAAACAAACAAAATGTGAACACTGGCTTTTTAAGGTTGGTAAAGTACTGACCAGGTCACATACTTAATTCTGAAAAATCTGTAAACTGAACCTTAAGGAGAAAGCAAAATAAACAATGAAAATTTTAAAGGAAATTTTGATAAAGGAGAAAAAAGAACTTGCTCCTTTTTGAGTTTCAAAATATTTAACATGTTATGAAAGATTTTTCATCCTTTACTACATGGAAAAAACAAAAGAAGGATCCAATGGAATAATGAAGATGATCCAGTTCTCAAAATATAATATGAAGAGCAAAACATGTTTATATCAGTCTTTAGAATCTCCACAATAGTCCTGCATTGTTATTTAAGAATTTAATCAACATATTCCCAAGACAGGGAACTTCCATTGTAAAGACCACTGTTATGTAATTCTATTATAGCCATGATGGAGAACCTACGGCATGTGTAGCCATATCATTGGGCATGCTAGCTCAGCTCTGTCATGCATGCGTCATGCAACCTGATTTTCGGACCTTCTGGGCCCACCAGAAGTAGTGAAACAGGCTGTTTCCTGCCTCCAGAGGGCCTGGGGGGGGAGGCCCATTTTTCTTTCTCACCTGGCTTCAGATCCTTTCTATGCATCTGGGGAGGGCTAAAACAGCCTTTCCCACTCCCTCGGAGGCCCTCCAGAGGCCTGAAACGCCCATTTCCCAACTCCCGGTGGAACAGGAAGTGACATTTTTTCCTGTCACTAGCTTCCAGAGACTACTAGAGAGGCTATCGCTGGCCATCGCGTGCCAGGAGTGAGGAGTGGGGGGTTGCGCATGCATACGCAGGGCAGGGCACATAGAATTATGGATGTGGGCATGCATGTGCACGAACCTCCCCGCCCCCCCCCTCTCCTGGCCCACAATGGCAAAAAGGTTAGCCATCACTGTATTATAGAAACCAAATGTTTAATCATGCTTACTCTGTAAAGTCATGTATATTGCCTGGGAGAAAATACAGAGTGTATTGTTTCAGTAGAGAGGCACAGAACTGTGCTAGTAAAAAATAAAATTAGTTCTGCAAGCTTTACCAGCAATTTATCAAGACTCTGTAACTCAATTCAATGGACTACTCTTTAATTTTTTGCACTTCCAGATCAGTTATTAATTTATTTATCTATCTGTTTGGTTTTGACTACCTCGTGTCTGAATACATATCCATTGATTTGCTATCAGAAATGCAGCTTATACACTAAAATAAAAATTTGATGTAATATATATTTCAATATTCATTAAATTGAAAAATTCCAGCTGTCCAGATTCAAAGGGAATTTTAAAAGTAAATTAAGAGACTAGTGTTAGTTAGTATTGAAATCTTGAAAGAGGAAGTTGAGAAATTCACATCCAGTGAATCACTCTTGTAGAGAACTTCCATTGTAGGAATATGAGGAAAATTAAGTACAAAATAGCTGAGGAGTATAAAAAGAACATATTATATATCATTAAATATATCTGTTATTGCTGGAGATTTGCAAGTCTACACACCATGCTTATTTTTAATAAGGCATCTAAGAAACGTCCTGGCAGTCCTTACCTCAAACCAGGAAATCTCCTTTCAGTACTTGTCAAAAATACTGTAAATCAAGTTAATGCTAAACTACTGCAACATTTGCAAACTGTACAGCTACTGCATAAAGCCAAACCCACAAAAGTTTTATATGGAAAAATTGGGCTGTTCCATACTATTAATAATATTTTAGATGCATAGTTTTTATGCTACGTTGGTGCCTTTTTTAACTACAGAAGTGTTCATTTAAAGTGCTACTCTGTGTGTTACAATATAAGTTTTAGCCCTTCACATGCTGTATAAAATAGTTTAGGGACATATTAACATACAGGATGTGAGATAGGAGAATAAAGTAGATTTCAGTGATCAATGCATAAAATCAGCACATAAACTAACATTTCATCCTCTAAATAAGCACTTTTTCATACGGCTGTTGACAAAAATAGGATTGCCAGCATGATTGCCAACGCCCGATGACAGACATAGCATAAGAAGAAGAAAAAGAAGAAGAGAAGGTGTCCCACTGAATTCTGTAGAAATTATTTCTGAAGTTAAACCACAGATATACTGAATATGTTGGCCACAGCTTTTCATTATAGTTTTGGGCTTTGCTTTTGCTATGATTAGTTCTTGGATCTTGTTTGAAATCTCCTTGGATGAGTAAGAAAGCAAAAGCCTTGTTTCTCCTCTATCTTTCTCCTCTAAAAATGTAGTACCAGTGGCTATATATTTGCTTGCTTCCTGTCTTCTCTTTGGTTATTAATCATGCTATTTTGATTGGGCAATAGCATATGAGAATTGCTTGAAGTTTTCTGACTTTTAAAAAAAGTAATAAGTAATAGGAAAAAGAATTAGTTTTTAAATTACAGATTTTGTAGTATGGAAAGGGAGATTCAAAAATGTTTCTAATAGAAAGCAGGCAGGGTGACCTTATAATGTTTGCAACCATAGGACAGCATAGGTATCTACAAACCAGATAACATTATTTTGATAAAAACAGGAAAGGGGAATTATGCAGAGATTGTATGATTCACTTCAAGTAAGTCACTATATTTGTATTGTTTTGCAAATAGATCCAGTTTGTTCCAGATCCAGAACATTACGCCTAACTCTTTTTCCTGGATCTGGATGATGACTTGAGAAGAAATAGTGTATCCTTGTGCTTTGTAAAAAAAAAAAAAAAAAAAAAAAACAGAAAACCTTCCAAGAATCTGTTCCTTTATTCACTGAGAAATAAGATGGGATCCAGCCCCTACAAGGAATCCTTCCCTACAGGCTATCAAATTGCAAAGAATTTTTCTGTATGAAGAAGCTGAATCCAAGACTAGCAAAGATTTCTGCATCATATAATTGTGGAATAATCTAATCAAAGTCTCTAGAGTAAGCTGGAACAGACTAGTTATTGGGGGAGGGGAGAGGAAGAGAGATAAAAATGGATGATATGTCTTTTCCATATACCTATACTGATGTTTTCTCAAGGTAGTGTGTCTCAGGTGATTCTCATCAAATAACAAACCTCTGGTATAACATGGCATAAACACTTTTCATAGGTACATTATTGCATATGGGGGTTAAGCTTTCATATACTGGCATCCTGGACATAAATTGTTTCAACTCCTACCCTCAAAACGACACTATGGAGTACTGCGCACCAGAACAACTAAACACAAGAATGCCATCACTTTGTTAAACACTTTGTTAAACAACACTGTCAAACTATTCACTAAATCTGCATTATTATTACTATTAATCTTCTCATCGTTCCTATCACCCATCTCCTCCCACTTATGACTGTATGACTTGTTGCCGTATCATTATGATTTATATTGATTGTTTCCTAGTATGATTCGATTGCTTATTTGTACCCTATGACTATCATTAAGTGTTATACCTTATGATTCTTGACGAATGTATCTTTTCTTTTTACATACACTGAGAGCATATGCACCAAAGACAAATTCCTTATGTGTCCAATCACACTTGGCCAATAAAGAATTCTATTCTATTCTATATTCCCATTCAATGTTAATTTGCTTTGCTGATGTTAATGAGATTCAGAGCAGAATTAATGGAACAATGAGCAATGCATGGGGATGGAAGCCTAAGCAATTGTCCTAAGATATTTTAATATCATTTTTTATATTTATGTACTAAAGCTAGACTTTTCATTGATCACTTCACTGATACAACTGATGGTTTGTATTGCACTGCACAAAGTGCACCATAGACATTGCTAACTGATATTTTCAGATGTTTCCAAAATGGGAAATATTTTGGTTGACATTTTCAGAATCGCAAAGTCTGTGCTCCAAAATACCAGCAGCAGTCATCAACAACAGAATTATCCAAAAAGACTTTGAATGCTTTCAATGAAGGAAATCTTAGAAAATTACCTAAATATTTTTCCTGCTATTGAAAATATATATAAATGATTTGATTCTCCTAATGTCTTACAATAAAGTCCAAGGCATTAGCAAATATCCTACCCTTAGCAAGAAGTACTACCCTCTGCTAGTTTTTATTTGAAAACAGTTGCTGCAATAAAACATATGGGATTATTTTTTTTTTAATTTACTGACTCCCGATGAAATGACTATAACCTCATATAAGAAATAAACAATATATTTATGACTTATAAGAATGATGTCATTTAGTATTTTTGATATTTCAACAATTAGGACAATTATAACACATAATATGTATTTATGAGTACACTATTCAGTTATGAAGACAAATCATGGAATAATTTCCTTATTTTCGGTCCCTAAAATGAGCTATATCATTGTTAGATTTGTTTTTACAGTTGCTAAAATGGTTCTGAATTGTGTTTTGTGTTTATCATTTTTGATGTGCAGAAAATTTTGTTAGAGTATTTTTAAAAATCATATTTATCTACCTAACTGGTAGATATATATTTTGAATCAGTCTTCTGCCAGTTCTCTCTGTTTACAGAGTTGTCAGTTTCTTCATTAAGATAGTGAGAGGAATAGGTATAAGTTTATTAATCAAAATCTTTTATGAATTTCCCAGCTCAAGCAAACTTTATTAATTATAGTACAGAGATAAATATAAGTCAGATGACAATAACTTTTTCTTGAAGAGTATGATTACAAAATATTAGTTTTTACTATGGGTTAGAAATGTGTCTACCTGAAGGAATGAAAAATAGACTAAGGAAATACATTGTGTGATCATCATCATTTATAGCTGAATGGATATCCACAGAAGAAGGTCAATATATGATCTTCATGATTCCAGAATGTGGGACATAAAATAATGGATTCAAATTGGATGAAGGAAATTCTCGCTAAAAATTAAGGGGAAAAAATCCTAACAATAACAGCAATTTGCAGTGGAACCTACTATCGAGGCAAGTGATGAACTTTGCTTTGCTGGAAAGGTTCCAGCGGAGGTTACACAACCAACTCTGGAGGATTATTTAAAAAGGATTCCTGCACTGAGAAGAAGGTTGGATTCAACAACCTTAATAACCTCTTCTCATGTTTTGTGAAAAAAATTGGAAAACAGATCTTTATCTCTTTTACTGGATTTAATCTTTGTAATGGACGGACAATGAAAGTTAAATATGGTGGCTTCTTCTGGGAGACAAAAGAATAGGATATGCAATCGAGATGATGCTTTTGTAAAGCAAACTTACTTCATGATACCAATATGTTTGTCACTTAAAATGTTTTAACTCCTCTGAGACCTGTTGACAACTGTTATTAGCAACAGACAGTTGAATTAGCACTACAAAAAATAGCTGTGGTTAGATATTTTAAGGAGCTTTGTTTCCTATGTTGACCTCAAAATTAGCAGCCAGGTTTTCAAAAGACTTCAACATGTTGTGTTCTGAAAACCTGCCCATGAAGATCACGAAACAGGAGTCTTCTTTTTATGTTCTTTTCAAAATGTGACTACATTTGCAGCATTCCAGTGCAAAACATATGATTCCAAAGCCATTAAACAGTATGATTCTGTTGATTCCAGTAACATGGCACCCCACACAAGAGATCCAGAATAAGCAAGTCCTTGTCATCATTTTTAAAATATGCAAATAATTAAAAATATATTTCTGAAATACTCTGTCGCACGAATTTGTGTTGCTTCTGACTGGTCGCCAAATCCCAGATTATGTGTAAGTCATTACCAAATGTTTTCCTCACATGGGAACGAATGGAATTGTTTGGTGTTAGTCTTGCCCTCCAACATTAATTCTAATTACCTCAAAATGCAAACATGCTTAAGTTTCCAGCAGATGACATTATTTTCTCTTTGACATCAGACATCAAAGCAAGAAAAATAAACATGGGACAGTGACAGCATTAGCTGTTAGTCATTATTCAGAACTTTTTTTTCATGTTTTAGTCCAGACAAGTTCCTCTTGAAGTCTTCTACAAGAGATTAGGGTGGGAGTATTGAAGTGTTTCAGTCTGATGAAAGCATTTTTCCTTTCCAATTCTCTTAAAATAAGTACATGACGAAGAGAAAAATAGAGCAAAAGGGAGAGAGAAGAGGAGGAAAAGTCTGGTTTAGATCAGAGTTGGAGTCTTGGTTTTTAGGGGCACTCATTCTGAGACTTGTTTTGTTTATTTTTAGATATCTTCTACATGTTTGTGGAGGATGGATTCATAGTTTCAAACTGAACTAATTCAAAGAGTAACTTGGCAATCACAGCAAACTGTGTGGTTTGCCTGATGAACACAAATTAAGATCAGAAACTATAAAAGCTGAGTGCAGATTTCTGGAACGTAATGAATTGTTATATTTGCCCTTAGATATCATTGTTGAATGGCTGTTTCTGACTTCAGCATGAGGAACTTTAGCTTCAATTTGAGAAATATTCCTCTGACCCTTGATTTATATGCTTGTACCATAGAACTATATGTGCATATGTTGTCATAGGCTTGTAGATTTCAGTTAGACATACTTTCTAAGTTAGGGTTAGATAAAAAGCAATGTTTTCCAATTTATTTGAATCTACTTCTCCCTTCTTAAAGTTGTTTTTTTGACCAATAAATGTGTATGTCCTAGCTGACTATAGAATATTTAAAGGTCATCTTGTTCAATTTTATGTCTCTTGTTGCTAAATGTGAGGATTTGTGGTTGGAAACACTACACAACATAGATATTTGAGGAGGACTTTGAGATATTCTAAGTTATTTGACTAAATGGTTTAAATAAAATAATATTAGAATAAAGATGTGTATACCTTCCTAAACCAATTTAAAGGAACTTAATAGCTCTCTATCACTTGTTAGTCAAAACTATCCATGTTGCTAAGAAAAACATTGTTCATTCCTTCTTTAAGATTCCTATGTCATCCCACAATTTAAGTGTAAATGAATGCTTAAAAAACATGCAATATTTCATACCTTAGCAACAAGGCAATGCTTTCCATGTATGACATTCAAATGCAAAACTGATATCTGTAAAAGTGTCAAGAAACTGAGTTAAGATAAATTCTTTTCCTGGCATCCCTTTCATAGTTATACAAAGTTCTGGATGGTGTTCAGGAACAGTTCAATATGCTCTATTTGGCTCAGGCAAAATGTCAAGGTTAGTCAAAGTATTGTCCTATTTGAGATAGAAAATCCCATAAGTGTTTCTAAGTGGAAAATAATAACAAAAATAATTAACTAGCATTCTTACTAGCATTTCCATAAGTTTTCCAAAATCAGCAATGACCTTATGCTACTGAATAGTAGGAATTCTTGATATTCAGGAATGAGTAATGAAAAGGACCATATAGACTTCCGGCTGTGCTTCTGGTGGCATCAGAGATGAGGATCATGAGATCTGCAGCCCCACTGCGAGCTCTCCCCATCGGAAGGCTCCAAAAGGAGCCATAGTCACCTTGGAAGGGTGGTGAAGTAAAGGGGGCCATCTTGCAGGTTGAGAGCTGCATCTCTCCTTCCTAAGGAAAATCCCCCTCATCTGAAGACGAGGAGCAGTGGCAGTCAACATGGCTGCCAGGAAGCTGGGGACAACCAAAGCACCTAAGAAAGTGCAGGAGCAAACAGAATGAACAATGATTGTTTCTGGATGAGATGATTCTTCTTCTACTTAAAAATTGACCCCAAGGAAAATAAAAATTCCATGATAAGAGAGTCCAAAAGGATAATTGTTTAAGCTGTGAAAATAAGCACTTCTGAGATCTATGATGAAAAATAAGTCAAGAGCGCAATCTACTGATGAAAGGAAAAGTGATTCCTAGACTCCTGGAAATTTATTAAGGAGGAAAGGAATATCTGATATCCGGTGGAGGGCTGTGACCTTTAACTGTTTATTGTCTTACACTTACCAGAGGTGGAAACAAGAGAGACATTTTATAAAAGAAACTCTGGGAAACTAAAATAAAAAACCAAAATTAAAGAGCAGATTAAAAAAATTAGGAAAATAGCTTGGATTATTAGAATATAGAGGAAGTAGCCCACCTAAATAAATTACTTTGCTCGGAAATAAATGGCATTTGACTGAAATTAACATCTGCTGGAAAAAAGGCACCATGGAAATCTGAGAAGAATGTGCCATCTACTGATGATTGGAAATGTATAATTTTGAACTCTCCTTGAAATAGACTGAGACTTTTACTGTTTAATGTACTTATATTGCTATCATGACTGGAGTTGAAGGAACAGCTGTGGAAATGAGAGGACTTTTTAATGAGATGATTTTGTTGTTCCAAAATATAAAAATATTGTTTGTTTTGTATGTTGTCTTAATGTATTTATGTTTGTTTGTATTTTTTTATTATTATTAATAAAAACAAAAAATATATAAAAATATCAATGGATTGTATAGATGAGAAATGGAAAATATTGGGCAAAGAACAACAAACAAAAATCAAACTGCCCAGGAATTGGTGTAAATAATAGAAAGATTGGATGAAACCAGCAAATTAATTACAAACAGGGGAAAAACTGGGATCAGAAAAACCAGCAAATTAAGCAAAAGCTTGAGGAGGAGGAGGACCAGACAAATGGTAAGCAAAAGGAGCGGAAAGAACAGATGAAGGGGCAATATCAACAAATAAATCAAGGACTGGAGCAAAAAATAGGACTGACAAACCAGCCAATAAAGGAAGAAAGATCAAAGAAAATAAAACAGATAAACCAACAATTGGATAGGCAGGAAGACATCTTTGATAAGGAGATTGAGTCATGGGTACGCATTTGGGAGAATTGCCAGCATAAGTTTGAACTGGGAGAAATGCTTAGACTGAACAAGAAAGATAGAGATAAAGATAGAGATAAAGATAAGGAGTGTGGGAGGCAAGTTAAGAAATGGATAAAAATTGAAACACTAAAGAGGAGAAGAGATGATGGATAGAAAGAATTGCCTCTTAAATATTAAGGGAGTTTATTGTAAGCTGATAGAGGCAGAAATAAAATTATATAGGGGAAATATTAGAACATATATTTTTATAGAATAAATAAAAATAATAGATAGAAAGATTAGAGGTTTATAGATGTTAGGATTTTTTTCTTGCTATTTAAATAATATTATGAGGATCACCTAAATTTAATAAATGTGATAAAGATTATTAATATTGTTATTGTAATCTGGATTAATATGAACAATGCCCAGAATCAACACTGTGGATGTTTTAGTTCATATTCACTTAGTTTATTCTCCCATTTGCTTTATTTAATCATTTCCTTTGCCTAACATTGATGGGATATATACAGAATGAAATAAATTTGGAAAACAGTGTTAACATGTTCACAAATTATAAAATGGCAAGCAAGTTTACCAGTTATATTGGTAGGAAAAAATTATGGGAGTTATAGAATCTTCCATAAAAAGAGTTTCACATCTGCTAAAACCTCATAAATCTCTTATCCCTATCTTATACAAATGTTGGGTTGGCAACATTTTCATTTCCATCAAGCATTATAAAGATGATATTGAAAATGAGGTTGTCAAATTTGTCACAGGTTCTTTAACTATACACTACTTTTTGGCTTCAAGATACAAAGGAGCCAACACAAAACAAGTCCCTATACAACACACAATACCCACCAGTACTTCACTCTTCCCCACTGCTAATATTTCTACTGCTACTGCAACTCCTCCTCCTTCTGAACTCTACTACTCTTATTCCCATGAGTATTGCTAGAGAAAAATATATCTTTCTAATTGCTTCAGGCTGCTTCAGGCTGCTTTATCCCCCCCCCCCCAAATGTCTCTCAACCCAGTCTTTATTGTCAACATTGCCTTACAGATACCTAGGATAGTCCCACAGCAAGATAGGAAAAACTTGCAGCATTATTATTATTATTATTATTATTATTATTATTATTATTATTATCTTTATTCATTAAATATGAAACTCAGTCAACTGAACATTCAAAAATGCATCACAAATACCATTGACTGGTGCTAATGGTTGATATGGTTTGTTGCCAGCGTCCTAGGTATTAACCAAGCACCTTCTTAAGATGTACGATGTTCCAAGTAGTGCAGTTTTTTGCAGTTCCACTGGTATTATTGCAGGAAGCTGCAATTTTCTAACGTATCTTCTAAAATTCTTGGACATGGTACCAAGTGCCCTGATGACAATGGGTATCACTGTTACATCTTTCATCCATAGCCGTGTAGTTTCGATGGCCAGGTCATGATATTTCATTATTTTTTCCAGTTCTTTTTCTTCGACTTTGGCATCTCCTGGTACCGTGATGTCAATAAATTGTTCAGTTTTCGACAATTGTGATATCTGGCGTGTTGTGTTCCAAGTGATCATCTGTCTGTATTCGAAAGTCCCACAAGATCTTCACCTTCTCATTTTCTATACCTTTTTCCACTTTATGTTCCCATGACTTTTTGAATACAGGAAAGTTGTATTTTTTACATAATGAACAGTGGATTAATTTAGTAACTCATTCGTGTCTAGCTTTGTAATCAGTTTGTGCGATTTTGCTGCATTCACATATTAAATGTGAAACAGTTTTGACTTTTTTTTATTAAAAAGTTTTACAAACAAAATTAAACATTTTCCCTCCTCCCCCCACCCCCTTTCATATTTTTAATAAAACACCTTTACATCACTTTAACATTCCGAATTTTACCCCTGTGTTTAAATACAATTTAAAGTGATATTTAAACAACCCCAACTTGTCAATTATGTTTACATTATATAAAATCTTTCCCCCCACACACCCAACCCATCCCACCCCTCCCTTGACTTCCCAAAGCAGTAGCAGAGTATTACAAACAAGCATAAACATATACTAAAATAAGCTAACATACTAAAAAGAAATTCAAAATTACCCAAAACTCATTTAACTTCCCTAATTAAATTTTATCAACCTCCCTGGAAATACAAATAACAACAAAAAGAAAAAAAACCAATAAAAAAAGGGGGGAAAAAAGAATGAGAACCAAAAACAAAATCCTAAACAA
>WNWU01013467.1:3028434-3045085 GCA_012654045.1 Ptyas mucosa
GGCCCAAAAATTTAAAAGGTGACAAACCAATTAAAACATTTTTAAAAATTTCAAGCCAGCCCGGGTTGCTGAAAAAGATAGGTTTTAAGGGCATGGCGGAAGGAACCGAGGTCATGGATTCTCCTCATTTCTGGGGTAGCTAATTCTAGAGGGTGGGTGCCCCCATGGAGAAGGCTCTCCCCCTGGAGGCCACCAGCCTACATTGCTTAGCTGATGGCACCCTGAGGAGGCCCTCTCTGTGGGAGCGCATGGGTCGGTGGGAGGTCATCGGTAGCAGCAGGCGCTCTTGAAGATAACTAGGCCCTATGCCATGGAGTGCTTTAAAGGTGATAACCAAAACCTGAAGCGTGCCCAGAAGACCACCGGGAGCCAGTGCAGCTTGCACAGGAGCGGTGTTATGTGGGAGCGCCATGCTGCTCCCGTCACTACCCGTGCGACTGCGTTCTGGACCAGCTGGAGCCTCCGGGTGCTCTTCAAGTGGAGCCCCATGTAGAGAGCGTTACAGTAGTCTAGGCGAGAGGTGACGAGGGCATGAGTGACTGTGCACAGGAAATCCCGATCAAGAAAGGGCCGCAACTGGCGAATCAGGAGAACCTGACAGAAGGTCCCCCTGGTTACAGCCGTTAGATGTTCCTCCAAGGACAGCTGCATATCCAGGAGGACTCCCAGATTGCAAGCCCTCTCTGTAGGGGCTAAAGACTCGCCCCCAATAGTCAGTGATGGAGTCAACTGACTATATCGGGATGCCGGGAGCCACAGCCACTCAGTCTTGGAAGGGTTGAGCTTGAACCTGTTCCTCCCCATCCATATCTGCACAGCCTCCAGGCACTGGGACATCACTTCAAGGGCATCATTGGGATGGCCTGGGGTGGAGATGTACAGCTGGGTATCATCAATGTACTGGTGGTATCCCACCCCAAAGCCACAGATGATTTCACCCAGCGGCTTCACATAAATGTTGAACAAAAGGGGCAAGAGGACCGACCCCTGCGGCACTCCACAAATGAGAGGCCTCGAGGTCGACCTCTGCCCCCCTGCCACGGGATTGGCACCGGGTCAGAGGCCGCAAAGGCACGACTCAGTCCAAGGCTCCATCAGCTGCCTGATCCCAGGCGGCTACCAGCTCCTCGGCCGAGTCATGTGCCAGATCCTCAGGAAATGGCCCAAACTCCATCTGGAACCTATCAGGATCCATCAGGCGCCTGGGATGGACCCATCTAATTGGCTCCGCCTCCCTGCGGTGGGGTGCAGCAGTTCCAAGATCCAGGTGAAGGAGCGAGTGATCAGACCATGACAAGAGTTCCATGTCTATATCCCCTATAACAAGACCACTCAACCACTGGCCAGAGACAAAAATCAAGTCCAGAGTGTGACACCCCCCCCCCCCGTGGGTGAGGCCATGAACTAACTGGGTCAGGTTCATGGCTGTCATGGAAGCCATGAACTCCCGAGCCATCTCAGACATTTCACCAATGGATGGCAAGTTGATGTCACCCATGACCAAAAGCCTGGGTGTATCCACTGCCACCGAAGCTATCACGTCGAGTAGCTCGGGCAGGTCTGCTGCCACGCAGAAGGGAGCCAGGTACATAAGCAACAAGCCCATCTGAACCCCATGACCCCATCTCACAAAGAGGGACTCACATCCAGCAATCTGTGGCACAGTGATCCTCCTTGATAACAACCACCCCCCCTGCCCTCCCCTGGGCCCTCAGCTGATGGAATGCTCTGAAGCCTGGTGGGCACATCTCAACCAGAGGGACACCTCCCTCCGGGCCCAACCAAGTCTCTGTAATACCCACCAGGTCCGCTCCCCCCTCCTGTATAAGATAGTGGATGAGGGGAGCCTTATTTACCACGGACCTGGCATTGCATAGCATCAGCCGAAGGCCCAGATCCTGAGTATCTGTGCCACCTAGTGTCTGAGAGGAGCCTTGGGGACCGGGCGGACAATTGCTCTCAAACAGCAAGTGTGCACCCCCAACACATGATATGGCCCCCTGTTCCCACCATATCTGCCTCTCCCTTCTACTGTGCTGATGGTGCAACCCTCATTGATATTGCCTTCCATCCCTTCCCCAATCCCTCGTCCTGCACCCCCCAAACCATTACCCCATGTCGGGCTCGGCTCTGATGGATTTGGTGGATTCTCCCCCCACCCTCTTTGGTCGTCTTCCCAATTCCCTTTAACAAGTTATTACAAACCCCCCTCCAGAGGACCCCTTAAAATCTTGTTAAAAAACTTCCCCAAGAAACCTCACAAGCCCTTCCTTGCACCATCTCTGGACTCCAAAGTCTATCATCGAGATAGGCCCTCGGTAAAGTGGAGGGCCAAACCTGCCAGAGGGGGGAATCTCGCAGGGCGAGGAGTTCCAACACCAAATACATGAAAACATTGGGGGTGAGAATAGTCCAAGGTTAGGGGCCGCTAAGATGTTAAAACATAGGGGAAAAAGTTCCAGTCTATGGCCCAAGCCACTGGACTCCATTGTCCTCTCACAGCAATGGCAAGGGAGGTATGTGCCATTCGACCCCGGAAGTTCCTTGGCCAGCTGTCCTCTCACCAAGGCCGACCAGTAGAAACTTTGCTGGAAACCTGGGAGTGAAGGCAGCCATACTCAGCCTCCCTCCGGCTTTGAGTACATAGATCCAATACCCCACATGGGTTAGAAGAGTCAAGAAGTCCAATCGTCCTGCTCATAAGGAGGATTTAGTTCACAAATTTGGCTCAGGAGGAGTCTTACATAGGCAGGGAATTCAGAGACGACTAGATGAAAATGGGGGGAAAGAGTGGGAATAGTTCAGCATGCCCAGATAGACGGGGTAGCTATGGCCATAATAAGGTCTAATAGGCCTAAACTTAGTCCAAAGGAAGGAGTAGGGGGGGAAATTCAAACAGCAAGTGTCGGTGGTTATTTTCTGACCCCCTCAAGTCCCTCAAACTTCCGCTTTGGTAGATATAATGCTCCCCAATTTTCCACTTTCAGCTCACCCTGGGGGGTCTCCGGGTCCACATGGGGGCAGCCCTACCCCCAAGGGCCTAGCACTCTCCAGTCGCCCAGGAAACCAGTTCTAGGTTACTGCCAAACGATCCCACGCCATCTCAATTAGGGTCTGCAGGCCTGTAGGAGCAGCCCCGACATCAGCTGCTATCACCATTGGCCCTCCCGCGGTCATCCCCAGCTGCCCCTAGCCTCCACAGATCTATTTTGAGGCATCCAGGGGCATGGGGAACCTCCACAGGGGGCCTCAAACATCGCTATCTTCGGAGGATGCTGCCACCGCCCTGCCAATCACCAGGTAGCCACTGACATCACCACAGCCACGCCACAAGGCTGCGCCCATCATCATATGTCATCTCCTGCCGTCTTCCCTGATGCCGTCCTCCTCGGAGCTGGGATGACCCGGAGAGCTGGCGAAACTCTCAAAGGGTTCCATACATGCTCCTCTATCTGGGCGGGGGGGTCATAGATGTTCAAACTGACCTCCCAGAAGCCCCCAAGACCAAGGCATCGCCCCCAAAGATCAGAAATCTAGCGTCGGAGTGCCATCTTGGGCATGCGCAGAGGACCTGATAAAAACATGTAATATGATCAATTTCCCAAAACTGATCTATCTTTTAAAAAATGAAATACTGTGATGTCAGATAGAACTAGTTCAAATTCTGATGACATTTTTACTATTTTAAATCAGAAAATGAGAAAGAGAATTAGAGTGCTTCCACTGTAACAGGGATATTGAAAGCGAAATAATAAAATAATCTCCCTACATCCAAATGCATTCAGAACATTCTGCCACTCATTAATACACAGTAAATTAACTTTAAGAAATATTTAATGCTTTTTAAAAAATTAGTGACTGTTTAAGAATGGTTCTGTCTATGGAATGTATGTATATGGACTTCCTATAAGTGCAAAGATGACTAGATGCTTTCACTAGCTAGCAAGACAGATTTTGCATGGGAGACAGTTGCTGGATGCTGATTCTAAGAAGGCTAATTCCAAGCTGAAACAAGATAACTTGTTGAGATCATCCATGTGACTCCAAACTGCTACTCCTCCATGATTAGACGGTAGAAACTTCCTTTTTTTACTGTTGGTTTAAGAGTAGAGTGGTTGAGAGTTGGAATTACACCAAACTCAAACTTGCGAAGCAGCTTTTCCAAGCTGTATGCTTGACTTTTTTTTTTTTTTTTTTTTTTTTTTTTAACAAATACTTTATTGAGTTTCAAAATTAAAAGAAAAACTTAAAAAAATTTACAAGGTCTCTTTGTTATCCGGAGGTACAGTGTTCTTATAAATTAAATATCATGTATCTGATCTACCTTGTCTTAAACTATTATTTTCCCATCATTATATTTACATTCTATAAGTACATAGTCATGTTTCATAGTATCTATTCACAAAAAGAAACAGATCATCGTCTTTTTCTGTTATCTAGCCATTTATACCAATTTTCCCATACTTCATAGTATTTAGATATCTCATCATCCATTAACAGGCTCGTTAACTTTGCCATTTCTGCACACTCTAATATTTTGTTTATTAACATTTCTTCTGGGGGTTGAGTTTGACTCTTCCAGGATTTCGCAAATACCAATCTAGCCGCAGTTAATACTTGGGTTATAAGCTGGGTTTTATTATTTTTTAGGCCATCACCCACTATACCTAGAAGGAAGAGTTCTGGAGATAAAATTACATCTTGCTCTAACATTTCACAGAGCCATTGTCGTACTTTTGTCCAGAACCTTTTAGCTACTGGGCAGGACCACCACATATGGTAATACGTGCCGACTTCTTTCTCGCATTTCCAACACGTGGGTGAGAGATTTGGAAACATTTTAGCTAACCTAGCAGGCGCTAGATGCCATCTATGTAGCATTTTATAATGGTTCTCTCGGAATGTTGCTGCTTTTGTCATTTTAAAGTTCCTGTTCCACAGCTTGACTTAAGTTTATATCTTCATGATTTGTTATTTTTTTAAAAATGGAAATTAGAGAGATTAAGATGGACTGGCAAAGTATTCATTGAGTGAATTTCCATGTCCTTAGAGATAGCATAAATTTGATTTTACAGGTTTTAAAAATATGATTTTTGGACTATGCAGCAGAAGGGTACTTAGTATCTGGAGTTTGGAAATTAACAGATTATGGGGCCATATAGATTTAAAATAATAGTTTGGGATTATTTGGAAGATGTTTACTCATGTGCAAATTGAATTTCCTTCCTTCCTTCCTTCCTTCCTTCCTTCCTTCCTTCCTTCCTTCCTTCCTTCCTTCCTTCCTTCCTTCCTTCCTGACACTAGAAGCAGAGAATAAAGAAAATGGAGCAGAAATCCTTATACACATTTTCAATGCCTTTCAACCAGGTTTTTAGACAAAATGGATCAAATGTTTGATAAAATCGACAAAGCATGTTCTAATGAGGTTATAAAACAAGAAGAAACTATAATGGATGTCTCTGAAATTAATTTGAAGTGGGATTTAAATATAATACAAATAGTTCTCATGGATGACTCATTCCTTAAAGGAGATGAATAAATATTAAAGCAGGAAACTGATCTGGATAATTTTTTTTTTCTGGATAGGCAAGAGTTCTGTTAAGATTTGGAAGGACTTATTTTAGAAGTGACAAAGAAAAAAGAAGTGATTTATTGATACAATATGATGAGAATGTACCGGGAGAACCCCTGCATCCCAGACAATTTAAAGATACTAAGGCAAATCGGGCAGGACTGTGTGTAAGACAGATGACTGAACGCTTGGACCTTTGTATCCTGAACGGTTCCACCTGGGGGGACTACCCAGCAGACTATACTTATCGGGGAGCAGGAAGAAAATCCACAGTTGTTTACTGGATAATATCATATGATCTCCTGAAATTCTTGCAGAAGATGGAGGTAGTAGACTCGTGTCTGGAAAGCTATCACGATTCATTTATCCTTACTCTTACATTACATCAGAAATTACTAAGGGTTGGCTCAATCTATCTACCCAGATTAGAGAGCCAAAATACCCAAGTAAAAATTAAATGGACCAAGAAAAATGCAAAGGAAGTTACTAAATGGATGTTAGCTCCAGAAACCATAGAATTACATACATCTCTACTAAGAAATAAGTTTGAAGGACCATACTTAGAGGAGTTTGAAACTTTAATCTCAAATTTGAAGTCGGTTCAAGAGAATACTAGCTCACTCCAAAAAACCAGTTTTAAAGAACAAAAAATGGTTTGATAGATATTGCATGCAATTAAAAAGGATATATAATAAGGAATACAGAATAAGTAAAAATGACCCATCTGAGGATCACACTCACTTCTTAAAACAGTTGAAAGCACAAAATAAGACCCTCCTAAAAGAAAAGAAAAGAAAAGAAAAGTGCGGCTTTGAAGGAGTGTTGGCAGAGATTAATTACATCAGTCAGGACAAAAAATACATCCCTCTTTTGGTACATCACCAGAGGATTGGGGAAATCCCCCCTACCCCCACTAATCAGGTACCTGGGAAGAATATTTTAGAGACCTATATACAGACTCTGACTATGTAAGTAAGGAGAGCCAAATTAGTTTGGACCAAACTGCTTACTGGCGCCCTGTAACACCAGAAGAGGTATCCCGGCTGATCGAAGCCCTCAAGACTAATAAGGCACCTGTTGCTGATAATGTCTTCCCAGAATTAATCAAAAAGAACACCAATTGGTGGGCCCCACTTTTAGCATCACTGTTTACATTTATAGATAAAATGGGCCGTATGCCAAGAGATTGGGGATTAGCAATTATTATACCAATCTATAAAAAGGGTAATAGAAATGATCCAGGAAATTATAGACCCTTTTAACCCTAGACATTAGCCTTTTGAGTGTTATTAGTAAATTGTATGCTAAACACCTAAACTATAAACTCCAGGATTGGCTAATTTCAGGAGAGATAATCAAGGATGAACAAGCAGGTTTTAGAGAAGGAAGATCTACGATAGATCATATCCTGATACTTCACCATCTGGTGCAAAAAATATGCACAAAAAAAATTCCTCCCTCTACGTGGCCTTCCTTGATTTTAAGCAGGTCTTTGATGCAATATCCAGGAACATACTATGGGAGAAATTAGAATCCACTACAATCGATAAATGTCTCCTTTTCGTCATACAAAAATTGTATGCCAATTCCACCTTGAAAGTGAGGTGTAACCCTCAAGGGACTTTAACTGGCCCAGTAAGGGTTCAAAAAGGGGTACGGCAAGGCTGCATCCTGTCCCCCTCCCTTTTTAACTTCTATATTAACCCCCTGATTTATCTCTTACAGAATCCTGACCTACATCCTCCTAACAGCACAACGCAAAATCCTGATTCTCCTTTATGCCGACGATGCTGCTATAATTTCACAAATGCCCATAGGACTAAAGAGAGCAATTAGGGCAACACTTGGCTTCTGTAGACAGAACAAATTGGTCCTTAACTTTGATAAATCAAAAATTTTAGTTTTTGCTAAAAGACCCAGACAATACTCTTGGAAAATTGAAGGACACAAATTGGAACAGGTTAGAACATTTAGATATCTTGGGGTGGTCCTCCACTCGCAAGGGACATGGAAGGCACACCTGGAGCAAACATTGCAAGCAGCCAATAGATCCTCAAATGCAATTAAACACTTCTTTTATACAGGCGGAGGTCAGTTAGTACCGGCTGCCTTAAAACTTTTTGAGGCCAAAACATTGGCACAAATTCTTTATGGGGCACAAACAGGAATCCTAGCAAAGAAAAACTTGCTAGAAACTATACAAACCAAATTCCTGTGAGCCATCTTAGCTGCACCCAATGGAACTCCAAATGCCCAGTTAAGAATTGAGACAGGTATGCCTCAAATTCAGGTAAGAGCCTGGAAAATGATGATCATTTATTGGCTGAAAATTCATTACTTTCCAGAGGGACTGTCCCCACTAGTGCTGACTGACAACTTCCCCTTCCCCTGGAAACAGGCGATAGATCATAAGCTGGGCTCTTATGGGCTTTCATCTGTATTCCTAATGTCCCTCGGCTTTGACAAAGCAAAGCAAGTAGTAATTGACAGAATGAAGGACATGGAGTTCCAAGAAGAACTTAATAGGTTGCCTCTCCACATTAGGGACAGAATCAAGCAGGCTATGTGGGAATCAGCAGGATATCTAAATGATCTGATCTTCCCAAAACAAAGAATAGCTTTCTTCAGAGCCAGATTTAATATTCTTCCCTCAGCACTTCTCCAGGGCAGGTACAAGAGAACACCGATAGCAGAACGGGTATGTATATGTGGAAAGGGAGAAGTCGAAGATAATCTCACATGTTTTATTGTACTGTAAGTTATACAGAGTATGTAGGTCAATATACATTCTCCCCTTACTAGAGAGATTGCCAGGGAGGACAGAGGACTTTTATATAGGCTTTCTCCTCCAAGACTCTAATCCAGCTACCACATGTGCAGTGGCAAAATTCTGGGCCGCTGCAATGTCCACAAGAAAAAAAATGGTTACCGAATTATAATATCAGCTGGTGCCAATTTTTTGAGATCTATAACAATACATTTACCCACATACTTACACGCATGTAAATTAGGTTTGAGATCATATATATTTATAACAGAGATGTTATTCACAATCAATGTCAGAAGTAATTTTAATTCATTGTATGTCTATTGCTGGTCGATGACCGTAATAAAGTTTTATTATATTCTATTGATACAAAAGAAATTTGTTAAAATTATGAAGGATTCTTGCTCTGAAACATAGATGAGGACTACCTCTGAAACTGTTTTTAAAGGATTTTTTTTAAAAAAACAAGCAAGATGGTTGGTTATAAGGTTAGCTTGTTTGACCAGGGTGAAAAAAAAAGTTAAAGGGAAAGGATTTTTACTGGACTGTTACTGACAAAGATTCATTGATGTAGCCTTTGGACGTTTCGTTATCGAAGAGACGAGCCATAGGGAGAACAGATATTATGTTTTATTTAGGGAACGTGATATTATTAAAATTGTTTTTACCTCCTGAAATGAAGGGGATGAATTTCTTCTTTTCTTTCTCCTTTCTTTCTCTTTTTGTTTCTTTTTCTTTTCACATATCTGCTTTTTTGTATTTTTCTGTTTGCATTTTTTTAATTTGTACTTTTTATTCTCTTGATTTGTAGTTCTGAATAAAATTATAGGAAAATATATATGTTCCTCTCATTAAGCTTAATAACTTTTCACTCTTCAACTGCCTTGGATCCAAAAAGTTGCTTTAACCAAATCCAAGAAGATGTGAACATCCATTTAATTTTTTTCATGTTTTATTTGCTTTATATGAATAACATATAAAAATTCCATTTCAATCAAACAGTGGGTTGCCTGGGTACAGTTGTTCTTAGGCAATTGTACTCAAAATGTTTACAATAACATTCATCACAATAACATTGATACTATAGTAACAATAATATTTTGTTTGTTTATTTCCATTTTAATATTTATCCTTTTTATGTCCCTGCATTTCTAACTTCTGTTTTTATTGTCTAACCATTGGTAAAATAAGTCCCATGTCAAAAAGTATTCACTTTCTTCTTTGTCCTTAATAGTAAGTGTTAGTCTATTCATTTCTGCACATTCTAATATTTTCTTAATTATACTCTCATCAATTAGGATCTCATCACACTTCCATTGTTGAGCATATACAATTCTAGTTGCAGTTAATACATGTAAAATCAAGTATATAATCCCTTTGCCATAGCTTTCTGGCAGAATGCCCAATAAAAATATTTCTGGTTTCATGTCTATATGCTGTTTTATCATTTTTTTTCAACCAAGTATGTATTTTCATCCAGCATTTTTGGGCTTTTGGACATGTCCACCACATATGGTAATATGAACCAGGTTTTGGGTTACATTTCCAACATTTGGCAGATCTATCCTTATACATTTTTGCCAGTCTTGTTGGTGCAAAATGCCATTTATAGAACATTTTATACAAATTTTCTTTATATGCAGTTGACATAACCAGTTTAACATTTCTATCCCACAATTTCTGCCATTTGTCTAGTTCTATTGCATATCCAAAATTTTTAACCCAAACAATCATTGTCTCCTTTATCTGATCACTTTCAAGTTTGATACCTACTAAGTAACAATGTATTGCTTGGTTTTTAATTCCCCTTTTTCATTCAAAATATCTTTTGAATTTTATATCTTTTATATTTTACAATTTTTTTCATGTAAATAACATTAGGATGTATCAATGCTTCCACTGTGGAAAGCCAAACTGGTATTTTCAAGTATTGTTGTTCTTTAATTTTAAGCCATACTGATAGCAATGCATTTCTAACATAATGTCTTTGAAAGTAATTATGTATCTTATTCTTCCCATACCATAAAAAAGCATGCCAACCTACTTGAAGGACATATCCTTCTAAAGTTAATAGTCTTTTATGCCTCAAATTGATCCATTCTTTCACCCATGTAAGTACCGAGGTCTGGTAGTACAATTCCCAATCCAGCAGCTCAAAGCCCCCTCTTTTTGGAGTCTTACAACATTTTCAAACCTATTCTTGCTTTTTTTCCTAGCCAAATATATTTTAATATTATTTTATTCAGTTCTTCAAAATATTTCCCCCCAATTTTATTGGAATTGCTTGGAATAAATATAATAGTTTTAGTAAAATATTCATTTTTGTTATAGCTATTCTTCCTGTTAATGACAGTTTCAGATCTTTCCATTTCTCCAAATCTAGTTTAATTTGTCACATCAGTTTCATATAATTGTCCTCTTTAATTGTTACACATTTTGCTGTTAATTGTATTCCTAGGTGCTTCACTTTTTTAACTATCTGTATATCAATTCTTTCCATCAACACTCTTTTTTGTGTATCTCTGAGATTTTTAACTAAAATCTTTGTCTTGTCTTTATTTATTTTCAGTCCTGCAACTTCCCCATATTCCTCTATCTTTCTGATTAACTTTGGTCCAGTTTCTAATGGGTCTTCTAATATAAAGACCAAGTAATCTTCAAACGCCTAACTTATCTTTCTCTTTTTTTATTTCCATTCCTTTTATTTGTTCATATTCTTGTCGAATATTTCAGGCTAACACTTCCAGAGTCAGTATAAATAGAAAAAGGGAACAGTAAACATCCCTGTTTAGTGCCTTTTTTAATATCAAAGTTCTCCGTCATGTCCCCATTTACCATTATCCTAGCAGATTGTTTGTAGTATATTGCTTTAATCATATTAATAAATCTCTCCCCAAAGTCCATATATTTTAATTGTAATAGCATAAATTGCCAATTAACATTGTCAAATGCTTTCTGCGCATCTAGGAAAATCAATGTCATTTTGTTTTCCAGGGTGATGTTATTTTTAATCTGTCTCTTTGGCAAGAATCCATTCTGATCTAAATGTATAAATTCATTCAAAACTCTTTTTAGTCTCTCTGCTATTATCAAAGCATATATTTTATAGTCTGCATTCAATAGAGATATTGGCCTGTGGTTCTTTATCTGTGTTAAGTCTGAGTAATATTTGCCTCCATCCATGAATTTGATATTTTCACTTCTTGCAAAACTTCATTATAAACTTCGAACATTACTGGGCCTAATATATCTTGTAATTGCTTATAAAATTCTGCCAATAGCCCATCAGCTGGTGTTTTATTATTCCATTGTCTCTTAATCACTTCTGTCAATTCCATCAGGTTACCCGTTCATTCAGCATAGTTTTAACTGATTCAGGTGCTTTAGGAAATTCAGATTGTTCCAAATATTGTTGTATTTTAATTTCTAGAATTTTCTGCTGATCATACAGTTTCCCATAATACTCTTTTATTATTATTTTTTGTCCTCATTCTGATAATAAAGAGTCCCATTCTCATCTATTAATTGATTCATCATTTTTCTTTCCATCTCTTTTTTTCTTTATATGCCAGCCATCTTTTTGGTTTATTCAAAAAAATTTTGTTTTGTACCAGTTCATCTTTTTCCAATAGATTCATTTTATGTTTTATTAAGCCTATTTGATTTTTTTTTAATTTCTTTTTTTGTGGTTCCTTCTGTAATTCTGATTCTAATCTTTTGTGTTCTTCTAACATTTGCTTATTTTTTTTGTTATTATTATTATTTTTCTTTCCCATGTGAGTTATAACTAGTGCTTTAGCAGTATCCCATACAGTTTGCAAAGAAGTCTCTTCTTTCCTGTTCTTTTTGGAAAAAAAGTCCATTTCTTTTTCCATATTTTGTATAAATTCTTTATCTTGCAGTATCGCTTGGTTCAATGTCCATATCAATTTTCTTTTTCATCCTTTCCATACAACTTTTATCAGATTGTGATCTACCCAAATATTGGGTTCTATTTCTATCTCTTGTACACATATTTTTAGTTCTGATGACATCCATACCATATCTATTCTAGACCAGGATTTATGCCTATTTAAATAAAATGAGTATTGATTTTTCTTGGGGTGTGTTTCTTTCCATACATCTTGAGTTCCAATTTCTTCCATCATTTAAAAAAAAGGTTTTAGGGAGTGTTTTCCTAACCTTTTAACTGTTTTACTGCTCTTGTAGTCAAGTTCTGTATCTACAATCTCCTACTACACATATATTTTCATATTCCAATTCTATAATTTTCTTATGAAGTTTTCCATAAAACTTATCTTCTTTATTATTAGGTGCATATATTGCTATCAACAATATCTGTTTTTGATTCATTGTTACTTCCACCATCAATATTCTCCCATCTTCATCTGCAAAGATTTGTCTAACCTTTGTTGTTTCTTTAATATATAAAACCACTCCCCTTTTCTTTTGCTGTGCTAATGAAAAATATAGTTTCCCAATTTTGGGGTACTCTACTTGTTTATTTATTTACATTATTTTTAATGTGAACCTCTTGGAGATAGATTAAATCTAGTTTTAATTTTTCTAGTTTATTAAAATTCTTTTTCTTTTCATAGATGAGCTCAATCCATTTATGTTGATTGATAACAGTTTTGTTTCTTCTTCCATTGTTTACTTATAAATAGGTTTTATTGTTCCAGTTGATCTTATTTCTCTGTTCTTTCTGTCTTGCTCCTTCTTGTTCCCTTCTCTCTTTTTGCTCTGTTTTGGTTTCTTCATGTTGTATGTTTCCCTCTGTGATCACTTTCTCTCGTTTTTTACCATCTATTTCCTCCCTTCTCTCTTCTTCCTCATATGCTGCAAAGTGCTGATAATAGAATTGTTCTGCTTTGTCTATTGTATCTAATCTATATTAGATACAGTATACAGGTCACCAATATTTCCTCAGGTATTACCCATCTAAAATTTACATCATGTTTTATTAGTTGTCTTGTCAGAAATTGGTACTGTTTCCTTGTATCTCTTACTCTTCTGGGTATTTTTTTCAAGACTGCTATTTCTCTCTCTTTGTATTTCATTGGTGCATCTCTTGCTCTTTGAAGTATTTCCGCTCTTTGAAAATATCACATGTACCTCTCTAGGAAGTTTGTTCCTTCTCACATAGCTTGTGTATATTCTACATATTTCATCAGTCCCAGAGAGGACTTCCTGTTTACTCTTTTCCAACACCTCTGCCAACAATTCTGTCATTTTTTCAGCAAGATCTTCCCCTTTTTCCACCTCAATATTCTGAAATCTCAGGAAGTATTCTGCTGTATCCATCTCCAGTACAATTATGGATCTCTCAAGCTCATTATCTATCTTAGTCAGTCTGTAATCCATCTCTTCTACTTTCTTATCTGTTTGCTCTGTCTTCTCTTCCATTTACTGAATCCGTTATTCATTTTTAGTGATTTTTTGCTGGATGTTATCTATTTTATCCTTCATCTTTTGTTCCATCTTTTGCATCCTATCTGCCAAATCATCATAATTCTTAGCCATGGCTTCTTGCAGTAGTTGGAACATAGTTTTCGTTTCTGACTGAAAAGTATTTAATCTTTCATTCTGCAACATGGTATCTATAGAGTGTTGACTCACTGGGTTTGATGCTGCTACTGATTGTGTAGATGATGTATTTTTTTCTCCCTGTTTTGCTTAAGTTTGTATTGCTTGTCATTTTGATAATTTTAGATAGTAAAATATTTTAAGTAATAATTATTTAACAGAGATAACCAATCAATAATCAAACAATCAATAATAAATCCAACAATGCAATACTCCACAGTATCCAATTTAAAAAGTACACCTGAAGCAGTCCAACAATTTCCTTATTCCCAGTTCTTGTTTTCAGACTTCAAGTCACTTCACTTTTTTAAGCTGTTTTATTTCACAAAGCCAAGATATCCACAGTCCAAAGTTTCCTTCAAAAAGGTTGTTTTCTTTTTTTGATAAATTGTAATCCACAAAGGACCACCAAACCCCAAAATTGTATCAAACAATTATAAATCACCAAAAAGGAGAGCTAAAAGATCGAAGTCTTCACCTGCTTTATAAACAACTTCTATTATTTTCCCGCTTCAGTTGCTCAGTTTATAAAATCCATATCCAGTCAGAGAGCTACAGTGTTTAAAACTTACACTGTTTCCACTCCCCTTCTCTGCCGTTCTCTCTGTAAACAGTTCCCAGGTGCAGGCAGTTTATCTGAGTCTTGTAACAATGTTCTTTCAATAAACTGCCCAAGGACAATTGTTATCTCACTTTCTTTTCTTCACTTTCTTTCTATAACAGTTTTTTCTGGCCAGCAGATGTCACTGTTGCTCTATTTCTCTTCTGCTCCTCTCCTTTAACTTCCTTTAACATACGCAAAATCTTTTTCCTTTAGGGGTTCCCGAGCCCGAGTTTTATATTCCAAAAAAAGTTTTAGTTCAATGAAATCTAGTATTAATATTCTCCTTAGAATAATCAGTCCGGATGTCCTCTTTTAACACTTATTTCTCTCAAACAGTTCAAAAATTCAAATTTCTTCTCTGGATCTATTTCAGCTTTGTGCTTATTTGCTGCAATTCTCAGGGGGTGGAAGATAGACAAATCCACCCCCTTCTTTTACCGTCCCACTGTCACTCAAGCCAGTTTTAAAAGGGGCAAATTCCTCAACAGAAGTTGTAAAATTCTCACCCAGTCACCACACTGTTCTTCCTCAATCTTCACTCATTCTTCTCCAGTCAGGCTGTCAAAGCCTTGGTCAGGCACGCAATGGCCATCTTTTTCTTCCTGGTGGTTTAAGAGCTTTCCTCCAGATCAAACAAGGAGTTTGTGATCTCCTTGTGATCTACAGAGTGTCCTCTCTTCTTCACCACCCCTGCAGGGTGGCTTAGGTCCCTCAAGATCCTCTGGCAGGAGGAATTTGGCAAACTCCCATAGAGCACTGTGGAAAGTACACTGTATCGCTAAACCGTCAGCCCTGCCTCTCTCTATTCTGTTATTCTGACACCTTTCCCAGGCCTGCTACTCAGATCTTGGCATCATCAGTTTTCCTGCCTGAGCAGGGGGTTAGACTAGAAGACCTCCAAAGTCCCTTTCACCTCTGTTATTCTGTTATTCCTGAGCTAAATATGCTAAGGCCCTCATTGGGACCCTATCTCTTTTGCACCCTCTGGACTAATGAGTAAGTCCAGAGCTGTCTCTAGACAGTCATTTTAATAAGTTGGCAGGAGGCAGATTAGGCCATGCCGACCATGGCCACACCCACCCAGCAACTGGGCAGAGAACCCCTTGCTAAAAATTTTGAAGCTAACCCCTGGTTGTGGTATAATACAATCACAGAGATCAGCACATTCTGGACACCAAATGTTGAAAAAGAAACCTTTCAAGTGTTGGTCTTGTAAAGACATTCATTGCCTGTAATGTCTTGTAGATCTGAATTTAGCATATTTCAGAGGGTTAACACTTATTAAAATATGTATATTCACCTTACAATACTAAAAATATCATAAATTATCTAACTAAAATTACAAAACTTGCTGATTCCATGTTATCTAAAAGAGGCCTGCCTAAAATAAGACTTTTACACAAATCTCTCTGCCTCTCCCCCCCTCTTTTTCTCTCCCTCTAGTGCATTCTGAAAGTATTCAGACCCCCTGCACTTCTGTGAATTTTGTGAATTTTGTTTTGTCTTTTTAATAAATTTAGAAACATTTCTAAAATTCTGTTTTCACTTTGACATTATAGGGTACTAAGTGTAGATTAAATCAGGTAGCAAAAGTGAGATAATGCTGAAAATTCTCAGATGATGCAGAAATATGAAGAGGGGTGAGACAGGGCTGTAGTCTGTCTTCATTGTTGTTTAATATAAATTCTGAATCAATTTTCAGTGAAGCAATAGTAAACAGTGTTCAGATCAACAATTTAAGATATTGAGGTAAAATTAAAATTTTTAACTTTTCACAGTTTTAGTCACTTATTGACTTCTGTGGACCTCACTTCATACTTAAGAGGTCCGTAGAGGAGATGTGCATAAGTGCACAAACATGCCTATCATCTCTGTCATTGTATTTTTATATTATTTCTGTTTTCGTTTCTGTTTGACAAATTAAAATAAGTAAGTAAGTAAGTGTGTGTGTGTGTGTATAGATAGATAGATATAGATAGATATAGATATAGATATAGATAGGTTTTATGTGCATTTCTCTCTAGCCAGGTTCTATCTATGTAAGCCAAGATGTTATGCAGCCCTGGTTCTGTGAAATCTCATTCACAAGTTTCTGGGCTTTTTTTCTCTTGCTAGCAGACAG
>WNWU01013467.1:3045485-3066872 GCA_012654045.1 Ptyas mucosa
AGGGAGGGAATTGTATTTTTTAGGTTTACTTGATTAATGTAATATATAATGTTGGGGGATGGGGGGGGAAAGGGGGAAAATTTGTATTTGAAAAACTTTTTCAATAATTAAAAAAAAACAAGATCATGGTCATCAGCAAACAACCCATTAATTCACCACTGACAACTTTGGAAGGAATACCACTAGAAAAAGTCGAAAGGATCATGTACCTCGATTCTAATTTACATGAAAGCTGGAACATGACCATTGCAGTAAAAACAAGGATAGAGAAAGCTTGAATAGCATTCTTCAAAATGAAAAAGGTCTTATGCAGTCACAACATAAGCCTAAGACTGAAAATCAGGCTTGTCAGATGCTACATCTATTCGATCCTGCTCTACAGAATGGAGAGTTGGTCTCTGACAGAAAGCCACTTGAAGAGACTAGAAGCATTTGAAATGTGGATTTACAGGCAGCTGTTACGTATAAGTTGGGTTGACAAAATCAGAAATGAGGAGGTGATAAGCCGCCTGGATTTGGCACAAGTAGAAGAAGAAGTATAGATTGAGAAAAAATGAATTTCAAGAACTGTAGAATCAGACTGCAGCATAAGAAAATTGACAAAAGTGAATGGGGTCAGAATACTTTCTCACTGCATTGTGTGTGTATGTGTGTGTATGTAAATATATGTGTCTACACACACACACATGCATATTTATATATATACACACACATATATGTATATGTATATATATATACATACATCATAGTGTGTGTATATGTATGTATACATACCTATAGAGGTGGGATTCACTTACCTTCCCTACTGGTTCGCAAATGTGAGTGCGCACATTACGTCTGCGCGGGTGGGCGGAACCTCCTGCACTCTCCACTACCAGTTTGCCCGAACCGAAGAAAACCAGCTGAATCCCACCACTGCATACATATACACACATACATACACACATTATATTAAATAGGTATTTTTTTCTCTTGCATCTTGTAGAGATTGAGTGTAGGTATTCACAATGCCTCATTTTAATACCAATTTTCTTTTTTTGCTTTCAGTCGTTTTTAGCTTTGATCATACACTTCTTTTCTTCATTTCTAAAAGTTACCTCTCCTAGGAGTACTATTCTAATCTTTTAGGGCAATTTATTGCAAAATATTTGCAAAAGAGCCTGAGTGGTGCAGCAGACTAATGCTACTGTTAAAAGTAGTATTTAGCTTCCAGCTGCCTGCAATTACTGCGAGTTCAATTCTCACCAGGCTCAAGGTTGACTCAACCTTCCGTCCTTTCTAAGGTAGGCAAAATAAGGACCCGGTTTGTGGGGGCAATAAGCTGACTTTGTATAAAATACACAATAGTATGAAGGCTATTGCTTAACGCATTGTAAGCCACCCTGAGTCTCCAGAGAAGGGCAGCATATAAATAAATAAATAAATAAATAAATAAATAAATAAATAAATAAATAAATAAATAAATAAATAAATGGACTAGAAACTGATTTACATAGTATTGAAGGTTTAAAAAAACAAAGCAATATTCTTCTCTTTAATACATAATATATTTTAAATATGGATCTCCTGTCATTCCCCAGTAAATGTAGTTCTAATTAATATTTCAAGATAGGGGTGAAATGCTCCTGGATCAGACCAGATCGCCTGGTTTTAACCAGGAAGTAATGTTTTTTAACTTCTGCGCATGCGCAGAAGGTTTTGCGTATGTGCAAAATGTGTGTGTGCACATATGGCACGCTCACACACATAAACAAAGCAAGTGTGCGTGTGTGGTGTACGCGCTTCCGAACAGGTAAGGAAGGTAAGTAGATTTCACCTCTGTTTCAAGGCAAGGGGACTGACAATTTATATATGTCTATTCTAGGCTAAATGACTTTCTTCCTGGGTCCAAGATGCTATATTGCTAACCATTTTGGCCTCAGACTATAACAAGAATAAAGAAAAACTGATGAAAAGAAGCACAATGAAGAAAACAATCAAAAACAAAAGAAATCTGAGCCTGGCCCAGAATTGTAACCCAAGAAAGCATCTTTGATTGAACCTTATGTAGTTCTCATGGAGATAGTTTAGAAGGAAGAACATATCCAGACTTGAAAGATTCTGTTAATATAATCTTATAATAAAAATAGCATGACTGTGCTACCATGATGTGGTCTACCATGATGGGATGGGTGCTTTTAGAGCATGCCATATCTTTTTAGCAAGACTTTATTCTTCCTTAACTTGTTTGGAAAGAAACTTGGCATGTTTAATAAGACTTGGCTGTTAAAGGTGGAAGTGTACCCTATTTAAGGCTACAGATTATTTCAACAACTGAAACTCCAAGTTTGAATAGGGGATGGTGGTCATCTTGAATGAGAATTTGGCTGTTTCTGGAGCCCCTATTGTGCAACAAAGTGAGTGCTGCACCTTAAAATTGTGGCACCTATCTAGCTGCCAACCAGGCTGTAGATTAGGCTCTAGGGATTAATCTAGTTTCTAAATTTCATTGCAGGGAAATTCATTGCCTCTGGCAGAAGATGAAGAACAAATATGATCAAACGCAGGTGTGAGTGTTTGAATCTATATTGTGTTGATAAGAATTATAAAGCATCAATAATTCATCACCCCATTGCATCAACAAAATATCATCCAGCAACACTGTATGTGGTAATCTGCATATTTCAGTCAATGGGATGACCATATCTTCTATCTGAGTTTATACTCAATCAGCAGATAGCCGGGTATCTAGGGAAGCCTTTGTCCAGATTTAATGAGGTTGCTAGTTGTGGCCTTTTTAGAACTGGAAGACCCTAGCAACAGTAACTCATGCTCTCATTTTAAGACTGGATTTCTGGAGAGTGCTTGACTGTCTTTGAAGAGTATTCAGAAGATCTGGTTGGCACAGAATATAGCAGCCTGAATACTGGCAGGCAATAGCACTTGAAAATAATGGCTCCTATGCCCTGAAAGTTGCATTGGTTCCAAGGACAATTTAAAGTGATACTTACCTGCTGAGATTAAGGTAATCCTTTCTTCATTAACATTTCCAAAAACATTTGTCAGTTAGATAAACTAGGCCAGGAAATCAAACCCCCTCTCCCCTTTTTTAAGATTGATCCTAATTATAGAATTTTGCAAGTTTGACTGTGCTGTATCTTCTCTTTCTTATAATTCTGTAAATTAGGGAGGAATCTATCAAGCTGCTTTTGAATATCAACTCTTCTTAGGACCTAAGAAATACTTTAATACCTTTTGTTATGTTTCTGCATATCTCTGTCAAGTTCATCTTCCTTACTGTCTATATCAATGATGAGTTTTGGGAAATATGACTGGGAATGGGGTCATGCTTAACTTTCTCTCTAACGAGTTTTAACTATATTTAAAGTACAATGTGGATTTGTTGTACTTTTCTTAGCAAGTCTCTCTCTCTCTCTCTCTCTCTCTCTCTCTCACACACACACACACACACACATACACACACACACACACACGAGAGAGAGAGAGGGGGGATGGAGGGAGGAAGGAAGAGGGAGAGAATGGAGAATATGTATTTTTCTACTAGATTTTGTATTCTACCTCTATCTATCTATCTATCTATCTATCTATCTATCTATCTATCTATCTATCTTCTGTCTATCTCTTATTATCTCTCGCTCTTTCAATCTGTCATCTCTCTATCATCTATCATCTATCATCTATCATCTATCATCTATCATCTCTAGTGATAGATAGATAGATAGATAGATAGATAGATAGATAGATAGATGATGGACGGACGGACAGACGGACGGACAGACAGAGATAGAATACAAAATCTAATAGAAAAATACAAATCCTTTTGCATATTCCATTCTATAGATTGGTACATTCAGAAATGATTGCCACTGGTTTCCCATATTTGAAGTTGAAATATTTTTAGTTACATTTAGGTACTCTAGGAAAAGAAGTTTTCCACTACATCATTTCTTGAGAAACTGGAATTAATTCTCCCCAACTTTACAATAGAAGCATGGTCAGATTTTTCATTATTTTTACCATGACACATGAAAAAGATCAGTGCCTCTTGTACCAGGGGTAACATGCTCCCAGTTCAGAACTGGCTCAGGCGAGTAGGTAGCGATGGTGACGGGCAGTTCGGAGAACCGGTAGCAAAAATCCCTGCCCCCGCTCCCCATGCCCAGCTGAGCCATGCAATCATCAGAGCCTTTTTTCCCATTTTAAATGGCTCTGACGATCCAAGCTCTGACGATCCCAGATGAGTTGCCTGCTAATCAGGCAACTCAGCTTGGATCGCCAGAGCCATTTAAAAGAAAAAAACTTTTTCTCCATTGAAGGTGGAGACAGCAGCCAGACGTGGGTTGTGCTCATTGGTCAGAATGAGCGCTAGACTCCACAGCCGTACGTCTCCCCACAGAGGGGACAGAACCCCATACATCGGATGAGTCCACTGATATTTGGTAATCCTGCAAGGACATTTGATCTGGGGTCAGAGAATGCTCACGTACAGGTTCATCAGAAGACACCCTGACAACTTTGAATTGCAGAGGACCATTGTCACTGTGCTTCTTATGTGATCTCTTTGAAGGTTTCTCCTGATTTTTAACAGCCGCAGAAGACAACGAGGGGCTTTTAGAATTGGCGGACATAGACTTAAGTAGAGCCCTTTCGCCTTGCGCATGAATCCTCCCGTATGGAAGCCTCTGATTGCTCCCAAACAGTGGCCTTTCGGCCATGATTAGACTTGGCTTGAGCCTTGGGCATGATATGGCTAACAACAGCTGAGCCAGATAAGCCAAGAAAGGCAAATTCAAATCCCTGTTAAAAATTTAGCGTTGCTAAGTAGAAGCCAGAGGCCAAATAAGGTAGTGTAAATGTCAGATCCGGCCAACAGCTAGCAGTATGTCAATAACCTCCCTCCAGGGATATTAGAAGTGGTATGGCTGAAATCGTGGCATTCCTTGTCAAAGGGCTCCTCGAGAAGGAGTCCAGGGTATGCAGGCACAGCCTAAAAGCTGCCCTCTTCATGAAGTGGAGCTTCGCGCTCCCTGGCACTAGCCGCTTGTTGGCTGTTTAAGGAAGTCGGTTAATTCAGCTCCTTTCTCAAATCTTCTAAGTGCTTCAATCCCTAATTATATGTCAGCTGTTTGGCGCTAGTCGCCTGGCTTGGAGTAGAGCCTCACACTCCCTGACACGAGCTGCTTGTCGGCTGTTCCCTGGAGTTTGGTTATTTGTGGATAGCCCAGCAGCGTTAGCCTCAGGAACGGCAGTGACAGCTCTTTTTCTGCCGATTCAAGCCGCCCTGTCGCTGACCGATTTAATAGCTGTTTGGCGCTGAGAGCTTAACTTCAAGTAGAGCCTTGCGCTCCCTGTCAGTTCATACTGCCACCATTTTGACTATGGGTGCAGTAGCGAATGGTGGCTGCATCGGGCCTCCAGTCTTTTAGGCTGTGCCTGCATACCCTGGACTCCTTCTCGAGGAGCCCCTTGACAAGGAATGCCACGATTTCAGCCATACCACTTCTAATATCCCTGGAGGGAGGTTATTGACATACTGCTAGCTGTTGGCCGGATCTGACATTTACACTACCTTATTTGGCCTCTGGCTTCTACTTAGCAACACTAAATTTTTAACAGGGATTTGAATTTGCCTTTCTTGGCTTATCTGGCTCAGCTGTTGTTAGCCATATCATGCCCAAGGCTCAAGCCAAGTCTAATCATGGCCGAAAGGCCACTGTTTGGGAGCAATCAGAGGCTTCCATACAGGAGGATTCATGCACAAGGCGAAAGGGCTCTACTTAAGTCTATGTCCGCCAATTCTAAAAGCCCCTCGTTGTCTTCCGCGGCTTTTAAAAATCAGGAGAAACCTTCAAAGAGATCACATAAGAAGCACAGTGACAATGGTCCTCTGCAATTCAAAGTTGTCAGGGTGTCTTCTGATGAACCTGTACGTGAGCATTCTCTGACCCCAGATCAAATGTCCTTGCAGGATTACCAAATATCAGTGGACTCATCTGATGTATGGGGTTCTGTCCCCTCTGTGGGGAGACGTACGGCTGTGGAGTCTAGCGCTCCCATGATTTCAGTGGTTCATCACCTCCTTCTGTGCCAGTCTGCGCCTCTGCAGAGGCCGACCCAGACCGAGGTCAAGTTCCTGTCAATTGGCAGCCAGAGGACATTCAGTGCATGATTGCGGTGGCGGTGCAACAATTGCTGTCTTCTCGCTTCTTCCCTGTGAACAGACCAGCCTCCACTCATTCGGATCTTTCTGAACCGGCAGATTCTCCAGACTGATTAGATATGAAAGAGTCCATCTCGCTGGCTGGCTCGGATTCTCCGGCCTTGTCCTGTGTCAGTGACCATCCTATTGTGGTGGACATGGAGCCCCTAGAACCTGAATTATCGGAGGACGAAGGTCTACCTCCTGACTAACCCGCTTTCACGGGCCTGTTTCCCCAGGCTCTATTTAAGTCACTCCTTTTTAAAGCGGTGAATACAGCTAACTTGGGGCTGCTCATCCACCAGAGCCCCCACCAGTTACAGGCTCTTTGAATCCATTGTTTGCCGAACCACCTAAGCTGGTGACTGTCATTCCTATGCCTCCTCTTTTCCTGGATGTTATCCAGAAGCAGTGGTTGTCGTCCACTTTGGCTCCTGTCCCATCCTCCACGGACAGAAAGAATTTCACTGTGTCTTCTGCTCTGACTTCCCTGCTACAGGTATCCTCTGTCGACGCTCCTGTGGCGGCTTTACTCTCCTCAACATCCATTCCATGTGATCCAGAATAGGGCCTGCGACCTGACGAGTGTAGATCTGAGCAGGTCCTTCAGAGGGCCCATCTCGGGGCAGCCTGGGCCATCAAATCCGCTACTACTGCTTCTTTCTTTAATCATGCAACACTCATGTGGCTTCGGCAACTCCAGGATAAGCTTTCTCCTGAGGACTCGAGACTTAAGCAGGACCTGAATAAGATTGTAGCAGCCATACAGTTCTCTGCGGATGCTACTTTAAATGCGACTCCTTTCGCAGCTAAATCCCTGGCCTCTTCCATCATGGCCTGCCACTTAGTGTGGCTTCGCCACGGGCAGGCCGATGGTAGACATAAATGGCGTCTGGCGTCGGTTCCCTTTTCGGGCATGAAGCTGTTTGGAGAGCATTTAGACAATTTCCTCGTGGAAACCAAAGATAAGCAGATCCTGCCTGCAGTTTTCTGTAGGGGGGAACCCTGTTTCTCCCCTTATGTTCCTCACCCTCAGTTTGGTCATCGGATGGGGGCTTGGGGTCCTCTCGCAACACTGGTAATTTTGCCCCTAGGCACCAAGGTTTTCAGGAAAGACCACCCAGGGGGAGGAATTTCGGTTCCTGGCGGCCCTTTTGAGGAGGAGGCGGTCGTTCCATCCTTTACCATTGCTAGTAGTACCGGGGAACCTCCCATTGGTGGAAGATTGGGCCTGTTCGCCAACATTTGGGAGGGTACTACTTCAGATTGCTGGGTCCAGGCCTCCATTCAATCGGGGCTTGCCATTGAATTCATTTCCACCCTCCCTTTGTCTTTTATTCATTGTCCGCTGTCTCAGGTTGCCAAACGATGAGCCCTTATGGAGTCGGCTATTAGTCACCTTCTAGCCATTAAGGCTATTCAACAAGTACCTAGAGATCAAGCTGAACAGGGGTTTTATTCTTGGGTCTTCTTAGTCATGGGGTGGGTGGAGACCTATTCTGGACCTTAAACGTTTGAACCACTTTGTTATCTACCAAAGGTTCAAAATGCAATCCTTGCGATCAATTCTGGACGGTGTACGGAGGGGCGATCTCCTCTGCTCAATAGATCTTACGGAGGCATATCTCCATATCCCCATTCGAATTTCTCATAGGAAGTTCCTTCATTTTTGTTATGTTGGGGTTCACTACCAGTACAGGGCTTTACCATTCAGCCTTTCCTCTGCTCCACGTAGCGTCACCAAAATTTTGGCGGCTTTAGCCACTTACCTCAGACTTTGGGCTGTTCATCTCCAGTGTTACCTGGATGACATCCTTATTATGTCTAGTTCCCCTCAGCAGGCCATTTCAGACCTCCAACTTACCATTCAGACACTAGCCTTGCACACCTTCTCTGTTAACATAGAGAAAAGTCATCTGGAACCCTCAACTAGAATTCTCCATTTAGGAACTATAATTGATTCAGTTGAAGGTAAAGTTTTCCTCTCCCCGGATTGACAAACGGGGTTGAGATCTCTGGTGAGCAAGATCATAGAAGATAGAAGAGCTTCACCCTTGCTACTCTCGAAACAGTTGGGCAAGATGGTTTCGGCCATCTCTATTGTTCCCTGGACCAGGTTACACCTTAGAGACCTTCAATGGTTTCTCTTGCCTTTACAGAAGGCGGGCAGGGGAGCTTCTTTGGCCAGAATTGCAGTTCTGAGGGAAGTACTTGCGTCTCTTTACTGGTGGCGATCCCCTGCGATTTCCAAAGGCTGCCTGTTCCTGGAGCCTCAATGGGTGATAGTGACCACCGATGCCAGCAAGTTTGGTTGGGGAGCTCATTGCGGGGCGCAAGTTGCTCAGGGAACCTGGTCTGCCATGGATGCTGCTCGCAGCATCAATTGGCTGGAGCTTCATGCGATTTCCCTTGCACTTCAGGCCTTTCGTCAGCTAGTGGCTGGCACTCATGTGCTGGTGCTCACTGACAACACCTCAGCCACATGAATCACCAGGATGGCACCAGGTCCCGGTCTTTGATGCAGGAAGCCAAACGCCTGGGGGTTTGGGCAAAACACCATCTTGCTTCGTTAAAGGTGGACCATATATCGGGAGATGTGAACGTGACAGCGGACTGGCTGAGCCGCCAAAGGATAGATCATGCGCACTGGAGCCTCCATCCTCTCCTCTTCCAGATGATGGTGGATTGCTTCGGCACGCCACAAGTAGACCTGTTCGCCTCCCAGTAGAATACCAAACTTCCCCGCTTCTTCTCCCACTTCCATTCTCAACAGGCGGAAGCTGTGGATGCCCTGCGCTCCCCTTGGCCTCAAGGCCTGTTGTACGTCTTCCTGCCGATTCCCCTCATTCTGAGGGTGCTTCGAAAACTTCTGATAGAACAGGCGGAGATCATTTTGGTAGCACCACATTGGCCAAGGAGGTCATGGTTTGTGGACCGCATGAATTTATCAGTGTCTCCTCCTTGGAGGATTCCGTGCACTCCCGATTGCCTCAGCCAGGGAGCGATTGTACACCCAGAACCTCAGTGGCTACAGGGACCACTTGGCAGTTGAGCGGGAGGCTCTGAAGCGGGACTGCATCCTGATCTCAGTGATTCATACTATCCGGGCATCTCAATGGTCATCGACGGAACGGATTTATGTGGCCACTTGGCGGACCTTTTCTTCTTGGTGTAAGCACCAAGGCTTCTCTGCTCTTCGAGCTTCTGTGGTACAGTCATGATGTTTCTCCAGGCTGGTTTGGACAAAGGTCTTTCTTCCAACACCCTTCAGAAACAGGTGGCCGCTATTTTGTCGATCCTGAGGTACAACTCCACTCATTCTTTGTCACAACATCCACTGATTCATAGATTTCTGCGAGGAGCAACAAATCTCTATCCTCCAGTACTACATCAATACCTCACTTGGGACCTTTCTCTGGTGTTGGACTCTCTAACGGGATCTCTGTATGAACCACTGGTTTCTGCAAGTCTACGACTTTTGTCTGGGAAAGTAGCTTTCCTGGTCGCTATAACTTCTGCATGGCAAATTTCTGAGATCGCTGTATTGTCTATCAGGGATGATTAGTGTGTGTTCCACACGGACCGTGTGGTCCTCAGGTTGGACTCTACATTTGTGCCTAAGATTAACTCTCCCTTTCATCGTTTGCAGGAGCTGGTTCTTCCAGATTTCTGCCCGTGTCCTTCCACTCTATTGGAGAGCCAATTGCACACGTTGGATGTCCGGCGGGCTCTTCAGATCTATCTCCGGAGGACTGCTGATATTCATCGGACAGAATCATTGTTCATTTCTTTTCTCCCTGCTTCTTTAGGGCACAAAGTGACTTCTTCAACGATTGGTCGTTGGATCCAAGCTATGATTACTACAGCATACGAACTCCAGTCTTTGCCTCCTCCTACTAATTTGACAGCTCATTCTATTAGAAGTGCTGTGACAAAAGCTGCCTGGGCCTCTTGGGCTTCGTTGCTTGACATTTGCAGGGAAGCTACTTGGACTTCTCCTTCCTCCTTTGTTAGACACTATAAGCTAGATAAATTTGCCTCCAAAGAGGCTGCCTTTGGGAGGAGAGTGTTACAGGGTGTTGAGATGTGGGGGGAATCTTCTACCCAGACTGTTCCCTCCCGTGAACTGGGACAATGAACTTTGGTAAGTCCCACGTCTGGCTGCTGTCTCCACTTTCAATGGAGAAGGAGCGTTGGTCCTACCTGATACGCCCCTTCTTGTTGAGTGGAGACAGCAGCCAGCCCTATCCTTTCATCAGTCTGGTCTATAATGTTGTTTCTGTTTTCTTCCACACTCCGAGTCTGTCTTCCTTCGACAAAAGCCGGGAGCTCCTAGCAACAGGGGCAGAATTTAGCTGATTTGACAGGCTCAGTCCTACATTCTGACCAATGAGCACAACCTACATCTGGCTGCTGTCTCCACTCAACAAGAAGGGGAGTATCAGGTAGGACCAATGCCCCTTTTCTTTTAAATGGCTCTGACGAGCCAAGCTCTGATGATCCCAGCTGAGTTGCCTGCTAATCAGGCAACTCAGCTTGGATTGTCAGAGCCATTTAAAAGAAAAAAAGTTTTTTCTTTTAAATGGCTCTGACGATCCAAGCTCTGACGATCCCAGCTGAGTTGCCGATCAGGCAACTCAGCTGGGATCGTCAGAGCCTTTTGAAAGCATTTTTTACATGGTTTTACATGTAAAAAATGGTTTTAAAAGTAAAAAAAAATTGGCCACACCCACCCAGTCACATTACTCCCCTCCCAGCAAGCCACGCCCACAGAACTGGTAGTAACAAATTTTAGATTTCACCCCTGTCTTGTACAACATTTCAGCCATGATTCGTACTGGATGTTTACAGAGAGAAAGTGAAATAGCACAGAAGGTGAACCAATTGTATTCTATATTGCTATCTTAATACTCAGAAAATATTTAAGCTGTTACAGAACAGTTTAGTTTTTATAGATAAATAATGTGCATCTCCAGCCATTTTATTATTTGGCACTGCACACTGAAATTCTGCGACTATACTTTTATTAAGAACTTTGATTTTAATAGTACAAACTAATAAATTAAACTTAAAGAAATAAGAAATACAAAAAGGAATAAAAATGTACAAGAAAACATAGAGAAAAAGAAAAAAGAGAGAGAAAAAGAAAGAGAAAAGAAATATATAAAATATATAAAGTGACTTCCAATCTTCATGATAAGTATAAACAAATTTAATGAGTTTTCATATCATCTAAGATTATAAACAATTATCTTTTCATCACATATTCCATCTCTTATTTAAAATATAAACAAATCTTTAAAATATTACTTTTATGGTCCTGGTATCAGCAGAAAGTCCATAAAAGATTAGCAGAAGTAACAACATATATTATTTAACCTAGATCAAATAAACCAAGTTTATATTCTTTGCTTTTATTTCTAACAATTTTAATCTTTTCATTCAAATATTGTTGTGGGATTTTATTTCTTTTCATGTCTTCTTTACTCCATCACAAAGTTCTTCAAGGCCTTAACAAGCTTCTTGTTAAGCAAGCAGTTTATAGAGTCAGCATATTGCCCCCAACCCTCTGGGTCCTCATTTTAGCGATCTTGGAAAAATGGAAAGCTAAGTCAATCTCAAATCGCTCAGAATCGAATTCCTGAAGTAAGCAGTGAGTTAGCCCTGCAGTATTGCATTCTAACCTCTGTGCTACCATGGACTGAAGATGATATCACAAAGGCAGAACCAATGATTGTGGTGAAGAATGAGGAACTGGGGAGTAGATCAGCTCTTTTTTTTTTTAATTTGATATATATGCCGTCCTTCTCCGGAGACTCAGGGCGGCTTACAATGTGCTAAGCAATACTTTGAACCTTTCTGGAAAAAGAAGATGAAAGATTTCTCACAAGTGTGCCAGACAATTGCTCCTCACAAGGATGCTGAAAGCAGTAGTCTCTGGCAGGTTTTGAGCATTGGGAGATGAAATAATAATTCAGTCAGTCCCTTTGAAAGGATAATAGGTACATAATTTCTTTTCTAATCACTTTCAGAAATTGCTGAAAAGTAATTGAAACTACTTTTCAACTATTAGAAACCTCCAGTTTGAAAATAGTGTGTGCGTTTGCCTTCAATTCCTAATAAAAGTGATTTTAAATACAAACATAAGAATTTTTAAAAATTGAATAAAACAGAAAAAGGTTTATTAAAACTTTGATTTTAGAAAGCTAGAAATGGATTAAGGGTATAACTTAATGGGAAATTAATGTGTAAGGTGTTGGAATTAATTATAAAATATTATTTTATACTTTTATAATGCTTTTGTTTTGATTTTTTAAAAAGCATAATAAGAAAATATTTTTAAAATTGGATACTTGACATAGTTAAAGATTTCAGTTAAGGAAGAACATATAAATTTGATTTACAGAATGGGGCAAAATGTTCTAACAATGGAAAGATTGAAGGACATTTTTGAAAAACAGAATCAGAAGTTAATATTAACAATGTAACCAGCAATATCTGCCACTATGGAGAGACTTTGTCTAAAAATTATTATGGATTTCCATAATAATATTATAGATTTAAGTATTTCCAAAATATTCCATTTTACAATACAAAGTAAAACAGGCCAAGCCAGAGATAATGCTCTGTGTTTACACAGGGCAGTACTGATTCATAAGTCACATATATATTCAGAATAAAACTGCCAGTAATTTTAGTATTTCCAATAGATTCAAATATCTGATACAGAAAGTTTTATGCATATAAATATTAAATATAAAAACCCCAAATCAGTTTATTTAAATATAGATTCAGATGTTCCTAGTATTACTTTTGTAGTGCCCTCTGATTGATTGAAATTATCCTGTTCATATGTTTGCATTTACCTTCCAAACCAATGGCCTGATTGTGAAAAGATCTGCATTGTTTCTTAAACGTTACCAGAAATCCTTTTAGGGTTGAAACAGTGATATTTTCAAATAATGTGCAATGGCCTGTTTTTTACTTTTGTGGGTAAGCAGTAGGTTATGGTAGTTACAAATTTGTTCTTTCTGTATGCATGCGCCTCCCAGGTCATCTGGAAGCAAATCCCACCTTGTCCCCCTGCAAGAAAAATCTACCACACCATTGCACAACATGTGGCTACAGTTAGGTATCATCAGAAGCAGACAGGAAAAGTAAAAATGTACACATCATTCATGCATATTAGATTTAGGCAGAGAAAACATTTTCCATAATCAAACAGGAATTAGATTACTCCCTGCATTTGGAGCTTAAAAGACACCAGGAGCTAGGAGAGACCGACCTATACATCAACTACTGCGCTGACTGTATCAAACGCAAGACCAGCAGTCCGTATCTCAACAACCAACCCCCCCAACAACCAAAACTAGGCATGCACGCCCCAACTTCTTCCAGGTCCACCAGTCCAGACCAGGAGTGGGTTCTAAAATTTTTTACTACCAGTTCTGTGGGCATGGGTTATTTTGTGGGCGTGGCTTGGTGGGGGGGGGTAATGTGACTGGGTGGGCATGACTAACTTTTTTTTTTAACTTTTAAAAGCATCTTTTCTACAACCTTAAGAGGTTGCAGAAAAAAATGCTTTCAGGAGCCTCTGACGATCAGGCAACTCAGCTGGGATCGCCAGAGGCTTTTAAAGGCATTTTTTCCCCCTACAACCTCTTCGGCCGAAGAGGTTGCAGAAAAAATGCTTTCAGAAGCCTCTGGCGATCCCAGCTGAGCCAGACAATCATCAGAGGCTCTTTCTTTACTTGTAAAAGCATTTTTTCAGCCGAAGAGGTTGTAGGAAAAATGCTTTTAAAAGTTAAAAAAAAAGTCTCTGATGAGATGGGCGGGATAAGCAAGCGGCAACCGGGCCAGGGACTGGTTCGGGGGCATGGTCAGCCAATGTTATTACCAGTTCTCTGAACTACTACAAATTTTTACTACTGGGTCTTGCAAACCAGTGCAAACAGGGAGCAACCCACTACTGCTCCAGACCTTAAATGCAAGTTACTTAACACAAAAGTCTCACAAACAAAATGCCTGAATTCCTACTACTACTAAATGTGGCCCTATTTGATCTTATCATTGTCTGTGAGATGTAGCTGAATGTATCCTTTCCAGACTCCATTACCACAGTACATGACTATCATGTTTTACAATCTGACCGTGAAAACAGTAGAGTGGGTGTTGTTGCTTTTTTCTATAAAAAGTCCCTAGATCGGAAAAAGATTAAAATTACACAGGAGTTTGCTCTTCCTGAGACCATTGTTTGCGAACTGTCCCTAAATACCACAGTTAGCTTCTTATTACATTACAGAGCCCCTGATTATGACCTTGATCATACAAACAAGTTAACTGCATTGCTAACATGGGCAGCTTCCTGCCCGCACTCCCTTATCTTTCTTGGTGACTTCAATTTACCTCTGAACAAATGTACAACTGAACCTATACATGGAACCCTGTATAATGCAGTTACAACTATGGGGCTGGATCAATTGGTAACGAACAACACTAGGCACAACAACTGCTTAGATTTCATCTTCTGCAATAGTTTAAACTCAATTTATGGTCTACAAGTTAAAGAACCTTTTTCCAACGTTGACCACAGCATGATTGATTTTCATCTCAATTTATGTCCTTGCAAAGAGGGTCATAATGATGGGACACCAAATTATAACTTTAAAAAAGCCAACTATGATCTCATAGCTGCCAACCTCACATCTCTTGATTGGCACCTTCTATTCACTGACTGTAATACTGCAGAAGGCCATTATAAACACTTTTTAGTAATCAAACTAGCATTAATAACACCTAAAGCCAAAACAAAATACTTATAACAATAAGAAAGCTTCAATCCAAAAAAAAAAATCTATTTGGCGAAAAAACAAAACTGGCTATGTAGCTAACTTTAAAAACCACTACGACACCTTATGCTGTCAGATAAAGGCAGAATGCACCAATTACCACTACAAAAAAGAGGAAGAACTGTTACACTCAAAATCTACCCGAACCTTCTATAATTTCATAAACACCAAACTTAAAGACTTGAAAACTATCCCACCCCTAAAAGGGCCTAACGGGGAAGATTGTAATGATGAAACTGTTAAGGCCAACCACTTCAACATGTTCTTCAGTTCAGTCTTTGTCAACAGCAATGGCTTCAGCTCCACATTTCCTAGTTGTACCACAACTAATTGCAATGATCTGCTACATATTGATTTGTGCCTACTTCTTGAAAAAGCTTTCCATGCCATAGCCAAACCTCTAAGCACAATCTATGAGGTATCTATCAGAACCAGCTCCTTGCCCAATGTATGGTCATTAACCACGGTCATACCTTTCTTCAAAAAGGGAGATCCTAGCATAGTAGGAAATTACAGACCAATCTCACTGTATTGTGTCACCTGTAAAGTCATGGAATCAATTATAAATCAATCCATCACCCTCCACTTAGAGAGAAACAACCTGTTTTCTAACAAGCAGTTTGGTTTCAGGAAACATTTGTCCTGTAATCTGCAACTCCTATACTGCATAAACATTTGGACCACACAACTCAACCAGGGTAAAACAATAGATGCAATTTACATAGAGTTCTGCAAAGCTTTTGATTCAGTGGTACATGACAAACTACTGTTAAAACTAAGCTTTTATGGCATTTCCAGATCACTGCACAGGTGGGTAGCCACGTTCCTGTCAAACAAGCAACAAATAGTCATAATAGGGAGTGCTCTATCAAACCAGCGGTATCCCCCAAGGCAGTGTTTTAGGACCCACACTCTTTCTGCTTTACATAAATGACCTTTGCAATTATATAACAAGCTGCTGCGTCGTCTTCACTGATGACGTAAAACTATTTAACACCACTGACAAACCTGATGCCCTACAAAGCGACCTTGACTATCTGTCAGAATGGTCAGGCAATTGGCAACTCCAAATCTCAACTAACAAATGCTCTGTCCAGCACATTGGCAACAAAAATCAGAATACCAAATACAAGCTAGATGGACATGACCTCATAGATGACCCTCACTCTGTCAAGGACCTAAGAGTACTCATCTCAAATGATCTAAGCCCCAGAGTTCACTGTAATGCCAAAAAGGTATTAAGAGTTGTTAACCTAATCTTGTGAAGCTTCTTCTCTGGTAACATTGTACTGCAAACTAGGGCATACAAAACCTTTGCCAGACCAATTCTTGAATACAGCTCATCTGCCTGGAATCCACTCTGTATATCTGACATTAATACAATTGAGTGGGTCCAGAGGTATTTCACAAAAAGAGTACTCCACTCTTCTGCTCACAATAGAATACCTTATGCCACCAGGCTCAAAATTTTGGGCTTGGACAATCTGGAACTACACCACCTACAATCTGACCCAAGCATAGTACACAAAATTGTCTACTACAACATCCTACCTGTCAACGACTACTTCAGTTTCAACCTCATCAATACACAGGCAAACAATAGTTACAAACTCAAGGTAAACCGCTCCAAACTCGATTGCAGAAAATACGACTTCAGCAACAGAGTGGTCAACACTTGGAATGCTCTACTTGATTCTGTTGTTACATCCACTAACCACCACAGCTTCAACCTTAAACTGTCTACCATGGACCTCACCCCATTCCTAAGAAGTCCATAAAGGGGGTGTGCATAAGCACACCTGCGTGCCTACTGTGCCTGTCTTACTGTCCCCATGTATTTGTACTCATTCCTTGTTCATTTCCATGTTTATACTTATACCTGTTATCTAGTACATGTTCGACAAACTAAATAAAATTAAATTAAAATTAAAATTTGGGCTGTTGTCTTATTGGTTGACTTTTCCTTTGCATCTATTATCAAAATAATATGAAATACATAATACAAAATAATGTGAAGTATAAGAGAAATCCAATGAGCCCCTTGCTGGATAGATGGGAAGGATAAAAGAAGCAGAAACCCCCCCAATACTTCCTACAATGGATGAAAAATATGCAACTTATTTAATTGGAAGCCTTATTGACACTGAGCCTCTTTCAGAAATAAAATGGTTGGCACACCAAAAGATTTGCTTTCCAAATCCAACCATTCAATTATAAAATTGGCATTCATAAGAAAGAAATGACACAAATAAAAATACATTATTAGCTGCTGTTATTAATCATTTTTCCAAATATTCCTTTTTATTATAACTGTCTCTGCATACAAGAATACCTTGTGCTTATGAAAGAAGGGTGAAAACACCCTGAGTCATACAGCCAATCATTGTGCCTTAGAAGAATGAAGAAAATCTTTTAAAGGTAATTCATGGAAACGCTGAAGAGAAACCATACTTTTAAAGGTCAGCCAGAGGGTAATGAGAGACTTTTAATACTGTGAATGGATTGTCCCAATTTCTGCCTATCCAAGTAAGTCAGGCTGCTTTATTTCTGAAGTATTGCAACTAAAAGACTCTTGATGGGTAACTCTGCTAGAGTTCTACAGAGTGCTCAAAATAATATGAAGTATTTTAGGTTGGGAACACTTAAGACTATTGTGTGATTCCCATAGAGAACACTTCATCTGGCCACAAGGAATGAATACTGGTGTTTCATAAATGGGTTTTTCAGCAAATGATGACCTTGCATGTTCTTTCCTAGACTAAGATGCAACCTATTATTTCACTAGGAAGGTGCCAGGCCTGTAATTACTGTTTTAGGATGACTTGAAGGTTTTTTTATCCATTCTATTCTGGTTCTTCAAAAAGTTACCTGTAGCACTAATATTAGTCTTGGCTTGATGGTTTGGCAACAGCCACTGAAGTGTATCCTTATGTAATGATGTCATGACATTTACAAACATTCCTTAAAAATCATGCTAAGAAAAAAAACATAGACCACACACTTTTTAAAATAATTTTGCTGAATTTCAAAAGAATAATAAAATACAAAATAATACCAAAGGGAGAAATTGGGAACGGTTAAAAAAAGGGAGGAAATTTAAAAGGTGACAAAATAAAAACAAATTATAAAAAACTACCAACTTTTTCTAATAGAGATTCAAACATGTAATATAGCAACCTACTACTCTAAATTTAAGTAAACATGTAGCATATCACACACACTTGAACAGCATGAGAAAAATAAATTTTCATGTTTGGAAGGCTTCTAATTCATGTAAAAAAGAGAAAAATTATATCTAGGTCTAGAAATTGTGGAAAGCATCCCACACTATTTGCAAAGTATGTTACCGTAACATCTCTTGATCTGAATAACTTCAGGATGTTTGGACTCCAACTCCAGAATTTCCCAGAAATATTTGGGGAGTTGATGTCCACGGTACTTGAAGTTGCTAAGGTTGAAAAGTATCATGTTAGAGAATCACTCCTTAATTAAGGTGACCAGATTTTAACATTGATAAAGAGGGACACCATTGACCAGGAGGGGGTGGGTGGGCTTGATTAAAAATTTGGTATATATGGAGCAATAAAAATTTTCATAGAACGCAAAAATAGTACTGTAATATATTTTTTAAAATTTCAACATACCATATATAGTCGTGTATAAGCCAACCTGCATATAAGCCGACCCCCTCAATTTTACCCCCAAAAACTGGGAAAACTTGTTGACTCGCGTATAAGCTGGGGGTGGAAAATGCAGCGGCTACTGGTAAATTTCAAAATAAAAAAAGACTGGTCAAAAGTGCGAGGACCTGTCAGAAATCACTTTTTTCAGCCCTCTGGGTAGTCCTTTTGTGCACATGGATTACTCAGAGGGCTGAAAAAGTAATTTTTGACTGGTCCTCGCACTTGTGACCAGTCCTCAAATTTACGACTGTCCTCACATTTTACGTTTTTGCCCTATCTTGTCACCATGGTGAAGAGAAGCAGTTGTGAAATGAGTGACATGGTTTTAAGAATGCTGCACGGGCATAAATGTGAGGATGGTCATAAGTGTGAGGACCAGTCAGAAGTGCGAGGACTGGTCACAAGTGTGAGGACCAGTCAAAAATAACTTTTTCAGCCCTCTGAGTAGTCCATGTGCACAAAAGGACTACTCAAAGGGCTGAAAAAAGTGATTTCTGACAGGTCCTCGCACTTTTGACCGCTCTTCGCACTTATGACTGGTCATCATTTATGCCCATTGTAGCATTCTTAAAAACGGTGTCACTCATTTCACAACTGCTTCTCTTCACCATGGTGACAAGATAGGGCCAAAACGTAAAATGTGAGGACAGTCGTAAGTTCAAGGACTGGTCACAAGTGCGAGAATCAGTCAAAAATAACTTTTTCAGCTCTCTGAGTAGTCCATGTGCATAAAAGGAGTCCATGTGCATAAAAGGAGAGGGAGGAAGAGAGGAGGAGAAGAAGAAAGGAAGAGGAAGTAGGGAGGAGAAGAAGGGGGGGAAGAGAAAGTTAGAAGGAAAGAAAAGAGGTAGTAGGTTTGAGGAGAAAGATTGCTGTACAATAAAAAAAAAGAAAGGGAAGAAAACCAACCCCAAAAACATATAAAGATATTAAGATAAAGAATGAATTGTTAAACTTTAAAGAATAAAAGAGAACAAATATGAATAAATAGCAATAATTAGAAAAACACATACAAACATACAATGTATTTTCTTTGAACAGAATATTTGGCCGGTTCACAAATTTAAACAGGGTTTAGTCATTTCACTTAAATTTACAATTTCTATATTTCCTTTTTGCCATATTTATTCCTCATCTATTTTTTAAAAAACCAATATTACCCTTCATCCTCATCTCTAATCTTAATCAAATTCAATTTTTCACTTCTATTCTATATTATACCCCTTCCCATTGTCATCTATTTTTATATCAATCCTCACATTGCTTAATTATGTAATATTACAGTTTAATACAAATTCAACATTTTAATATAAATCAATTAGTTATATAACTATCTTTTTTGTATATTAATCAATATGAACATGAATATTCCAATTATTTCCATGCAATCCAATTTCTTACAAATCCATTAATTATATTTACCAATAATAATAAACCAAATAATTTCCCCCAATATTCTTCCAAACCACAACTTAACCATTTCTGCTTTCAACACAATATACAATTAATAATATCTCAATTATTAGAATTCCCTATTTAAATAGAGCTTTTTTTTCTTTTGTGTTTTAAAATCTTGAACTCCTCTCTTTTGCCATTTGCCATAAATTTCCCATTGTTTGCACCAACCTTTTTTGATGAGGAAAAAGAAAATAAATGTGCCTTAGCAAACAGCAAAGCCAACAAGCTGTTTTAGTTTCGCTTTTGGTTTCAGCATAAGGAGAGAAAAAAAATGTGCTCTTTGCAGCAGGCACCTTTTTGCAGCCGGCACCAATCTTCTCATTTATTTTCTTTTAACCCTGATCAGCTGTAGGGGGGGCCTTTGAAGCCCCGCGGCAAGAATTTAAAGTCCCCCCCCCCTAGCCATCAGCTGGAACTCAGGAGGCAGTCCCAATAGATTGGGAGTGGGCAGGGTAAGCAAACCCCGTTCTCCCGCTGTTTCCTAGCTTGCAGGGGAAAAGTCATTTTTTTCGTGACCCGTGTATAAGCCTAGGGGGCGTTTTTCAGCCTGAAAAACGGGCTGAAAAACTCGGCTTATACGCGAGTATATACGGTAAGTACAATTTACAAATATAATAAATAAATAAAAATTATGTATAGTATTATTTTATTCTATAGGGACTACTCAGAGGGCTGAAAAAAGTCATTTCTGATAGGTCCTTGCACTTTTGACTGGTCCTCACACTTATGACCATCCTCACATTTATGCCCGTGCATTCTTAACAACCATGTCACTCATTTCACAGCTGCTTCTCTTCACCATGGTGATAAGATAGGGCAAAAAGGTAAAATGTGAGGACAGTCGTAAGTTCGAGGACTGCTCAAAAGTGAGAGGACCAGTCAAAAATAACTTTTTCAGCCCTCTGAGTAGTCCATGTGCACAAAAGGACTACCCAGAGGCCTGAAAAAAGTGATTTCTGACAGGTCCTTGCACTTTTGACCAGTCTTCGCACTTATGACTGGTCATCATTTATGCCCATTGTAGCATTCTTAACAAACGTGTCACTCATTTCATAACTGCTTCTCTTCACCATGGTAAAATGTGAGGACAGTCATAAATTCGAGGACTAGTCAAAAGTGCGAGGACCAATCAAAAATAACTTTTTCAGCCCTCTGAGTAGAAAAGAGAGAGGTGGTAGGTTTGAGGAGAAAGATTGCT
>WNWU01013470.1:0-14071 GCA_012654045.1 Ptyas mucosa
GAATTTACAGTTATTTGCACAATCCTACAATCACATAACCATGATTTGCATTCCCGTCCCCCCCAACAACCAGCATTTGCTTCTGATTTCTGGCAAAAAATGGCCATTGAGGACAAAGGATTCACTTAATTATTGCAGGGTTTGCATTACAACCACAGGGTTCATGTTACAACTGCTACAAAAAACATTGTAAACTCAGATATGATCACATGATAACCTCATGACTTCTGAACATAATCCTGGGCTCAATTGTGCTCATAAATCAAGGACTACCTGCAATATAGTGGCTATTTTAAAAACAACACAATAAACTGCCAAAACAAACCACTCCCATTTTTACTTACTTGTTCTCTTGTAATTTTAACCGCCTGAGTGATGTCAGTCTTGCAGTAAAAATGAACACTGTTAATGGGGTTCTTTTTTTTCATTCCATAATCCATATCAATAACCTTTATTTATACGACAAAATCAAAATAAAGCACACTTAACAATTTATATACATACACTCTAAAAAAACAAAGTAACAAAACCAAACCTGACCTTTCTTGTTTTCTTGCACATGTTTCATTACCCAAACTACCATATTTTTTGGAGTATAAGACGCACTTTCCCCCCCCTAAAAGAAGGTGAAAATTTGGGTCTGTCTTATACACCAAATATAGTGCCCCCCACCCTTTGGCCTCTGCCTCCCAGCAATTTACCTCCTTGCAGCAAGCAGCAAACAATCCATTTCAGCTTCAGCACAACCTGATTAGCACAAGCAGTTGATTGCCGGTTGGATCGGCCTCCCAAACCCCAGATGTTTCAAGCTGCAGGGATTGTCATTGCCTATTGTCACACAGGCCTCCACTGTTTGCTTGCAAGGAGGCAAATTGCTGGGAGGCAGAGGCAGATTTTTTTTCTTGTTTTCAGAAAAGGTAGGTGCATCTTATAGTCCGAAGCATCTTATACTGCGAAAAATACGGTAGATAACATCATCACTGCTAATGATCAGTGCTGGCACTGATGATGTTACCTACTTTGGGAATGAAGCATTTGCAAGAAAAACAAGCTCAGAGAGCACCAAAGACCCCTCATTTCAACCCTGAGCTACAAATATTCTCCTTTACTGGTAAAACAAAACCAAAAAAGCACCTTACTTACATCAACAACAAAATCTTCAGCCTTCAGCTCCACATCTTGAAAGATTGTCTCAGGTTTGGAATTAACAATTTCAGCACACAATCCATCATAATCTTCCTGGAAGGCATAACATTTTTAACTTTTCATTGAGTCAGCAGACAACAGCAATTTAAGAAACTTGATTAACATCTAGAAAAATATCTGAATTGCATGCAACATTTACTGCAACAAATAAAGAGTTGCTATAATAGTATATCTATAATCTACTGATACCATGCATATGAGTATATATATATATATATATTTATATAATTTTCAAAACAGTAATTACATCAAAAGCCATCTGTATTGGCAAGAGCATTTTGAATTCTTCAGGAAAACTGAAGTTGGGACTGAAGTTAATCTCCATTACAAAGAGAAGGCAAATATAAGTTGGTATATTTTAGTATTTGTTATTTCATGATAAAAACTTATGATAACATTTTCCTGAAAATATACAGTATGTAATTGAAATATGGATTAAACAAAAAGTATGGCTCATATACTCTAGCAGCCTCTAAGATACCTGTAGTATTAAGATGCAGCACTCTTATGAATGAAAAGCAACGATTCAATTTTACAAAAGGAAAAATAAGAATATTAGTTATACAATATATCTGAACTAGAGAATGAAGAATTGGAAAATCCACAATCTAATGTATAATTAAGAAACATGAAACATAATTATTAAATATGAAATGAATTTATTGGAAAATTCATTTTTGAAATAAAGGTTTCGGGAAGGGATTTTTTTTGAGTTTACTAAAAGGTACCATATATATATAAGCCGACCCGAATATAAGCCGAGGCACCTAAGTTTACCACAAAAAAACTGGAGAAACTTATTAACTCGAGTATAAGCCTAGGGTGGGAAATGCAGCAGCTATTGGTAAATTTCAAAAATAAAATATAGCAGACTAAGTATTGTAAATAAACGTACTATATATCCAAGACCATCCCTGTTGTGGCTCCAACGGCGATGGCTTCGGGAGACGCTGGTGGCACGGAGGCGCGGGCGAAGGCTGGGAAGGGGGGTGCAACATACGGGAGGCTCCCCGCAGTTCCTCAACTTGTCTGGGCTGTAGCTGATTGAGGTGCTTTAGCAGCCATGAGCTGTGCTTTCCTCCAAGTCTCACAGAGAGAAGCACCTGTTTCCCTCTGCTGCACACAGCACTTAGAGGAAAGCACGGCTCATGGCTGCTATCGGGCTGCCCCAGTCCCTATCACGGCTCCAACGGCGGAGGTTTCGGGAGATGCTGGTGGCACGGAGGCGCAGGCTGGGAGGGTGTGTGTGTAACACACGGAGGACCAAGTCCACTCTCCTTCATCTCCCCACACTTGTTTACCCATCCCAGAGAGCTCAGGCTACGCCTCCCTCCAACCCAGCCACCTTCCTTGATGGCATCACTCCTGAGCGAACTCTTCCGTCCTCGGCTGTTGCGAAGAAGTGGAAGCTCTGGGTGCACCATGCCCGCTTTGTTCTCTTTGAGAGCTGCTTTGCACCTTGTTTGCAAAGCGGCTTTCAAAGAGAAAGAAGAGGGTGTGGCGCACCCAGAGCTACTGCTTCTACGCAAAACCCGAAGACCTCTTCCACTTGGAGCTCCAAGCTTTGGGGAGGGAGGGCAGCTGCAACGCCAGCACCTTTGGTGGGCTCCTTCCCTCAGTGGTTTGTTTTCTTTTACCTCATCTAAGCGACTTTGGAAATGGAAATTGCAGTCATGCAAGCTTCCTAAATGAGCTGCTTTATTGTTTCATGAGATGTATAATTTGGCCAATTCACTTTACAAATTATCACTTTTAAATACTTTGCAAAACTTAAATATGAGTAATAAACTATACTACAAAAGTTGTAAACATAATGTTTGGCTACACACAGCAATTTTTACCTTTTTTTGCAAACAATTAAAAAAAAGAGCTCCAAGTCAATGTATCCAAGAGAGAAAATTTAAAGGTGCTAATAGAACGAATATAGATGAGCAACTGTTTTAGTGAGCTTTTATGTAGATATATTCTTGATTGGGAGCTATCCAGAGTTTGGTATAAGATGGGCAATTATAAAAATGTTTTAAATAAAATACTTACATGTATACATATACATATGCCATTTTGAACCATTACATCAGAAGTAGCAGTGCACTGGTTCCTGCAACATTTTTAGATGCCCTCAGTTATCATTCCCTATTTTTAATGATCCACATATCAAAATATGGCCAAACTTTATGAATCTTATGAGAGATTTATATTTAGAAAATATAAGAGAAGATATAGAAAATGATTGTTCAATTATTATAGCTAAATGAGTTCATACAATGAAGTGATTTAACCAGTGCAAATTGTCTCAACCTTTTTAATTTCCTTGCCCTCTGGTGGCTGCGTTTCTCCCAAGCATTTAAAGAGATCGCGATGTTGTATTTTACACAGAATTTCGCGTGCATCACTCAGCTCTGGTTTATTAGAATGTAGAATCTTCAAAAAGATTTCATCTGCCAGAAAGTATTATATAAATAGTTATTCTCACATATATTTTGTTAAAGATTTCAATAATAAACAATAATGCAAACTAAAAGGAAGAAAAGAGAATAGAAAGAACAATATGTGAAAAAAAAAATAAAGAAAGCAAAACCGAATAAATAAGTGACTTCCAACCTTCATTACAAGTATAGACAAATTTAGTAACTCTTCACATCTTATATGGCAACAAATAGATAGCTCTTCATCCCATATCCCATCACTTATCTATAAGCAAATCCATAAAACATCAACTTTTCAATCCTGGTGTCAGCAAAGAGTCTGTAAAGGGTTGCCAGAACTTTGTAACCTAGTCTTATTTTAACCTTGATCAAATAAACCAACCTGTGGTTTAGTCACCAGTTCTTTGGTTTTTGCTACAATCATCAGCTCTTCTTTAATGCCTTCATTATTAAAGCTAGCTATAAATATTCTTATATCCATGAAAAAATATAAGATATCTTTTTCCAAGTCTAACATGGGAACCAGTAACCTCCCGACGAACAGAAATGCTCGTTCTATTCATGACTTTTAATCCAACTGAAGAATCTCACTGATAAAAATGGGGGAACAACAAGGTAAGATCTTTTTTCTCATTCTCTAATTCCACAAACTCTTCTGAACTGTGGATTACATAATTGGAGTACCCTGCAGAAATACCTGGTTTTTGGAAGGATTTGCAGTTTCGGTGGAAACACTGTTATAGTTTTATAGCACTTTTCTACAAAACTGAAACCTGAGAAAAATATCTCTCATGCTTAGTGTGATAAGAATTTCTGGAGAATCCACACATTCACCTGTCAACTTGGTGTAGGCTTGCATGTCTTCCAGTGCTGTAGAGATCTGGAACACTTTTCCACCTGAGCCCTTTATTTTGATATGTGGATCAGCCTTTAGAAAGGCATCAGTAATCCTAATAGGAATTAGATGATACAAATTGGCAATTACTAAAAACTGTATTTCCAAAAACTATATATTTAATTATACTTAATTAATTATACTTATAAATAATATTTGCCTTTTTCAATGAAATCTACTTTGACAATGATTAAGAGAGAAAGGAAAGGGTTTGTTCAATTGAGCTATATCAGCAGAGAAAAAGATAACTGGCTAGATTAATTTATTTAAAAAGTTTTGAGAAATCAATGATACTTCTAAGTATATTAACTGTACACAACTTACTTATAGAAAGTACAGCTAATCATCAAACCTTATCGAAGCAGCATTTCCCTCCCTTATTTATTTATTTATTTGATTTATATACTGCCCTACTCCTGAAGGACTCAGGGCGGTGAACATGATAAAACACATAAATACAAAGTTTAAAAGCAGAGTAAAACCGAATTAAACAATTTGGCCAACAACAGATTTAAAACACCCCAACAATTTAGAACAGATTAAAATTGCATTTTAACAGGGAAAAGGAAAACATTAGGCCAGGCCAGCCTGATGGAATAAAAAGGTCTTGGGAGCGCGGCGGAAGGTGCGTAGATCCGGGATCCTCCGTATCTCCGGGGAGAGCTCATTCCAGATAGTAGGTGCCCCCACAGAGAAGGCTCTCCCCCTGGGGGCCGCCAGTTGACATTGTTTGGCCGATGGAACCCGGAGGAGCCCCTCTCTATGAGAGTGTACCGGCCGTGGGAGGCTGCTGGTGGCAGCAGGCGGTCCCATAGATAACCAGGTCCTAAGCCATGGAGCGCTCTAAAGGTGGTAACCAAGACCTTGAAGCGCACACGGAAGACCACCGGGAGCCAGTGCAGCTCACGCAGGAGAGGTGTTACATGGGAACACCATGTCGCTCCCATAACCACCCGTGCGACCGCACTCTGCACCAGTTGGAGCCTCCGGGTGTTCCTCAATGGGAGCCCCATGTAGAGAGCGTTGCAGTAGTCCAGGTGGGAAGTGACGAGGGCATGAGTGACCATGCGTAAGGAGTCCCGATCCAGAAAGGGACGCAACTGGCGAATCAGGTGAACCTGATGAAAAATTCTCCCAGTCACAGCTGTCAAGTGCTCTTCTAAAGACAGCAGTGAATCCAGGAGGACGCCCAAGTTGCGAGCCCTCTCCGTGGGGGCCAGCGATTCGCCCCCGATAGTCAATGATGGCACCAACTGACTATATTGGGACGTCGGAAACCACAGCCACTCGGTATTGGATGCGTTGAGCCTGAGCCTGTTTCTCCCCAGCCAGATCCGCACGGCCTCCAGGCACCGGGACATCACTTCAAGGGCATCGTTGGGGTGGCCCGGGTGGAGATGTACAGCTGAGTATCGTCAGCATACTGATGGTAGCTCACCCCGAAACCACAGATGATCTCGCCCAGCGGGATCATGTAAACTTCTTCAAATAATATCTTGTTCATTGCAAATGTATGCAGATTTAAAACTATTAAAATGCATATTTTTATAAGGATTGATATAATCAATAACTTCCACAGAGTAGATGCTTTCAAACTTACATGATTTCAATAATGTTGCTAACTTTATGCTGATATGCTCTGCGGTGCAGACAGTTTCGTGTGTGGAACATATCATATAAATTTCCAGCCTCCTTTTAAATATAAAACATATTATTTATCTAATATAACTATACTTGCAAAACAATACAGCATTGAGGGTAGTATTAACCAACTAATTAACAAAACCGTCCACTTGCAAAACCTCTAATTTTATTGGTTAATAATAATACTCTCTCCAAATGCTTGTTTCTAGATATCCAGAAATGAATTCTGATGACTCTTTTGAAGAAATAGGGGACATTTCTAGAACATTTATTATGAATAAAATATTTACTATGCAATGCTATATATCAACAGTTTATAATGGTCATCCCATTCATGGCTTCTCATAAGCAAGACTCACTAAGTCCAAAGAGGATCATTCCCAGCTGTTTATTATTGCAATCTTATTGTATCAATTTTACTACAGTTCCTCATATTGGTTTTTCTAAATAGCAATAATGTTTTTTTTAAACTGCTCTTGAACACAGCAATACATTGACTGTTGCAAAAAAAATTGTATGAGAGTTGTATAAAGATAAAATTATTTTAATCAGTAAAAAATTATCCAACAGTTATTTTTATTTATTTATTTATTTATTTATTAGTTCGATTTATATATGCTGCCCTTCTCCAGAGACTCAGGGTGGCTTACAATGCGTTAAGCAATAGCCTTCATACTTTTGTATATACCTGCTTAGTAGGGCTTTCGGCCCCCCCAAGCAGTGTTCTTTTTTATACAAAGTCAGCTTATTGCCCCCACAATCCAGGTCCTCATTTTACCTACCTCAAAAGGATGGAAGGCTGAGTCAACCTTGAGCCTGGTGAGATTTGAACTTGCAGTAATTGCAGGCAGCTGGTGCTACTTAACAGCACTTTAGTCTGCTGCGCCACCAAGGCTCTTTTTACAATCAACATGTTGCAAGCAGGCTGAAATGAGGAAATTCTGCAGAACTGGATGGTGAAACCATAGAAATATTAAAATAGGGATTTGCTCTGCTGCTCAGGGGGAGAAATGAAAGAAATGTAGAAAGTAACAACTTGAATTTGAATTTCAAGTGATCTACTAGTTAGCTGGGGGATTAAAAAATATTTTACAAAGTTAAATCTCAGTTTTTTGCCCAAATATGAAGAAGGAGAAATTATGAAATTCCTTTGGGTTGAGGAGATTTCATGCCTGAGGAATTACGCTCAATCTGAAGAAGTTTAGGAGAATGGGACCCAGAGGGTGAACTTGGCATATTTAATTTTGCTGCATAGAGCTTTAAAATGTTTGGTGCAGCATACTTGAACTTGGGTGATTTTATTTCTGCTCCAATCCCATGACACATTTAATTGTAACCCTTACTGTTTAATTTTTATTATGTTCAGGGATTCCTTCCCCCCTCCAAGGGGGAGAGAGAGAGAGAGAGAGAAAGAGAGAGGGAGAGAGGGAGGGAAAGAGAGAGGGAAGGAAAGAGAGAAATGATATTACAAAATTTTTCTGTTTTATTGTTGCTAAACGTAATATTTCAAAAGCAGAAAAAAATGAAGGGGCATAAAAATGCATTTATCATGTTTTTCTTAGAACAATTAGCTGAACTCTGCCTTGTTTATCATTATTTTACATAGTAAAACCTCCTTATTCAGGTTAAATTGCCGTGTTGGTACTCTGTAATAAACAAGTGGGTTTTGGGTTGCAGTTTGGGCACTCGATCTCTAAAAGATTCGCCATCACTGGCCTAGACATTCCTTCCCTTCAAAGAGAATTTTCAAAATTCAGGTGAAATAAAAGAGGCCATGGGGACACTTCTGATCCTTATTTGTCCTTTGATAGTGATGAGCATGGCACTATATATGCAAAAATTGAATAAATAAATAAATAAATAAGCCACCCAGAGTCGCCTTGAAACAAGATGGGCAGCAAACAAATCTAATAAATAAAAGTTAGAGATTACATAAAAAGGAATCTTGCCCCGATTTTTACTGTTCTGCTCTTTAAATTAGGGCTTTCACTGCTACTCTTTCATCATTCAGTAAACTAACCCTAACTTTGATAAGCAAAGAATTAGCTTTCTAATCTTTGGAAGTCAGAATTTAGACTTCTAAGAAATCCACTTCTAAATCTCTCTATTCTCATAAACAAGAACTATAACCTTATCTTATTCCTGCAGTGTGTACCCTAACTGATACTTTCGTGAAATATACAAAATACACAATCTGTCCAAGGGAATTTACCTTGTCACGGGTACAAATATGCATCATATCTTTCACTTGGCACACCCGAGCAAATTTAATGAAGCGCTCATGGTCAAAATTGTTTTGAATTCCAAGATGATGACAATCCCTGAGTATATGTGAAAAAGACAAATAAGGCCATTCAATTATATATATATCTAAATCAAGTTTGCATGTGAATACATTTACAATGATTCTAATAAAGATTATTGCACACAAATCAATGTACAGTACTGATTTAAAATATTATTTATGGAAAGTAAAACAGTAGCAAAATTATTAAACCAAAACGGACAATGAACATGAAACAGATCAGAAATGTCAACATTCTACAGCGATCAACATTTTTAACGTTCATTTATTTCATTTTCCTAAGCAGTTTCCCATGATATTAAACAATTCATAGAAGTTGGAATTTCAATTATAAAACAATAATCTACCTACCTACCTATCTACACACACACACATTTAATTTTAAAGTCTTAACTATCATCTGACCAACATTCTTTCTCATTTTCCACTATATTTTTCTCTACTATGAATTACAGATCCACAAGTCTCATTTCACTCAGAAAGACATCAAATGTAATATTATTATTATTATTATTATTATTATTATTATTATTATTATTATTATTTTATTTCTATACCGCCCTTCTCCCGAAGGACTCAGGGCGGTGTACAGCCTATTAAAAGCACAAAGACAAAATATCAATTAAAAATAATTAAAATTATTAAATAATTTCGGCTCAGATTTAAAACTCCAAAAATTTAAAACCCCAATTTAAAATCATTACATTGATAGCCCGGCCTGGCGGAACAACAGGGTCTTGAGGGCATAGCGAAATACACGGAGGTCGGAGATCTTACGCATTTCCAGGGACAGTTCATTCCACGGGGCAGGGGCTCCCACAGAGAAGGCCCTCCCCCGGGTGTCACCAGCCGACATAACTTGGCCGATGGCACCCTGAGGAGACCCTCTCTGTGGGAGTGGACTGGCCGGTAGGAGGCTATTGGTGGCAGAAGTCGGTCTCGAAGGTACTGGGGCCCTATGCCATGGAGCGCTTTAAAGGTGGTAACCAACACCTTGAATCGCACCCAGAAGACCACTGGGAGCCAGTGCAGCTAGCGCAGGAGGGGTGTCACGTGGGCACGAGTTGCACCCATAACCACCCGCGCGGCTGCATTCTGGACCAGTTGGAGCCTGGTCAGGGTGCTTATTTTTACTCAGCTTCCTGTACAGCTTTTTGGTATATTATTCTGCAGAATCAATAGGGATAGTGCTACCAGTCAAGATATTGTAGAGGTGGAATGAAAATAATTGAAAATTGGCATTTGTAATCAACCTACTTTACACAAAATTAAATTTGATACCAACCTATTGGCTTATCATAGACTTTCCAAAGTGATCCAATTAATAGCTTAATTTCTTCATTTATTAATATATGATATAGCTTGAGGTAAGAGTGAGCTAAGATCTACCCATTTTTTGCTCACTTTTTATATATATGTGAATATAGTTTGATGTTTTCTGAAGGGAGACCACCTTACATTATTTATTACTTCTATGTATGCTTACCTATCCATCAAGACGGCTAATAATCTAAAATAATACATAATAATACAAATAGCATAAAAACAATTAAAACCACATAAAATTGAAGGAGTCTAACTGCAAAGAAAAATACATTCCTGTTCTTTTAAAAATAAAAAAAAATACTTTGTTGAAGGCGTTGAAGGCAAAATTCTTTCAATATCGCTTATAAAGATGTTTTCAAGTTTAGAAAATAGTAAAGTTTCCCTACCTGGCAAAGTAGTCCCATTTATCAACATCAATGCCACTTGTTTTGTTAGCTACTATTTCATAAAGAAAACTCTTGTTTTTGGAACGACCATGGTAGGCCCACTGTATGAGAAGGACAAAAATGTAAGCAAATACTATCTTCTAATCAATATTTATACCTATTTCATGGTGAACAATCTAGCTAAGATTTTTAAGCAGTAACTTTCCAAAGTTTTGCAAATGCTGCAGCAGAATAGTTCCTATAATCTGTATTTTAATCATAAAGAATTAAAAAGCGGACAGTTCCAGTCCGGCTTATGACACCAGGGTGTGGGGGCTGAGGCAGCAGCAGTGATGGGAGAAGGGTGGCAGCAGGGGGCAGGATAGTGGTGCAGTGTTAGCATTGGGGGCAGGGCATCAGTGCAATATTGGGGGTGGACAGCAGGGGGCAGGGCATCACTGACTATCCACAACAGTCCCTGTTTTTTACGTGGCCCCTTGGGAAAATTAATTGCCCACCCCTGTTATAGATGTATTCCATAATTATTCCCATTGCTGTATTATGTCTGTTTTTTAAAATGTTTCGCATCCTTTTTAACATGCAATGTTTTATTTGTTCTGTCTCCATGTCATATCTGAGTAAGAGTTTATATATGGGCCCTACTAGGTGTCTTAATTCTGCATGACATTTCAAAATTTTCATAGAAACTCTCCCTCATTTTTTACTTCGGTTTTTAATTTTACAGCAATGTTGAAAATAATATTTTTTTTTAATTTGAACAGAATTGGGGAAAAAACATTTATACATCTATTCTAATGATGGTTCTCAACATGTCAGCAAGCAGCACCTCCCACCCTCAGAAATGTCAGGACTAAACCTGGGCCTTTCTGGATGCAACAGTTTGCTCTGCTATTGAACTCCTGCAATTTATAAATAAGTATGTCAGCCTTGGAAGCCATATTAGGCCGGAAGCTCCAATGCTGCCACCTTCTCGTGTGTGGGAAAGTAGGAGGGAGGATTAAGGAGAGGGATTGTTAGTAGACATAATAGCATTCTTCCTGTCAGTCAAGGGCAGGGCGATCCAGCATCTGGAGAGGGAGTGGTCAGGGGCCTGGGTCGAGATGGGACGGACGTTGATTGGAGCATGTGATCAACTGGGGGAGAAAGGGGAAAGTTTTGGGAGCTTTGACTTACTGAAAGAAAACCCGGGCTTTTCGGATTCGGGTTTTCCCAGATACGCCAGTTTGCCTAATGTAGTAAAGAGGACTTTGGAAAATGTTTGCTTCTGCGTCTTTACTTGGAGTTGGGGTTTTTCTGGAACACTGACAAAGTAACTAACAAAAAGTACTGACCTTGCCTTTTGCCCCTTTCCTCTTTTGATCCCAGTTCATTCTAGTGAATTGCACAACATTTAGATAAGATCCAGGGATATTAAAAAAAATGGAACTCACCTCTTTGTCCCCCCTTTCCTCCTCAACAGGACTTGCTATCTGTTCTTTGATAAAATGTATGTCTTCATCAAGCTTGAGACCATACTGTTCCATGTCTGGCTTTAAGTTATTGGAATCAATTAAGTGTTCAAACATCTGAACGGAAGCCTGCTCATGCTGTAAATATACAGAGAGAGACAGATAAATGTTAAATCACCTTTTTTTAAAGAGTATGGCATACATAGCCAGGGAAGTCTACAATGCTTTTTAGTTCTGGCAGCTTACGATTGCTACTTCATTTTGTTCACGCATGCGTGCTATCCATGGGTACACCACAGGGGGTGAACTAGCTTTACCCCAGCTGGCTAGCACCATTCAGGGAATATCAGGTCATCTAGGCTTTCTTCCACTGACTTTGCCTCGCAACTGGGCAGGTCTGGCGCTGGTTCCCACTTCCACAAGTAATGCTGGTAACTTTTCCCACTGGAGTGATTTCTATTTATCTACTGGCATTCTTTTTCATTCTCTTTCAGACTGCTAGATGGGCAGGAGCTAGAGGCAAATGATGGGAGCTCACTCTGTCACGTGGTGTCATGGGTTTGAACAGCCAGAGTGATGACCATCTCTGGCCGATATATCCAGGGTTATTAAGCTGCTGCACCACCGTGTTCCCTTATCTTAATCACAATATAAACTATCAATCAATCCAGCATAATTGATATTTCTGGTTGCACATGAAGAAAAGCTAAAAGCCCTTGTTTAAAATGTTCACAATGATTTAAATTTGGTTTAAATTTGGCTTATGAAACCCAGCTACTGAGATAATATGTCATAGTTTTAAGTTTGTATGTATTACAAATAGTATTTACAGTTACTGCAGTTATTGCTGCTTTTCTATCCATTCAGAGAATAAGCAGAATAAGACACTTGCTCATACAGATAGTTGTCGACTTACAACAGATCACTTTTGACCAGAGTTGACTTTTGCTATCTTTAAAAGAGTGTTTTTTGACTTTCAGAAACAGAAGGAAAGACTAAGACACTCTTACGAAGACAGCAAAATCCATATTCTGGACAGAGAGAAACACTGGTTTGAAAGAGGAGTCAAAGAGGCCATCTATGTTAAAAATTAAAAGCCCACACTCAACAGAGAGGGAGGGATGACACCACCTATCTCCTGTCTACAACACAGTCCTTTCCGTAGCCCCAAGAAGATTCCACCCCCATTTGCACTCTGATTCAGGTGACTCTGAGGACCCAGATAAACCCCCAACTGACCTCAATGACTCTCAGAGAGCTAATGATCTATTCTCAGAGTGCTAACGACCAGATAACTGCAAAGAATATAAATCCTTCCATTCCCCACCATTCAGTCAGAACTGAAGAAACTTTTTGGATAACTGAAATGTTTTTAAGGAAAAAAACCCTCCAGGAAGTCCAGTTGCCTTTTGGAAAAGCACCTTTGGGACAACCATGACCTGGATGATTGAGAATCTCCATGAGCATGTCTCACTTACAATACATATAAATTTAATAAATAAAATAATATCCACCTTCCATTTCAATCCTGGGCGAGCAAGTGGAATGAATCTTCCATCAAACATATGTGAAAATGGTCCATGACCTAAAAGTAAAGATTATACAATTAAACTTTGGCAGAGTTAAGATGTATTTGTATGTTTTTAAATGCATACAGATATACTCAGATACATAGACAAATGTTCCTCAAATAATGGTATTGCTAAATCTATTACAGCCGAAGTATTCACTTATTGTTTCTCTACAGCAGATAAGGATCAAAATAATGAATTCTAGTTGAGGCATTTCATAATTAAATTGACTTTTGTAATCCCTTTGTACCACCTAAGCCACTTTAGGCTCACCAACTACGTTTTAAATACTGACACAGTTTATATTAAATTACTATCTATTTACTCTTTTGTACAGAAATTGGCTCACCTGTCTCATGTTGAATGCAGTATTTTACAATTCTACCCTACTCCTTTTCCAGAAGCATGAAATCTGTATTTTTCTATCTCAGGGCTACATTTGATCAAGTTAATGCAGAAGTTAACATAGTTGTTAAAACTGTCACAAGAAATAATTTGGAATGGTATAATATGTTTATAAACATAATACTTATTAACAAGAACTTGCTTACCCAAGTCATGACAAAGTCCAGCAATTTGAACACAGAGAATATCCCTCTGATCAATATTCAGTTCAGGTTGTCGTTCTTGCAATGCCTGCACCAAACGGCCTGCGAGATGACTAACGCTTTTCCAAAAAGGGAAGAAATTAACTTTTCTATGTCTTGATTTATAAATAAAACGGGAATTTAAATTATTAATGCAATGCAATTATGAACTGGGCTACAAGGCTTATTTAAATTCTGAATTTCAATATTATATAGTAGAGAACGTTTTTGAACAAAGTGAAATGTGAAATTTAATGTGAAACAAGGAAGAATATAT
>WNWU01013470.1:14081-24529 GCA_012654045.1 Ptyas mucosa
AATAATTTAATATTTTATTTAGTAATGAAGTTAATATGGAAGCTAAATTAACTGCTATTAAAGTCATGAATTTTTACAGAAGTTTTTAGAAAAATACCTTCTGGCAGAAAGCGATGTTGATAAATCACTCATTTTTAAAGGATAACGTCATGAAGAAAAAATACATTTATTCCTATTCTAAAAGAAATGTTAAATTTACATTTCCACATTAATTTTATTAATAAGAACATATACATGTTTCATTTTCTCTTTTTACTCTGAGCAATGTTCTGCACAGTGTAACTATAAAATGGTATGCATACTATATCCTCATTTACATTCTGCAAGCAAAGCAGTATCCATTGTTGGGATGCTATATGGCAGTGTTGATTCAAAGATGTATTGCACCCCTAAACCACAATGACAAAAGCAAGAGCCCTTTGGCAGAAGTCAAAAGCTTCTTGGTGCTGGCTCTCCAAGGGAAACAGGCAAGTCCCTCAGAGCAAGTCTCTAAGAGACTCAGAGAGGCTGAAAAGACCTGCACAACTTTGATTGGGTAACAGTTCTTATCAAAAAGGATACAGAAATAAGTAATTAGAAGTAAGAAATAAGAAATAAGATTACAGGGGTCAAGAGAAACAAACAACAGGGTGCCGGGAACAGAAATGGGATGTATAATTAGGAAATATAGAGAGGAATACAGTAAGAATATAAATAACATTAAAAGAACAAAATGAAATAAGATAATAAGATAAAATATAAAGTTATTTAAAAATAAGACATTACTAGCAATAAAAGGTCACACAATGCTATATCATCAGGGATAAACTTTATTTTGTTATTCACCAGCAAAAGTTACTTATTGTGTATCTTTGTTATAATAAAAACTTTTTTGTTCAAAAGACAGATGCGAGTGTATTGTCTGAGTTTGTACTATCCATGAAATTATACAGCATGTACCAGAGAAACTTGTCACAATGTATACAGTAGTATTCCAGATTTGTCATTTTGGATAAATGATTTGTGAATTAGCTCTCTATCAACACAATGGGAAGACAAATTTATTTTTCGGGGGGGCAGGGTATAAGCAAAGTTTAAAAATAGAGGTTGTTAAATGTTTGGTATGTATTATGTTTGTTTATTTTTCCTGTATTTTTCCTTTTTTATATCTTCCATTTTTTGTGTGGACCAAAGCAATATAAAAAAAACTTCCTAAAAGACAGCATCTGAAAATAAAAGTCACTTAAGTATATTATAGTATTTAGGCAACCAACAACAATCAAAGGGCTATGCAGGTGCAGAAGACATAACATTCTTATAATTTCTTCAATTTGAATAGATAAAAAAGTTGCTTACCAAATTCCCATTTTTTCAAGATCAGATTCAGTGAGATATGGTACAGTTGAACCAGTTATTTTATGTTCTAGGGAGTTAAATACATAAATGTTAACATTTCTTTCTGAAATTATTTGGCAGGTTACAATTAATCTGAATACAGGACTACAATTAAAGAATAATATATACATTAATAAACCTGAAAGAGAAGCCATGAAAATATAGTGTATGAAGAGGCTACTAATCAGTGGTGAAATCTAAATTTTTTTCCTACCGGTTCTGTGAGCAGGGCTTGGTGGGCGGGGCTTGGTGGGGTCATGTGACTGGGTGGGCGTGGCTATGTAACCATATGACTGGGGAATCAAAAGACAGAAACTCACTAAGAATGTCCTGCTGGAGCAGGGTTGGACTACATCAGGGGTCTCCAACTTTTTGGACCTCAAGGACCACCAAACTCATAATTTTAAATCCCGGGGACCACTGGGGAGGGACGCTCAGCCGCCTTTCGGGCTTACCTGTCTGCTTCTGTGAGGCCTTCAGGTGGGAGGCCTGAGAGAAAGTGCCTCCTCTAGGCACACAGCCTGGAAACCTCTTTTGTGTTCCTTCTCTCAAGAAGCTTGGTCAATCTGAGTGAAGGAAAACGAAGAAAGGCAGACTGACGGTGGCTTGCTGACGTTGATGGGAAAGTTGGTCCCATATTCCAGAGCTGTGATAGTCACAGGACTGGCCCTTTGGCCATCCCAGAGCAACTCCTCCACCTGGGTGCACTAGCCTGCAGGGGAGCTGCACCCGGGTGGAGGAGCTGCTCTGGGATGACCAAAGGGCCAGTCCTGTGACTATCACAGCTCTGGAATATGAGACCAGGCCATGGTGGGGCTGGAAATTTCCACCATAGGGGGTGGCACGTGCAATGTGCAACTTTGCAGGTGGTGCAACATGCAAAAAGGAACGCAGCCCTTGCTGGTCGGAACGAGATAATGGTGCTGTTACGGAGGGCAGGGGGGCCCAAGGGGGCCGAAGTGGTGGTGGCGATGGCTGTAAGGTGCGGGAGTGAAGTGTTACTTGCATTTGCTTGGCATCAGCATTCCACCTTTGCCATGGTATATTTGTGCCAGCTGGTGGCACCAAGGCAGCCCCTGTCTCCTGCCACTTGGGGCTCAGAGTGGTAAACCGCATTCAGGAAGCACTACAGCTTTTTTCCATTTTATCATTTCTTCCCTACATTACAGTACACTATTCATAACTGTCCTATTTTAAATTTGATCAGAATCAACCTAGAATCTTAACCAGTGCACCATTTTTATTTTTTGCACAACATACGGTAATCAAGGCAATGCAGCAAAGAAAGCAAATCTCAGTTCCCCCGCTTCATGCTATATTTCTTTTAAGAATTTCTACTTATTCCCATTTTAAACGTATAGGCATATTCATGCCTGGGATTTAATTCACCAATCCAATACAAAGAGAAGTCTTTAAGGCCCGGTGTTTCTAAATCTTTGTTTTTAAATCGCACAGGCAAATAAAAGCAGGTTGGAAGCAAATGGAGGACTTGGGAAAGTAATGGTTGGGGGGGGGGGGGGGAAATCAAGGAGAAAAATGGATATGTCCGGAAAGTGACGGCCAATGTAAATAATAATTTTAAAAAATCACAAAGGGGATTTGGGCAGCTAATGCTGGAAAAGCCAGCTTTGGAAAGCGCCAGCTGGGTACAAAAAGAGGAAGGGGTCTTTTTTTCCCCCAGAAAGAACCAAAGGGAAAGAAGGGGAAAGAGCAGTCGGCGTTGCGTGGAAAAGTTGGGCAAAGATACCTCAAAGATATCTCCAGCAGGAGGAGGAGGAGGAGGAGGAGGAGGAGGAGGAGGAGGAGGAGGATTCCTCCTCCTTCTCCTGGAACTGCTGCTCCTCTTCTTCTTTTTCTTCCTGGCCGTAGCCACCCAACCTCTGAAGATCCAGTATTTCCACCTCATCCAAAAGGCTGGTTGGGGGCAGAAGGATGGAAAGGGTGACGAGGGCTTTGTGGGGTCCCCTAATAGGAGATGGCTTGAAGTAGATGAAGGGCTCAGCTTGGCATACGAGAGCCGGCGCTGGGCTCGACCTGCCGGCTGGAGTGGAGCTGCTACAGGGGACTGATGACGGGGCGCTTGTGGCTCGGAGCCCTTAGGGCTTGGAGCGGTAAACTGTGTCCAGGAAGCACTACAGCAGACAGAAGCAGCCAGACTCAACCCTGGTTTTGCTGTCCATTGCAGATGCTAGATCGGCCCCCTGCAAGCGCTCGTCTCTTGAGGAGCCAAGCCAAAGTTTCCCGTGCCGCTTCAGCGAGCGCTCCTTGAGAGACGAGAATTTGCAGGAGGCTGATCTAGTGTCTGCAATGGACAGCAAAGCCAGGGTTGACTCCAGCTGCTTCTCTCTGCTAACTGCCTGAAGGACCCCTCCTGTCTCTGGGAGTCAAAGCACTGAAGCACGAACGGCGAAGGAAACCTTGGTTGGGCTTGAGAGAAATGCAACAATTTCTCTGTGGACCATCAAAATTTTCTCGCTGACCATCAGTGGTCTGCGGACCACCGGTTGGTGACCATTGGACTAGATGACATCCAGGTCCCTTCCAGTCCTGGATTATCCTCTGAAGTTGCATCTAGTGCCAGGTTTGTAGTCTTTCCTTCCTCTCCTTTTTCTTTCTTTCCTTCTTTTCTTCCCTCCCTCCCTTCTTTCTCTCTCTCTCTCTCTTTCTTTTCAAAAATGCACTCCCACCCCCCATTTTTGGCCTACAACCCCCCACACACACATTTTTGACCTAGTAGGCTTCAGGGAAACCTGCTGGGAGCAAAAACGCCCCCCCCACTTTTTGCCTACACCGCCTCCCATTTTTGGCCTACACCCCCCGTTTTGGGGCTAGCAGGCTTCAGGGAATGGGAGCAAAAAAAGACCCCTCCTACCCCACCCCAGTAAAAAAAAAGGTTCCAACAATCGTGCACCTCAGCTGTGATCCTCGGAGCCTTATTTTTACCTTTTAAAAGTGTTTTTTTTACTACCGGCTCGGGCGAATAGGTAGTAAAAAAATGCTTTAAAAAAGAAAAAAAAAGGCTCCGATGATTGCACGGTACAGCATAGGTAGTAAAAAAATGCCTGAAAAGTTTTTTAAAAAAAAGTTCCGACGATCAGCTGAGCGATGTGGGAACTTTTTTTTTTTTACTTTTTAAAGCATTTTTAACTACCGGTTCTGGCATGTACCCCTGCATGTGCAGAGGGTACAAAACATTACTTCCTGGTTAAAACCGGGTGGGTGGGTGGACAACCGGGTGGGTGGGTGGAGCCTTGCGCCAAAATCGCTACCAGTTCTCCGAACCACCTGCCAGGATCGCTACCGGATCAGGCGATCTGGTCCGAACCAGGAGCATTTCACCCCTGCTACAAATCCAAGTTAGTAGTTTATTGAGAGTCAGGCAACATAAACATTTAATAATTATAATTAAAGCCACAGATAACCTCTGAATTAATCCGTCATATTACTGTAATAGAGTGATTCTTCTTGTTCCCTAAATATAGACAACTCTGAATATTACATTTCTCCTGGAATAAATTAGCATAACCAGAAGACTTTCAATATACATTTCAAAACTTCCCTGTGGATACAGGAAGTTATACAATAAAGAATGCGGATCTTGCCAGTGCCCTGAAGATTTGCTAGTTGCATGATAGTTTGATCTTGCTTACTTATGAGATAAGAACAACTTACTGAGCAGAGCAAGCAATTCTATGCCAGACTGTCAAGTATCACAGCCTTCTAGATTGAACCCAATTCACAAAGCTTATTGGGCACACTCTCTAACATTACTACAGGGGAAACAGCAATCCGAGAAGGCTGTATGACTTCATTATCAGAGCAGATCATGCTTACTATGAAACAGGGAATCCAAGTGAATATATAACAATATATTCTTGTCTATCCCATGTAGTATGATTGTAACATGTTTCTACATATTAATCTCCTTTGCAATGATCTTGCTTTTTGCTGATTTCATGGACAAGTCCATGCAGATTTTTTGACACTAGAGAAGTAAGTTTTCCATTTCCTTATTCTGAAATGTTGACCTGCCAGTTATTAAGGATTTTTTACGTAGTATTGTTGTTGTTAGTTGCGAAGTCATGTCCAACTCATCGTGACCCCATGGACAACATTCCTCCAGGCCTTCCTGTCCTTTACCATCCTCTGGAGTCCATTTAAGCTCATGCCTACTGCTTTAGTGACTCCATCCAGTACCTCATTCTCTGTCGTCCCCTTCTTCTTTTGCCCTCAATCCTTCCCTGCATTAGGCTCTTCTCCAGTGAGTCCTTCCTTCTCATTAGGTCAAAGTATTTGAGTTTCATCTTCAGGATCTGACCTTCTAAAGAGCAGTCAGGGTTGAGCTCCTCTTGGACTGACCGGTTTGATCGCCTTGCAGTCCAAGGGACTTGCAGGAGTATTACTAATACGTAGTATTAGGATATTTTATTAGAGGATTACTGCCAGATCCGCCACAAACTTAAACCTCTAAATGCAAATGATCCTTGGCTCCATTTGTGGAGAAAGGTATAGTGTTATTTCAAGTGCATTGCAATAGTGCATAGCCAGAACTGAGAATCAGGTGCCAAAATCTCTAGTCCAACTTTTCCCTCCCTTAACTACCTTCCATTGCCCACCCCTATGTGACCAGTAAGGTTCAAGCAGGCCTGTCCATGCGAAGATTGGAATGCAGTTGGTATGCCAGGTGACCTTGAAGCAGAATCTCCAAGAGATACAGCATTCACTTTTGTTTTCCCCTGTTTCGCCACTCCCCATAGTTCATGGCAATATGTTACAATATAGTATGAAAGCACAAGCAAGCATTAAGGTGGCAGCTGACAATTACACTTTTATTAAGATTCTGAAACCACATCTCACTTTGTTTTCTAACTTTAAGACTTGTGGACTTCAACTCCTAGAATTCTTCAGCCAGCAAAGGAACTCTGGGAGCTGAAGTCCACAAGTCTTAAAGTTGCAAAGGTTGGAGACCCCTGTTCTAAGATATTGTTGGCCTTCTTACTTTTCACAAGCCTTGAAGATAGCTTGCCCAAAGATAAGGCATGCATTCCAAGGATAGCTTTACTTTAGATAAAAGTATTTTTACCAGCATTGATAATGTTATCTAGATTGGGTAATGAAATGTCAACAAGAAAACAAGCAAGTTCAGAGAGCACCGAGAAGCCCGCAAATAATTTTGAATTATGTTTTCTGGTCATTCATTTCTACAGTCAGAGTTCTAGGACAGTAATAATAAGATTGCCTATATGTAAGCTAAGCTGGCTTCAGTTTTAAATTTAATATATCATCTGTGTCTTGTAGGATTAGGCTACAAAAAATCAATAATAGCCCAAACTCACCCAGTGAAGAACCTCACAGCAAACAACCTGAGTTCTAACTGCCTAATCCACTTACCTAAAAGCTCTTTATACTGTAACCTAAGAAGATAATTCACAGGAAGATAGAGAAAGCAACATCATTGCCAGGTGATTTCAATTCAAATATTATTCAGACATTAGCAATGATCAATTAAGAATTGGCTGTAGCAACATTAGGAGATAAATGAAGTGATTGCTTCTGGAGGTGGGGGTGAGTTCCACAGGCAGGACTAGAAGCAGTCTAGAGCCATTTCTTCATCAATGATTTACAGCCTCAGCCAACAATTGCTACACTGATGTAACCATAACACAAGCAGGCCTGATATTGCTGCTACTTGCCCGAGGGCAATATAAACCAAAAGTCAGGACATCGTCCAACAGGAAACAAGGTGAGTAACTGAAACACTAATTTTATAAAATTCATTTTAAATAATCAGTATTGGAAAAAAATTGCCTTTTTATCATGATAGATAGAACCTATGTTTTGGATAGAGTTAATGGTGGTTTACGATAAGATGTTGGGATTCAATCTGATTGCTCTAAATTTTGTATTAAACCAACAGCACACAATTTTAATTCATTCTAAAAGGTGTGCTGCTTAGGTCCCCAGATGACAATGTTTAAGAGAAGAGAACTAGTGTGTACCCACTCTATTTTAATGGGCAGATACCCTCAAGAGAGGCGATCCATAAGTAGCCTAAGTCCATGCACTTTAGGGCTTTAAACATGACAGCCACCATCTGGCAAAGAAATTGGAGCCATTTGGAAATTGGAGTGATGAAATATGAGCAAAATGTGAGGCATCTAGAACTACAAATACTACCACATTCTGGACCAGATGTAGTTTCTAGATGATCTTCAAGGGCAGTCCCATGTAGAGCCACTGCAGTAATGATTGGTTACTAAACCAGAGCCTGGTTTAGCTCAGCAGACTAAAAGCATAGTGATTAAAGCCAGCTGTCTGCAATTACTGTAAGTTTGAATCTCAACAGGCTCAAGGTTGACTCAGCCTTCCATCCTTTCTAAGATAGGTAAAATGAGGACCCAGTTTGTGGGGGCAATAAGCTGACTTTGTATAAATATACAGAAGTATGAAGGCTATTGCTTAATGCATTGTAAACCGCCCTGAGTCTCCGGAGAAGGGCAGCATATAAATCAATTTTTTTTAAAAAAAATTCATCTGGGAAATGACCAGGGTTTGAGTGACTGTGAGCAAAGTATCCCAGTTCAGGAATGACTGCAATTGGTGCAGCCACTTGCTAGGGCTGAGTTGAAACTGGCTCTTTCCCATCCAAACCCTAGCAGCTGGCAGGTACTCGGCCAAAAGCAGGACAGTATCTCTTAGCCAGCAAGGAACAGAGATGTATAATTAGGTATCCTCAGCATATTGATACTGCACCTGTGACATTAGACTGAAGCTGCCATAACTAAAGATAAAACAGGTGCAAAAGCAGAGAAGACAAAAGCCAGGAATCTTATCTAAAAGATTCCTTCAGGAAAGTAGATAAGAAATAAAGTCATTAAGAAAACAAAGGAAAGATGTCACTTGAACCAGTCAAAGGAAGTTGGGCCTGAGCCATGAAAAAAGATACAATCCCAGCTAACCAACAAAGCAAGAACTTTGGGGAATAAAAAGAGATCCTAGCCTATTCCTAGAGTTTTCTTTGGATTCAGACTTGGCAGAAGGATATGTGCTTTATCTACTGCAGTTACATCTATCTGGAAAACCCACTTAGGAAGCAAGGGAGGCTTGCAATATCTGCATGTAACACACTGCAATATCAGATGACCACTCCTGGTCTCTTGAGATGATATATATCACTGCTTCCTTCAAGGCCGGCAGCACCAGCTGTTTCCATGATAGGGCATTAATTATCACATAGACCCAGCTGTGAGTCATCTCTCAAGAGGCCTTCTTATTTTATTTTTTATTACATTTTTTAATCCCAACTAAGGGTGGTGATTCAAGTTATCTCATTCAATAACAAAGCTAGTGGAGATGACAGTATTCCAGCTGAGCTATTCAAAATCTTAAAAGACGATGCAGTAAAAGTGCTACACTCAATTTGCCAGAAAATTTGGAAAACTCAACAGTGGCCACAGGATTGGAAAAGGTCAATTTACATTCCAATTCCAAAGAAAGGCAATGCCAAAGAATATTCAAACTATCGCACCATTGCACTCATTTCACATGCTAGCAAAGTTATGCTTAAAATCCTACAAGCTAGGCTCCAGCAGTATGTGGATCGAGAACTACCAGAAGTACAGGCAGGATTTCAAAGAGGCAGAGGAACTAGAAATCAAATTGCCAACATAGGCTGGATCATGGAGAAAGCTAGGGAGTTCCAGAAAAACATCTACTTTTGCTTCATTGACTATGTTAAAGCCTTTGATTGTGTCGATCACAACAAATTATGACAAGTTCTTAAAGAGATGGGAGTACCAGACCCATCTTATTTGTCTCGTGAGAAACCTATATGTGGGTCAAAAAACCACACTGAGAACTGGACACGGAACCACTGATCGGTCCAAAATTGGGAAAAGAGTCCGGCAAGGCTGTATACTGTCACCCTGCCTATTTAATTTATATGCTGAGCACATCATCATGAGAAAGGCAGGGTTAGATGAATCAAAAGTTGGAATTAAGATTGTCACGAGAAATATCAACAACCTCAGATATGCAGATGATACCACTTTAATGGCAGAAAGCGAAGAGGAACTACAGAGCCTCTTGATGCAGGTGAAGAAGGAGAGTGCAAAAATTGGCTCGAAACTCAACATTAAGAAAACTAAGATCATGGCATCTGGCCCCCTCAATTCCTGGCAAAAAGATGGGGAAGAAATGGAGGTAGTGACAGATTTTATTTTCCTGGGCTCCAAGATCCCACCGATGGGGACTGCAGCCAAGAAATTAAAAGACGCTTGCTCCTGGGAGGAAAGCTATGGCAAATCTAGACAGCATTTTAAAAAGCAGAGACATCACCCTGCCAACAAAAGTGTGTAAAGTCAAGGCTATGGTTTTCCCAGTTGCAATGTATGGCTCTGGAAGTTGGACCATAAGAAAGGCTGAGCACCAAAGAATCGAGGCCTTTGAACTCTGGTGCTGGAGAAGACTCCTGCAAGTCCCTTGGACTGCAAGGTGATCAAACCTGTCAGCCCTAGAGGAGATCAACCCTGACTGCTTTTTAGAAGGTCAGATCCTGAAGATGAAACTCAAATACTTTGGCCATCTAATGAAGAGGAAGGACTCACTGGAGAAGAGCCTAATGCTGGGAAAGATTGAGGGCAAAAGAAGAAGGGGACGGCAGAGAATGAGGTGGCTGGATGGAGTCACTGAAGCAGTAGGCATGAGCTTAAATCGACTCCAGAGGATGGCAGAGGACAGGAAGGCCTGGAGCAGGGATCTCCAAACTTGGCTACTTAAGACTTGTGGACTTCAAGTCCCCAGAATTGCCCAGCCAACTATGCTGGCTGGGAGTTGAAATCCACAAGTCTTAAAGTTGACAAGTTTGGGGACCCCTGGCTGGAGGAACCTTGTCCATGGGGTCGCCATGGGTCAGACACGACTTCGCAACTAACAACAACAAAGGGTGGTGATTCAAGCTGTCTCATTCACGGCTGAGGAAGCCAAACACAGGAAAAGGATGCGGCCAGTGTGGCTAGGAGCAGGTGGGGGGGGGGAAACCCTTTGATTCCGAGATTTATTTTTTTCCCCTGCGC
>WNWU01013473.1:4952-15102 GCA_012654045.1 Ptyas mucosa
TTCATTTCATTTCATTTCATTTCATTTCATTTCATTTCATTTCATTTTGATGTTGCCTGTTTCTAGAGCAACTCTTGACACCTTACAATATAAACCAGGAAGAAAACACAATGAGGGGTGGGAGGGAGGGAGTTTCAACCTGCTTTCTGGATCACCTGCTTTGGATCACCTTGTCTTGCCATGCAGGGTGTGATCACATGAGCTGGATATATAAGCTGGAAAAGAGACCATTGGTGGCTCAGAGGATTTCTCCTTCAGACTGGATCCCCCTTTGAAGGTGAGAGCCATAGATTATAGAAAGAAGTTTAATGTAACTTTAGTGAGAAAGATTACAGCATATTTGTACGTATAACTGCTGTGAAGAATACTACTTCTAGGCATTTTTTTCCTTTTCTATTTTGTCTTTAACTTTTTTCTTTTTTCCCCTTTTTCTTTTTCTCTGACTTCTTTCTTCTTTCTTTCTTGTTTTATATTTGTTTGCATTAGTTTTCATTGTTCTTATTTGAAGGTTTTAATAATAAGAAAAAAACCATATGCAATAGTACCTCAGTCGGTTCTCAGTCGGTTCTCACCGCCACGTACGTCTCTTGCTCTGATCAAAAGGGGTTTCAACAAAATCAGGAAATATCCTGGCAGCAGCACCCACTCCCCTTTTTAAAAAGGCCTGTAGGTTGAAATTCCTCAACCTCCTTTGTAAGAATCCCAGGCAGGTCAAAAGGGTATTTTGCTTGATGGATGAGGCATCATAGCATCTGTGTTATAAAACAACAAAAAGTATTTCTGTATTTGATTGATGATTGATGGTTGATGGTTTGCATTTTGTGTGTTTATGACTTTTTTTTTTTTGGTTCATTTTTTGGCAGCCAAGGTGATTCACAGGATTAAAAGGGGAGGGAGAGGATTGCTGTTCTTGTCCACAGAAGAGATACAGAAGAATAACAGCAAGACAGGAGCCTTAAAAAAAAATCGCTTCCATTTAGGCATTGAGTTCATTCTGGCTGGGGATTAGCTAAGGATCCCCTTTCCAAATTCTTCTATGAATAACAGAATTGGAAGGGATCTTAGAGGTCTCCTAGTCCAGCCCCCTGCTCAAGCAGGAGTCTCTATACCATTCCAAACAAATGGCTGCCCCATCTCTTCTTTAAAACCTCAAGTGATGGAGCATGATTTCTGGAGGCAAGCAGTTCCACTGGTTAATTGTCCTCACTGTCAGGAAATTTCTCCTTTGTTTTAGGTTGCTTCTCTCCTTGATTGGTTTCATCCATTTCTTCTTATCCTGACCTCAGGTACTTTGGAGAATCTTCTTTGGGGCACCCCCTCAAATATTGGAACACTACTTCTATTTATTAAACTAGACCTGCCTAATTCCTGCAATCGTTCTTTGTGTGTTTTAGCCTCCAGTCCCCTAATCATACTGCTTGCTCTTCTCTGCACTCTTTCTTAGAGTTAAGACATCTTTTTTAACATCATGCTGACCAAAACTGAATGCAATATTCCTGGCGTGGTCTTATTAAGGCATTATAAAGTGGCACCTAAGAAGATCAGTCCAAACATATATCAAACATGAACCACACCAACTATGACCCAGATCTCAATGGTCACAATGGGGGAAAGCCAACTATGAGGGCCAGAAGCTCAGAACCAATACTTTGAGAATTACAGGCTGTGGTTCCTGGCAGAATGAGGGTCTCCATCGATTGCTCAGGGTAGTATTGGGGAGGGGAGGGGAGGGGAGGGGGCTGCAATCCAGAGATGAACAGGCGGGTTTCACGGTTGAGACGAGTGCTCGGTTCTTCCTTCTGGGGAGGGACGCCCGAAAGGGGTTGGCCTGGCACTGTTGGAGGACATTCAAGGTTCTTCTCAACTTCTGTTTCCCTCCTCAGGTCTGGAGATGCTTCTCATCACTTGCTTCATCTTTGGCCTTTTGGGCAGCCTTACCTGGGCAGGTAAGTTGTTGTCAGCAAAGTTGATATATCCCACCTCCATCCTGTTTCCCCCTGGGTCAACATTTATCTATTCTTAATGGGGGAGCCTCTACTTCTAGCCATGATCCATTTAGACCAACCCAGAAAGGCATGGAGTTGCAGAAGGCCTGCGGGTCTCATTATATGGACACCAAATACTGGTACCTACAGGATGAGGCTGGCATCTGCCCACTAAAGAGGACCTGGGCATTTTACATCCCCTGGGACACATCTGGCCCCTCGGCTCTCTCTGTCTGGCCCACGTGAGGTCAGTCGGAAATCAGAAATCAAATGCAAATAAGTGTACGTCATGCACACAGTACAATGCACTGCTTTTATCTTGAAAGCAGCTTTTTATTTCCAGTTTGTGTGTGTGTGTGCCTGCCTGCCTTCATAGCCCTGTTGGTTTGGCCCTCCAGAACAGTCCCAGTTTCCTATGTGGGCCCTGGGAAAGTTGATTGCCACTGAACCCAAGAGCCATCTCGGCGTCTCTCACTTCTGCTCTTATTCTCTTTGCTTTCTCATTCTGTTTTTCTGTTTTTATTTCAAGGTTTTACTTTTATTGTTTTCTCAAAGTATGAAATACAAAGAGGAATAAAAATAGGAAATCAGGGGAAGGAAAAAGAGAGGGGGACAGAAAATACGGGGTACAAGGGAAAAAAGAAAAAATGTTGACTTCCGACTCTTTTTAGCACAGTTCAAAATAGCAACATTACAGGCTCAACTTTTACCTTCTACGCATTAGTATATAACTAGCTGTTTCTATAACAACAAATCTATCAAATCACACACACAAAAAAAATCATCACAAGCACAAAATCCAGAAGTGATATTCAAATAAAAAACTTAATTAAATATATTCTCTTCTTTGAATGAAGCATTCAATTTAACCATTTCTGCTTTATCTTCCATGAAGTGGGAATAGTATCTATTTCTGTTTGCACTTTATAATCTTTATAAACTATCACCATTTATATTCATGAAATTCACTGTATTCTTATAGATTCTTTAACCTTAAAGGGGGAAAAATCTGTTTTATCCATTTTAAAACTCTAAACTTTTCTTTAAGCTAATACATTTTTTCTTCATAATTTTCTCTTAACATAGATACTTTTTAACACACTTTCAGTAATATTTTACAAGCTTTAGGAATGACTTAAGCATTAAATATAAAGAAAAAAATTACGTTTTCAAACCTACTTTACATTATGACTTTTTCAATTACAAATATCAGACTGATAAAAATCCATCCTAATTTAAATGACTCATTGAGTTTAAGTCACTCCTTCCAGCTTTTCTTCATGGAATAAAACCTTTTTCTTCTCTGGAATGTTTATCAAGTAGCTATAAAGGTCTCTTTTGCTCAAGGATTTCTCAGCCTTGTTCTTGTCCTTGAAGAAAAAGTCCATTTTTATTCTGTTTTTCCAGCAGGTCCGCATGGTCGGACTGTCTGTCCTTTTGGCACTTTTGCCTATAAAGACGGAAGTGAGTGGAATTGCTTCAAGTTCTATGAAGATCGATTCACCTTTGAAGATGCTGAGGTAACTCACCTGAGTGGGAAGAATTCCCTTAATCTGGCCCAGTTTTTCCAAACTTCACAATGTCAAAAAGTTGATGTCATTTTTTGAATGAAGAGCACCTGCTGTATGATTCTTTTTTTTTTTTAAGGATAAAGATAGAAGTCTACAAGAAAGAGTAAAATAAAATATTTCAATAATTCTGTTGGATTCCCTTCAGTTTAATGGCATGGCTTTACTTCAATATCTGAGTGAAATTTGTCAAGGAAAGTAAAACTCGAATGAGACATCTAACTGCTACATTTAAGTGGTATTGGATATTGTGTGGTTGAACAGCTCCTCTTAGGAGAACTTCTACTGCAGGAACATAGCTGAGAGGACCTTGTCTGCCCAACCTGCAGGACTCCTGGGTCAGTAGACCTGGATAGTAGCAGACCTGCAATGGACAACATGGTTTGTTGGTGCTAAGATATTTTTGGTTCTTCTCTCTTTGCAGCAAGAGTGTCAGTTCAAATGGAGAGGCTATTTAGCATCTTTCAAATCAGACAAGCAGGTAAAATCCATTGGTGCCTATGTCACTAGAGAAAACATCGAGAGTGCTTATGTCTGGATTGGGCTCCGACGAGAACCAGATGCTAGTATGGTGAGTATTTGGTCCTCCTGTCTCTGAGCAATTAGCAGCTCTTTCCATAGGGATGTTTCTTGAGTAGTGATTTACAGCCTCCTTGAAAACTCCTTTGGATGAAGCCGGCACTTATTGCCCTCCCCCCGCTCTTCCCTTCCAGTTCATTCGTTATCAGGGAGGCAGGATCAGGTACAGGGGAGCTTCCACCTCCTCCCCTTCCTTCTCCTAAGAAGCGCCTGAGACAGTTTGGCTGCAGCACCTCCCCCAACCCCCAACCCCCTGCAATCGATCGCACCGTGGCTTCTGGCTGCCAGGTGGCCAACTGACCCGGGCGGCCAAAATCCCGGGACAAAGAGTGTGGTGTTGCATGGGCCAGGCCAAAGCGTGTGGGACGGAGGGGCCGTGGCCCATTGGCCAGGGCGAACAGCTAGGGGCGTGTCAGCCGAGGATAGAAGCTAGTGGTGAATGCCCGGAGGCAGAACCCTGGCGTAGAAGCAGGCGCGGCCAATGGTAGGAGCAGAAAAGTCCTAGACCCCCCATGTTTCCTCTCCATTCCCTGATGCTGATCTTATCCGGTGTTAATAAGTTAGACAGACTGCATGGTGTTGTATCTAAAGGAAAAAAGACGTCCTTGTCTTTAAAAGGGGGAAGGCACGATGCAGAAATTCAGCTGCAGACAGTCTGATATTGAGACCTGATATTGATACCTGGGGAGATTCTTGAGGAGCTGATGATAAAGAGATCGATCACAATAAGTACTTTGAAGACACCGTCATAAGTCCCAGATATCTGTATGCATTTGTCAGGAATAAATCCTGCCCAATTGTCTCCATCTCACTGTTTCCTCAGATAGCTTAGCGGATTATGGTCATGCTGCAGACGTAATATATCTTGATTTCAGTTAAGCATTTAAAAGCATACAGTCCTCCCTTCTAGCACTGATGATGTTTCCTAGTTGGGTCATGAAAGGTGTGCAAGAAAAAAAACCAAGCTCAGAGAGCATCAAGGACCCCCTAGCCGCCGCCCTCCTCCTCCTCCTCCTCCTCCTCCTCCTCCTCCTCCTCCTCCTCCTCCCCCTCCCCCTCCTCCTCCTCCTCCCACACTCCCTCCTAGCGCTGATGATGTTTCCTAGCTGGGTCATGACTCAAAGGCTCAGGTGTCCTTGTAGCCCCAGAGACCTTGGATTCCGGGCATAGCAAGAGTGATAGCAGCAGCAAGAGCTCTTGGACTTATCTACCGCTTCATGCACCCAAAGAGTCTAGCTGACCCTCTGTAACAGGCGTGTGGTGCATGCTTTCAGAAAAACCTGATTAAAAGGACTTTGAATTAATTTCAGCTAAATTCAGAATTGGAAAATAAAATTTTCCGTCTCCCTCCTCCCCTGTCTCCCACTCACCTCAACATGTTTTATTCTGCATTGCACAGTATTCTGGATGGCGCTGGACTGATGGCTCACGAGACACCTATAGAAAGTGGAGCTTTACCGAACCCAACAATAGGGGCTACAATGAGTTTTGCGTCGGTCTCTATCCTCCATCTGGTCAGTATGAAAAGCCTTCATTCCTTAGGGTGGTTGGAGTTTGCATCTGTAATTCCTGGAAAGCAGAGCAGGGGAGACGAAGGGATGGGAAGACAGGGAAGGGAAGGGACTTATCCATACAGATCCTGGGAATAATGCTCAAATTAAAGGATAATTTTTGGGGTGGTTTAAAGTATTTTTTGGAGAACCCTAACAGGCAAAAGTTAGACATTTCTAGAGTCTCACAAAATGGTACTTCCTCATCTCACCATTTGTCGCAGAGGCAACCTAGTCTAAGTGCTTCTTTCTGCTACTTCTCATACACTGTCAAAGCTGGAGAGGTTTCTGAATGCCTGATTTTATTTCAGACATTGATATTTATATGGCCACCCAGTTCAACCAAGGGGACTCTGAGTGGCACACAGCAACAAAAATAAACATATAATCTAAAACATCAATTGTATTTCATCTTAAAAAGTAAGCCAGATGTGCCAAAACTACAATCAAAATAGAATAGATTAATACAGTGTTTTTCAAGATTAGCCACTTTAAGAAGTGTGGCTTTCAGCTCCCAGAATCCCCCCAGCAGAGACCCAAATGCTTGAGGGAAGAGCCGGCTCTTAACTGCCTTCATGAAAGAGTCGAGTCTGTTGTAGCTCAGCAGGAAGATTGTTCTAGATCAGGGAGGCAGACCCTGAAAATGGGCCCTTCCCAGATTCCGTCAGGTTGGCTAGATTCTTGTATATTGGAGCTATTTGTACTTGACACCACCTTGAGTGGACAGGCAGAAGTATTTGAGAAAAGATACTCTACAAGTAGCCGAATCCAATGCCATGTCTGGTTCTAACTGCGATCACCATCCATGTTCCTTCCTTTCAGGGCACGTGACATGGCTTGATATAGACTGTAACTCCAAACTTCCTTTTCTCTGCAAATGGAAACCCTCTTAAGCCAAGTCTGCAGATGGAGTTAGAGGGGCTCCCCATTGATTGGAAAGCTGAGCTGAGATCTTGCAGTTCCATCTTCTTCATGTGCAAAACCTCTTTTCCACAAAGACCATCTGAATGTCAAGCAGTTGGTTCCTCTCTGTCCTCTAGACTTGCTTCTCTTCCCCTCTTTCTGAAGAACTTGCCCCTCCCTCGATAACAAAGTCTATTGCTCTGCCCTTGTCTTGAGTTTGGCTTTTCTCTCCCAGGGGGTCCAGGGCCCCTCCCTGAATGAGTCTCAGAGGGAAGAGGGTGTTGTGTCTGCAGATGATTCCCTGGTTATACAACACACAATGCAACCTTATCGGCTCCTTTCTCTCCCACCTTTTCTCTCAGAGGGATTTGTGGAAATAATGTCCCCATGGAGAGAAAAGGATCCATGCAAGGTGGGTAGCTGGAGAATCCCTGAACCAAACCAGACCAAAAACATGAACCAGCAAAAGCAGAAAGAAAGAAAGAATGCATTCATGATGCTTGTATTCTGGTTCATTGGCACCTCCTGTAGGGTCTGGGGAGCCAGAAGTCGTGTCTCTCCCAGGGTGTTTGAGCTGCAAAGCAAGGACGCTACTTTCCTGAAACGGTTCCCTCTTCCCACTGGGGACAGGTCAGCTCCAAGGGCTCTTAGATCAGAGGTCAAGGTTCTAAGGAAATGCTCATCTCCATTATTTAGATGAGGGAGCCAGCATTATCCGAAGACTTTTCCGGGGTCATGTGGCCAGCATTTACATTCTTTTGAAGTGCCAGGTGGGCAGGAGCTGGGGCAGGAATGGGAGCTCACCCCGTTGCACGGACCTTGGGTCTCGAATCCGGGCTGTAACCACTGAGCCATCGTGCCCCTTAGATGGATGTAGATGAGCATAAATGCTAAAATGTGGCAGACAAATCTATCACGGCAAGGAGCACTCTAGAGTGAAAAACAGATGCTCCTTAACTGTAGTTTATGGCTCAGGTCAAGGCCTGATGGATTTTAAGCCCTGTTGTAGAGAACCTGACACAACATTTCATGTTGTAGTACAGGACTGGCAATTGAAACACCAGCAAGTTGTAGAATTGTGCACTTTTTAAACCTTGGATTAAAAACTAAAATCAGGAAAGTAGAAGGTGTAGAAAGCCGTAAGGGCTTCCCCCAAAGTTTGCCCAGAGATGACAGGTGGATTTTCTTCCATGCAGAGGAGAAGTTCAGTCCTGTGCAGAAATTGATATGCAAACAAAAAACAGAAAACTTTATTGCAGCCATTGTGCAGTTCAAACACAAGCAAAAATCAACAATAGTTGAAACTGTAAGAAAGCACACCATCAAAAAATGCAGGAAGAGCAACTAAGACGATCAAAGGCCCGGAGGCTAAAACATAGGAAGAACGGTTGCAGGAACTGGGTTTGGCCAGTCTAGAGAAAAGATGGACTCTGGGGAGGGACATGATAGCAGTATTCTAGTATTGAAGGGGCTGCCCCAAAGAAGAGGGGGTCAAATTATTCTCCAAAGCACCAGAAGGCAAGACAAGAAGCAACGGATGGAAAATCATCAAAGAGAGAAGCAATCTGGAATTAAGGAGAAATTTCTTGACAATTAGAACAATTAATGAGCGGAATGATTTGCCTCCAGGAGCTGTGGGGGCTCCGTCATTGGAGGTTTTTAAGAAGAGATTGGACAGCCACCTGTCTGAAATGGTGCAGGGTCTCCTGTTTGAGCAGGGGGTTGGACTAGAAGACCTCCAAGGTCCCTTCCAGCTCTGTTTTGATTGATTGATTGCCCACCCTGAGATCTTTACCCTCTGTTCAAGCAGCAAATCCTATACCATTTCAGAGAGATGACAACTGACAACAGAATGGTCTTCACTTGGGACTTATTAAGTATCCCCTAATTGCCATGTCATCTCTGCCATGTATAAACAGGTAAATTCCTTCCACCTGCTTCAATCAGTCCACTCTTGGCAAGATAGGCTGCAAAATTGCCTTCACTCAGCAAAGAAGCCTAAACTGAGATGAGTGGGTTATTTGAATCTGGGATCAGCTGTGAACCAAGTCTTCTCCTCAAGCACCCAGGTGGGGTGGGAACTAGCTAACCCTCTATAGGAGGCCTTGTGGGTTGGTGGGTATAGTGCAAGATGCATTTGGTTAATTGAACTTCAGCTTTTTCAGGTGTGCAACCAATCACACTGTCTAGCTGGAGCCATTAAAGTTCCTGCGAGCGATTTTTCTTGAGCCATTTTCTTTCTTTGATGTGAACCCATGTCAGGCCCAAAGAACTGAGAATCACACATGGAATTACTTCTGAAAAGTTCCTTTATTGTTGTTTGCCTACAGACAAACTCTTGCGAGACTAAAGCAAATACCTGCCATAACTATAGATTTACTCTGTGAAGGGAGGGTTCAACTTGCTCTGTTTCCGCCTACCAGACATTCCAAGTTCTGCTTTCTCGTTGACCCCTGGAAAAGAGCCCCTCCATCCTGCTATTCCAGAGTGCATTCCCCCACAACCCACGACACAATCCCTCCGCTCTCCTGCTTCCTTTCCTTCCTCCTTCACTCATTTTGATTTCTTCACACTGTCTCCAGCAGGGTCACAACAGTCCATGTGGCAGCTACAACCACATTACCATAGAATTATTTGTTAACTGATATTTCGAAAGCTTATCTTGTTAAGTTCTTAGGAAGTCTGTTGGCTTCTTGCCAAGCATGAGCTGCCCAGAAAGATAGGAGTTTGCGATAGTGGCGAATATCTGTAGCGCGGGTGGAAGACGAGGGTGGGGGCAGAGGCAGAGGGGGTGCATTCTCCAAGCTTGTGGGTTGATTTCCAAACATTTCATTACCAGGCCAGGTAACATCTTCAGCAGAATGTAGGGAATGTCAATGTTGGTTTTCTTCTGCATATAAGGGTTTTGTGTGGTCAGTGGGTCTTGTGATGGGTCGTATCAGGTGAGGGTCTTGTAATGGGTCAGGTGTGGGTCCCATCAAAGAAGGAGCGTCTTCCTTGGGTGAGCATATCCTGTTTCTCAACTGGGTCATGTATGTGATGTCCCCCCCTTGAGTCCTTGGCCCAGTGGGACCTCATAGTAAGATCTCACCTTCATTGCTATTTCTTGATTTATTATTTCTTGATTTGATTTGGGGGTTACCTGGCTTGAGAGCAGTTCTGGATATCTTACAATATGAAGCAGGATACAAGCACATTAAGGGGAGGGAGGGAGTTTCTACCTGCTTTCCGGATATTGTGTTGTATCATCTTATCTTGCATTGCAGGGTGTGAACGTGTAAGCTCTGGTATATAAACTGGAAAACAGACCATGGGTGACTTAGAGGATCTAAATCTTCTTCTCTCGGACTGGATTACCCTTTGAAGGTGAGACCTGTTATAGAAAGACAAGGAACATGATGTAACTTTAGAGAGAGAGAGTTTATGACGTATTTGTACTTAAAACTGCTGTGAAGAATATCAGAAACTTTTTCTTTTCTATTTTTCTTTAGCCTTTTCCCCTTTTGGTTTTTCTTAGATTTCTTTCTTTCTTTCTTTCTTTCTTTCTTTCTTTCTTTCTTTCTTT
>WNWU01013473.1:47402-68340 GCA_012654045.1 Ptyas mucosa
GGCAGAGGCTTTTCAAAGCATTAGGAAAAATACTTTGAAAAGTTAAAAAAAAAAAAGTTGGCCACGCCCACCCAGTCACATTACCCCCAACACACACACACACCAAGCCACGCCCACAGAACCGGTAGTAACACATTTCACATTTGACCCCTGGGGCAAAGGGTCGCCCTTCTCAGGCAGATAAACTCCATGCAAACAGGAAGTTCATGTAGATTGAGTTTATTCCTCAGGCATTCTCAATCAATAATTTACGATACTGCTTAGATTCATCTGAGGCTCAATTCATAATCTAATCCCATTAACGTAGGTGAAACGAGGTGTGTCCTTCCCCATGCTACGAGGCTGATGCTGCTTCCTTTGTTAAGATTCAAAATGACCGCTTATCTGCATGGTACATTTACCCAGAAGAACTATAACTCAGTGGCCATCAAATACATAGATGCTATCACATGTCACAGAGACTACGTTTCCCAGAGATCAATCTCTTAAGGAGATATGTTCCCAATCCAAGATATATATCCCTCTAGTCAGCACACTCCCTGCCTGGAATTATAAAATTCCACTACTAACTAACTAATAGACTAAGGTAAACAAAAGCATGGCATACAACAATGCAAACAATGAGGTAGACACAAGACATGGCATAAAACAATGCAAACAATAACTATCTAATTGACTAAGGTAAACAAAGACATGGCATAAAACAATGAAACAATGAGGTAGACACAAGGCATGCTATAAAACAATGCAAACAATGACTATCTAATTGATTAAGGTAAACAAAGACATGGCATAAAACAATGCAAACAATGAGGTAGACACAAGGCATGTAAAGCTTGAGGATCAATCTTTAAATTCTTCAAGTTCAATCTTCCTTCTCAGCAGTACCAGAACTTCTTGATAGAAGTCAGCGGGTCATGGCATGACTTTTGCGGCTTCGCCATCTGAACTTCAACTTGACGAACTAGTCCATCAGTGCTGGGTAAGACTTGGTGCACAAGTCCCATGGGCCATGAGTTCCGATGCACGTCCTTGTCTTTTAACAAGACAAGATCTCCTATTTCAAGGTTAGGCTCTTTGGTCTTCCATTTGCAGTGACCCTGTAGGGTAGACAAGTATTCTTGCTTCCAGTGCTTCCAGAAGCCTCTTGGCCCCCATGATCCAAAGTCCAACAGCTCTGACAGCTCCTTCTGTGAAGTGGCAGCCTTGATGGTTGACAGTTTTGTGGTGGTGTTGGACTAGCAGGTTCATCACATGTTGTTCTGCCCCAGCTATGGACCCCAAAGAACACAGCACACACAAAGTCCGTACAAACCTTAATTTACTAATTAAGGACTACTAATGAGCTTTCTTAGTAGTTGTTCGAATACAAGTACAGTTTAAATCAGTCTTTTCTGAACAAGAGCTATTAATTTAACTTCATTAACAGCCGACAAGAATCCAAAAAATAACAACTCAATTCTGAGGCACAGTATTTCAGATAACAGTAATCTTACTGTGGTTGGCAGAATGCCCAGAAGCAATTTGCAGGAACACTGACAAGAGAGAAACAAGAGCCGAATCAATCATTTCTGGAATCAAGACGTGAAAGAATATGAACGAAGTTGTTTCCTGCAAATTGCATCAGTCATCGTCCTTCCTTAAATAGGCTAGGGGAGTGGCCAATTAGCCCCAAGCCTTACTCTCAAGGAGACCTCCTCCTGAGGAGCCACTCCTGTCTTTTAACAGCTCTGCATCAAGAAGAGGCTCCTCCTCTTCTTCCTCTTCACTTATAGGAACTTCTGGAGGTTCTGAAGGTCCTGTTTGAATCTCCGCCTCTGGCACCACATCTTCTCCAGCCTCCTCATTGTCTGACTCGAGCACCAGCTACACAGGCTGCTGGCGCAGCACCACACCAGCCTCCTCACTGTCTGAATCAGCTACTAACTGCACAGGCCACTGATGGGCCACAACACATGTTGGCGAGCGGGAAGGATGATATTTGAGTCTATTTCAGCCTTATCTAGACACCCCCCTACTCGAAGTAAGTTGTGGCTGTCAAGGAACGGGTTCAGTTTCAGCAGTGGCCTGGATTTTGGGATAGGCTTCCTAGCTTTTAGACACTCAAATACTACTGGGTATGCTTCTTGCTGCATACTTCATAGAGTTTCTCTCTCTGCTAGAAGCTGGCAGTTTGAGAAGCTTATGTCATGATCCAATATACGTACGATTGCTGTTACTCCTCGTACAAGAGACCTCCATCTGGAGAAACATTCAAAGCGAGCTGGTTCCATGGGACATTTAGGGCGCCGTGTTTCGGTCTCCTTGACCATTGTCAACAAGCAGGTGGCTTGTATGGTTGTTTCCTTGACCTATCTGAGAACTTTGCTAAGCTCCTGAGGTTGAACGTCAGCATCTACTGTAGATCTGGGTCTAGAAGCTCATGGTGCTCTGGTCTTTGCAACATTGGGCTACCTAGGTGGGTCAAGAATGCAGAACCTTTTAGCCAGATCAGTTCTGCCAACTGGGATGCAGGGAAGGACCATATGGCATGATCCTCTGTGTTCAGGTCTGTTGGCACATAACGCCACTGCTCCGGACTTGAAGATTTTCTGATCCTGTCTACTCTATTGCTTATGTAGACATAAAAGTGTCTGCTTTGGTTGTGAATGTAGCCCAACACCACTTTGCTGTTGGTGTAGAAGGTGGTGTGTTGAAGCTCAAGGTCCATCATCTTTGTTATTAGGTCTGCAAGTTCCACAGCTAATACGGCACCACAGAGTTCCAGCCTTGGTACGGTGTGACCTTGTATTGGTGCTAGTTTTGCTTTTCCCATGGCAAAGCCGACGTGCACATCGGTCTCCCTTCCATAGACCCTGGTGTATCTCACGGCTGCTATTGCCGTCATTGACACATCTGAGAAGACATGTAATTCTTTCTTCAGTGCGGTGGTGGGTGAGATGGAAACATAAGTGCACTGTACATGGACATTCTGGAGACAACTCAGGGAGGTACGCCATGTCTCCCAGTTTTGCTTCTGTTCTGGTAGAAGTGGTTCATCCCAATTTCTGGTGCTTTGGGACAGCATACGCAGAAGGAACCTTCCTTGGATTGTAACAGGTGCAGCAAATCCTAGAGGGTTGAGCAGGCTGTTCACTGTTGACAGAACTCCTCTCCTTGTGAAGGCGGTCTTCTGGGCTAGGGCTCTAAAGGTGAAGATGTCCTTCTTCAAGTCCCAACACAGACCGAGACTCCTTCGGATAAGAGGGGTCTCAGTGCCAAAATTGAGGTCTTGTAGTCCCTTGGTGTGGTCTTCAGGATTGAAGGCTTCTAGCACTTCTTCACTGTTGGATGTGATCTTGTGTAGCTTGAGGTTGTATGTGTCTAGCATCTGGCATGTTCTTTTTAATAAGTCTATGGGTTCTGCTGTGGTGGGTACAGATTTCAGGCCATCATCAATGTAGAAGTCTTATTCCACAAAACGTCTGGCATCTGAACCATATTTGGTTTCGCCTATGCGAGCGGTGTGTTGCAGGCCATAGTTGGGGATTGCAGGCGAAGAGCCATTCCCAAAGACATGCACTCACATTCTGTATTCTGTGATCTGTTGGTTGTGCTGTTCATCACTGAACCACAGGAAGTGCAGGTAGTTGTGATGATCTTCCCTGACAAGGAACGAGTAAATCATCTGCTGGATGTCAGCCATGACAGCTATGGCTTCCTTTCTGAAGCAGATGAGCATGCCTAGCAGACTGTTGGCAAGATCAGATCCTGTGAGAAGGACTTTATACAGGGAGAGGTTTTGGAACTGCGTGCTGGCATCGAAAACCACTCTTATCTGACCTGGCTTTTATAGATGGTACAGTCCAAAAAATGGCAAGTACCAGCATTCATCTTTTTCCAGAGTTGGGGCAAGCTCGGCATGCCCGTTCTGGGTCATATTGTCCATGAACTCCACTAGATGAGCTTTCATTGCAGGCTTCCTGTTCATGAGTCATCTCAGACTGAAGAGGTGAGAGAGAGCTTGCCCATGGTCGTTCGGCAGGCGCTGCCTGGGTATGCGAAAGGGCAGTGGGGCTACCCAGTTTCCGCTAGCATCCTGCTGAAGTTCCTTTTCCATGAGCTGCAGAAATTCTTTGTTCTCTATTGACAAGGCTAAGTCATTGTCCTCTTTGCTGGTCTGGAACACTGTCGCTCCTAAAACAGGGTTGTTTGTTGAAGTTGTGAAATGTTCATGGCATGGCTTCAAGTGGGATGCTCTCCCATTACTGAGAATGGAGGTTGCGGAGATATTCACCTGGTTTAAGGCCTGCAGCTGATCGACACTAACCATTCCTAAAATGGACCATCCGAGTTCTGTCTTGAGGGCACATGGAGAGCCTGCTGGGCCTTTGACCACTGCCTGGGGAGGGAAGGCTTTGGGGGCGTCCACTCCCAACAAGAGCAGGATTTCAGCTTCGGGGTCTAGGGCAGGGAAGAGATTAGCCGTGTGTCTCAGGTGAGGTATATTGCTTGCTAGCTCTGGTGTTGCAATCTGACTGTGATTATCTGGTAAAGCATCCCATTCTAGCAATGGCGGCAATGTGAATTTTGCACTCCCCCATCTAACAATTCTATACAGAATCCAGTGACTTTCTTTCCAGCCGTGTGCTGGAATCCAGTGCATGTTGATATCGTGAGGTGTGTTTCCTCGGTTTGGATGTCAAAGCAGTTGAGGAATGCTGACCTGGCTAACGATTGATTGCTTTGCGTGTCCATTATTACATACATCTTCACGGCTTCTTCTGGGCATCCAGCTGGATAAACTTTAGCTAGGCTGGTGACATGAGTGAAGGGATGGTGAGTCACCACATACTGATGTGCAGTTGACAACTCATGGCTGCCTCTGGGTGCGCTTTGGTACTGTGCTATGACTCCTTGGTTGGGGGAGGGGGAGGAGTTGTCCGTTGTGTCGGCTCAGAGTCTGGATGTAGGGTGCCTGGGTGCTTGTCACTTTGCATAGGTGACATCGCAGCTTAGCTGTGCAAGCTTTGGCCATGTGCTCTGTAGACTCACAGCACTTGAAGTAGACTTTGTATTCAAGGCCTTTCTTTCATCCAGGGGCTTCTTTTGGAATTCTCCGCACTTGTTCAAAGCATGTGGGGACTTGTGGAGTGGACAGATAAGATCTTTCTTTGCTTTCTGAGGCTAATGTAGACCTTCCTTTGATGGCTTCATATCTGAGTTCCTCATGGACAAGGTGGCAACCTCTGTGTTATGCACCGACACAAGGTTTTTCCTTTCAATCTGTGACAGATTCTGGCTGGCCTTTTTGGTAGCTGGGGGCCATTTTTTCTCTAATGCCAAAGCTTTCAGGGTGATTTTATAGCTCCGTTTGGTAGTCAACAAATTCTTCAAGAACAGCAAAGGGGGAGTTTTTCCCTCAGTTCATTGCCTTGTAAGCAGCAGCTAGTTGGACCCATTCTTCACCTAGGTCCCCTGGCAGTTTTTGAACGATAGGCTTTTGCATCAGATACTGGTTTAGGCAAGTAAGTTCAGGCAAGTTGGGGTCTTCTTGTTCTGTCCTCAACTGTGTGAGGAGGGCAGAGAATTTCCACAGCATGTGGGGTTCTCTGCCACTGATGTCAGGGAAGCTGTGGTCACTAGCCAAGAGTGAGGACTCTGTTAATGTAGATACACCATATCATCGGTCAAGCATTTTCCAAGCTCACTTAAGGACGGTGACTGGGTTGCCTAGTTGGGCTGCGTAGATGACTCTTACCAGTTCTGCAGATTCTGGTCCCAGCCATGCCAACATATGCTTGATCTCTTCGGCTGGCTGCAATCCTTCGTCATGGATGGTACTCGTAAAAATGTGCTTCCATAGCAAATGATCTTCTCCCGGTTTATCCTAAAATTTCTGCATACCACTGGATTCCAAATCTACCTTTCCCCATCGGGGCAAATATTCTATGTTGCTTCTCCAAGGCTTCGGAGGCGTCGTATTCTGGAGGTGGTGTCCTGCACTTCACGGAGTCAACAGGGGAATATATCGATGATGGCTAGTGTTTTCCTGCAGAGTACTTCATGATGAGGTTATCTTTCCATGATACAGAGAAGGATTGGTCACCCTACTGCCAGGCAGACTGACTGCATCCATCAGGCGGTGCGTCCGCACTCAAAATGCCTTGAAGGTTTGGCTGGAACTCCTTAGCTTCAATATTGAGTTTGGGTCTCATGGCTTCTTGTGAGTCTGCCTGCTGAGGAGCCTTCACAGCTGCTGATGGGCACATCTGATTGCCCTGTGTGTCTTGGTTCATTGGGGTAATCTGAGGAGGGGGTCTGCTTTCTGACTAGTTTGCGTATCTGGTGGTTGAGATTCTCCTCCTCATTCACTTGGTTTTGGGTGTCTTTCAATCAACCGTGTCACTCCTTCCTGCTCATGCGCATTCTGGTTATCCACATAGGCTTTGACACAGCTATACGAGCTTTTGCCTTCTGGCTTTCCAGTGTTGTAGTTGGGAGTAACTCTTTCAGCATTTGCTGGCAAAGCTGCAGCCTGTGCTGTCCTTACCGCGGCCTCCTGTTCTTCCTGAAGAAATGCAAGGCTGGCCTGAGCTGCCATCTTTTCTTTTTGCAATTGCTCTTCCTTTGCCACACGGAGAGCTGAGGTAGCTTCCGCAGCTTCAACTCGTGCTTCAGCGGTTCGGGTGGCAAGACTCCTTGCTATAAAGGCTCGGGATGACTGGCTGTGACAAGAAGATGCTTTGGAAGAATAGTAGGAGCTTGAGATGGGAGATTGCTGTGAAACACTGCTACACGTCCGAGCCCGGATTGACTTGTGGGGGTGGGGCACATGTGACCCCTGGGATGGCTCATGAAAACGATGGGTTGCTTTGGACTCTGCCTTCTGGCTTGCAGACATGTCTGAGCATTGCAGTGAGGAGACTTCCTCTCTCGGTGTATCTTCCGCTTGGAGCGTGGCATGGAAGGAGTCCTTACAACGTTGAAATATCTCCTCACATTATGTGCTCAACATTTCTAAGTGTTGCATGTCCCTTACAAGCTCTGGGTCTTCTAACTGATGCTGGATGTTGATGAGATGGTTTTCAGAACCCTTCCATTGTGTAAAAAGTTTTATCCGCCAATAGGTGGATGCGCTTTCCTGAAAGCTCATCTTTGGACATGTTGCAGATCTGTTGCAATTTCTCCTAGTACCCTTTGTTGTGATGATAATGCTTGTCCAAATCCTCCCACAGCCTTGATTGCATGACATCAGTAAGCTTTCTATGCTGCCTGAGGTCATAGTTTCTCTGATGTGCCTCTGCCTCTTTTGAAATTTGGACATCCAATTCTGAATTTTTGACAATGAATTCTGAGTTTGTGTCGAGGTTAGGTGGAGGGATTGGTTCTCCTGGCACGCTTAAGGCCTCTGCCATGCCTGGAGAAGACTCTGGGAATTTTCTAAATATTTTCGGAAATTTCAGTGCAATTTGCCTTTTTGGCTACCAGGGTGCACTGCAGACTTTAGGAGGCATAGGTGCAGTTCACCTTTCAGCCACTAAGGTGCACTGCAGACTTTAGGAGGTGTGGGTGCAGTTCACCTTTGGGCTACTAGGGTGCATTGCTTGCATGTGGCGTGGTTGGTGCAGTTCACCTTTTGGCCACTAGAGTGCACTACAGACTTTAGGAGGCATAGGTGCAGTTACCTTTCAGCCACTAAGGTGCACTGCAGACTTTAGGAGGTGTGGGTGCAGTTCACCTTTCTGCCACTAGGGTGTGTTGCTTGTATGTGGTGTGGTTGGTGCAGTTCACCTTTTGGCCACTACCGTGCACTGGTTTAAATACAGGCTTGTAGTTTATAGATGAGCCACCAGAGGGTGCTGTAGCCTAGACTGACACTTGGAGTTAATTGGGCAATGAGGTTTTTCTTTGATGATGATTGCAAGCAGGCCTTCCAATTCTGAATTCCCTTTGATTGGAATTTCAATTTAGGACTAGAAGCCTTGCAAAACTCTAAAAGACTTTTTAGGATTCCAGAAGATAAGTGATGTCTGCAATTTGGATGAAAAGATGTTGGGATCAGAAGGAGAAGGCGGCCTCAGTTGTAGAGACATTTTAGAAGGTCTGGCTTTACTTGGAAGACTGAGGTTTACAGTGAGGAAGGTGGGTCATCTTCCAAATTTCCTCTGACAAGCCTAAAAGCAGCCTTGAATGTTATACTCGTATATTGTCTCTGGAGCTTCTTGCTACCATGGTCAAGAGCCAACAGGCAAACCATGTTAGCCAATGGAGAAGGGGGATCTCTCTCTGCATGGCCCAGGAACAGAGATGAAAAGTTGGCAAAGGGCTAATATCTATCTATCTATCTATCTATCCATCTATCCATCTATCCATCTATCTATCTTGTTAAGGTAATTACCAGCTGCTGTAAGGCTGTAAACCGAGATGATAAAATGAGAATGAGTCAGCAGGGCTACTGCCACTTTAAGAAGCTGCCTATATAAGGGAGGCCATGAGAGGGCGTATCTCTCTTTTCGTGTATCTGCATAGTAGTTCTCCATGTAGAGTTAAAGAAGATTGATTGCTTGCCTGGTAGGTGCCTACCACGTGTATGTCTGTATATAGAAGTCTTGTATATAAACCACTGTTTGTAAGACAAACCTCTGTGTCCTGTATTTTGCTCCTGAGTTTTTTCAAAATAATAGCCATGCTGTAAACACTTTGACATATCTATAACTCTATTATCTATCTATCTATCTATCTATCTATCTATCTATCTATCTATCTTTTAACTATATTCAATCTCTGTTGATCTGGAACAGCTTGCCAGGGTTAAATCTGGTGAATGTTTGGACAGGTGACAATCAGGAGATCCAGAGAAAAGATACCCCCAAAACACTACCTGGAGGTGTCCAGACAGTCAACACCAATTGATCTCAGGAAGATAAATAGGGTCAAAGTCAACGAGTCTTACAACAAAAAGAAGGGGGCAGTTACTCCCCTGTGCTTTTACTCAAAAGCATTAACACTCCCAGAAAGAAATTATGACATTGGTAACAAGGAGTTGTTAGCTGTAGAAGCAGCTTTTTAGCAGCAGCAGAACAGGTTGTAAGATTCTTCTTTCCCAGTAGAAGTTTGAACAGAGCACAAAATTTGGAGATACTGCAGAAAACTCAACTGCTCTCCACAAGGCAAGTGAGATAAAGCCAGTTTTACTTTGACTTTTTATTACCTATGTTTCTGGGTTGTGCAATTGGTTGCTGAATGCCCTTTCTTACAAGCCTTTTCAGACACAACAGAGGTTTTCATCAACCCAAATAAATCTACAGGGATATTTCTGCCAGTAAGCTTTTTGTGCAATTTTGAATGAGCGCAGCTCAGCTGCTTCCGTGCTCTTGTTGGCCACTTTCGGTTTGCCTACCTCGATTTGTTGTTTCGTGATTCCATTGTCTGCAGTCCAGATTTGCCTACAGGAAAGTGGAGCTGTGGCCCATCAGATACCCAGCCCTCCAATTAAAATGAGGTGGACATGTCAGAAAACATTGTAGCATCAATGGAGGGTCCTTCTAAAGAAATACCTTGAATGCCAAGGTTTGCCATGCAGAAGATTTGGGGGTCTTGAGTTTGGGACCTCGACAATCTCCTGGTTCTGCAGAATAAAGGAAGGCAGTCATGCTAGATAGATTTTATTTGACATGCTGGCCCATCAGAATGAGCAAAGTCAGATCCAAACTACAGAAAGCATCCATGAAGTGAAGGGGTGCAGAGCTGAGATTTTTGGCAGAGCTTCGTTGCTTCTCCAGACTTCACCAGGTGCTTCGCTCACTCTGGAGCAAGAAAAGGAGCGATTTGCACTAGAATCTGCACTGGCAGAGGAAAGGATGCAAGGACTCACAAGGTGCATCATTCCATTTGAGAAATCCTGGACGGCAAAACAGAAAGTTTCATTATCAGTTTGGACCAAACTTTGGACCAAATTTGTTTGCCCTGCACACCCAACAGATCCTCACAATGGCAAGTGAGTTGGGAGTGAACTCTTACGCTTTGTTTCCCAATTTTTAAGGCAAAGAGGACCGGCCCCTGGGCTATCCAGGGGTTTCCTTTAGCAAGGGTCTTTTGGAGAGTCTTCTTCAAAAGGAAGAAGAAAGATCTTAGTTGAGAAGAAGACTTCCTGCCCAGGAGACGAGGAAGGTTAGATGGAGTGAAGGTTCCTGTCTGTTCCCATAATGACCTTCAAGAAGTAGGTTAAGATGGAGATGGTTGGTTTAATTGTGGGGCTGTAATGATTAAGTCTGGGTTTTTGAAGAAATGGTGAGTTCCATTTTTGTTTATCCCATGGGTGTTTTGTGGTCCCTTGGCTGTATTGAGGGTCAGACTGTGTGAGCTTAGAAACCAAGGGATCAACAAAGGTCATCAATGGCCAACTGGTAAGCATTCCAAGATGAATCAGATGGGTCCTCATTGTTGGAAGCACACCACCAATTGCGTCCCCACCATCTTTCCATACCTGCCAGGGTCCAGAGGTGGACACAGTACTCTTTGTTGTCTATGTTGTTGGGCTCTCCTTTATTCCAGGAAAAGTAGTCGGTGAAGGATCTGTCTGACCACTTCCAGATGCCTTTCTGGAATGATAGGGAAACCATGTTAGCCAATGGAAAAGGGGGATCTCTCTCTGCATGGCCCAGGAGATGAAAAGTTGACAAGGGGCAAATATATATACCGTATTTTTTCGGACTATAAGACGCACTGGAGTATAAGATGCACCTTAGTTTTTGGGGAGGAAAATAAGAAAAAAGCTGATTGGCGGGTGGATTGGCCTCCGGGAATACCCCCAATCAGCTGTTACCAGAGATGAATTTTCGCAACAGGTTCATTGGTTGTGAGCTCTGTGCCTGGCTTTTTCTTCAGCCTCTCAAAGGGAGGTTTCAGAGGCTTTGTTCAGCATATATATTTTTATTTTATTTTATTCACTTTTTGTAGGTCTTTGTGTATTTTTGTTTCATCCAGGTTTTTCCTACGTAAATCAAGATCTTTATACAGCCATGGTTCAGTGAAATCTCATTCACTAGATTTTTTGGCTTTATCACACATCAAAGCAGCATTTTGCTGTCTGTTTTAAGATTTAAGGGAGAATATATATATATTCTCATTCTCTCTCTCTCTCTCTCTCTCTCTCTCTCTCTCTCTCTCTCTCGCTCTCCCTCCCTCCCTCCCTCCCTCTCCCTCTCTTTCTCTCCCTCCTTCCCTCCCTCCCTTTCTTGAACCAGTGATGACTGGCAGAGGATTTCACCACTGCTCCAGTCGACACTGATTGATCTCAAGAAGATCAATAGGGTCAAAGTCAATGAGTCCTTGGGTGGGAGACCACCAGAAGAACCCTGGAGAGATAGGGGAGACTGAAAAGCATCCTGGGAATTTGTAGGGGGGAACCTACTTCTGTGTTATTGCCATAAATTAACATTCAGTCACCAGGAACTGATCTCGATTCCAGGAAAACTTCCCTTCTTTGTAAATCATGAAGCATTTTTCAGGAATTGAAAATGCAACAGAGCACAAGATGGAAGCCTGCCGGTAACAGACACGAGCCATTTCTGCATAAAACAAAAAAAATTAAAAAGTGGGGAGGAAAGAACAGCCCCCCCCCCCCCAGGCCCTGCAGTCCCCGAGTTCCTGGCCCATCAGAGTTTCAACAAGGATCAGAGGCCATTCAAGGCTCTAAAGAGAGGAAGGCAGACTGAAGGAGGCTCTGAGTGCCTGAGAACGTCCTGATCACGAGGTGAATTTGGGATAAAATCCATCCCTTTGGGACTTTAAAGGCAGCAGCCGGTTCTTCACCTGGGCAGGAAGGGTTTGTGGGGGGGCAGGAGAAACGGTCTTCCAAGGCAAGAGCTTTTAGCAGACAGATCCTTACCTCCTATTGGAAGATCCTTCAAACATCCCCTTAGGAACAATAACAAATGAATTGAAAAATATTACCAATGGAAAGGGACCTACTTTCTGTGGATTGCTCAGTCCAATCCAAACATTTCTATTACTTTTCAGGTAGTCTGTGACGTATTCGGCCAAGTCAGCTGAGTCTGCATCGCTATGGATGGAAGCGAGGTGGCAGCCTGGTTTGAATTTCCTGCAGAACATCTGGGGGAGAGAGCGACCACAAGGAAGAGCATTGGTCCAGCAGAGAAGAAACACGTGTGTTTGTTCTGTGCAAGTGAGACGAGAGCAGGGATCCGATTGCATGGTCCTACCGACCATCTTGAGCCCTGCAGATTTCCTCACTGGAGTCTGCAGCTCTTGACCAGTTCCCGACTTAAATTCCCATTTCATGAGTTACAACCTGAGATGCCCATCACTTCAGAGACAAGGCAGTCTGAAGATGCCAGCTGGAGTTGCCAGCGAAACATCTTGAAATCTCTTGTCTACAAGACGGCCACTCAACCCTAACGCTCATCACAGAATAAAGATTAAGAGGCTGGAAGTCTTCGAGTCTGCTCAATCAGGAAACCCTACATGATTTCAGACAAATGGCTGTCCAGTCTCTTCTTGAAAGCCTCCAGTGATGAAGCTCCCACAACTTCTCAGGGTCAGGATTTTTTTTTTCTTTCTAGTTCCTTCTCTCGATTTGTTTCCGTGGATTGCTTTTTGTGTGCCTTTGGGTGCTTTGGAGAATAGTTTCACACACACACAAACACACAAACACACTTGAGCCACAGTGGCGCAGTGGTTAGAGTGCAATACTGCAGGCTACTTCTACTGACTGCCAGCTGACTGCAATTTTTTTTAAAATTTGATTTATATGCCGCCCTTCTCCGGAGACTCAGGGCGGCTTACAATGTGTTAAGCAATAGCCTTCATACTTTTGTATATATTTATAGAGTCAGCTTATTGCCCCCACAATCTGGGTTCTCATTTTACCTACCCTTGAAAGGATGGAAGGCCAAGTCAACCTTGAGCCTGGTGAGATTGCAGTAATTGCAGTAAGCCAATGTTAATAACGGTGCTTTAGTTAATAACAGTGCTTTAGTCTGCCACACCACCAGCTCAGTTTGGCAGTTCAAATCTCACCAGGGTCAAGAGTCACTCAGCCTTATGTAAAAGTAGGACCCAGATTGTTGGGGGAAAGTTGCTGCTTCTGTAAACCACTTAGAGCGGGCGGTGAAGCACTGTGAAACGGTATATAAGTCTAAGGGCTATTGCTATTGCTATCCCTCTTCTTTGTGGCAGCCCCTTAGATATTGGTAGATTGCTATCATGGGTCTCCTGATCCTCCTTTTCACCACACGAGTCATACCCGATTCCTGCGACCATTCTTTGTATGTTTTATTTATTTATTTAATTTATTTATTATTCCAATTTATATACCACCCTTCTTCTGAAAGACTCAGGGCAGTGTACAGCCAAAAGTAAAAATACACAAATATAACATTTAAAAATGATTTAAAAGCATGTTAAATAATTTGGCCCAGCTATTCAAATAAAACACCCATTTTAAAATTTTAAAAATTTAAGTTTTAAGTTTTAGCCTCCAGCCCCTTACACTGCCCAACAGACACTGGCCAAACCATTATACAGTCCATAGAATACTTGCACTTCAGACTCTCCTAAAATCACGATCTTTTCTCCCTTTCCATGCAGCCAGCCTAGTGGCCCTCTACTTCAGCCCAGCCAGAGGGGACCTGGAGGGTCTTCAAGGCTCTGCCTAGACTTTTCCTCCCCCGGGGCCAAGATAAAAGCCCTTCTAACCTCTGCATCTAACCAGGTCTTCTGGTTACTGAAGAGCTTATAGCAAAGCCCATTCCTGGGGAGCCAATCAACAGGACAACGATAACCTTCAGCTCCTGTATGGGAAGAGAGAAAGCCCAATGAGAAGATGGCCAGGAGAAAAGGTAGAGGAGGGGGGGAGGAGGAGGAAGAGGAGGAGGAGGAGAAGGAGGAGGAGGGGGAGGGGAAGGGGGAGGAGGAGGAGGAGAAGGGGGAGGGGGGGAGGAGGAGGAGGGGGAGGGGGAGGAGGAGGAGGAGGAGGAGGAGGAGGAGGAGGAGGAGGAGGAGGAAACAGCTTGGATGCAGAACATGCTTAACCTCCTGAGTTGCAAACATCTTTGATGGCAGGGAATTGAAACTGACTTGGGCCTCAGACACAATGGCTACATCTGCAGGTAGTCCAAAGCTTGGTTAGGGTTGGCCTTGGATAATTTCCTTGAAGCTGCAAGTCTTGGGTGAATCTTTCTGCCTTTCTTGGTCTATCGTTCCCTGAACTTTGCTAACCTGTAAAATGGATTCCTTCAAGAACCAGGCTGTTGACCGGTGCAAAGTACAGGGATCTAGTGGGTCTCCCCTGAAGGATCTGCACTGGACTCCTCGATGACCCATAACTATTCAAGCCCTGAATGGCTGAGTGGCCAATTTGGTAGAACTGTCCACTGCTGCTCACCGCCCAGGAGGGTCCTTCTGAAGATGCCCCTTTGGATCCTCAGCCCTCAGGTCCCCGGAAAAGGGTCTCAGCTCTTGTGGGGTCCCACGGACAGGGATCCCAGCCCCACTCGGCTTTTACTTCTTTCAACTCTATTTATTCATGTAATAAATTGATATGCTGCCCATCTCACTATCAAAGCAGCTTTTTAAAGTATAAAAAAGGACAGATCTTTCGCTAAACTTTAACTGTTAATTAATGATTCTGAATTTCAATTGTATTAATTCTGCTGGACTGAAGTTGCTTAATCGTCTGAGATTAATCTTCATTTCCAGATTGCAAAAAATGTTCCCTTTGACTGAAGAAGTTACTCAGATCAATCACAAAACACCTCCCTTGAATAAACTTTGGTTCCCGTTGCCGTGATTGAACCCTCTTACTTAGCAGCCAAAGCGGAATAAAAGCCATTCCAGCAAGAGGCTACTAGAGAGGGTCGAATCAGGAAATGCAAAACCTTTGGTCTCTCCAGACACCGGAGACCCTGCTGGGACTCACCACTCAGGGAGAGGAACACGGCCAGCAAGCCCAGGCTGAGGAAGGAGAATCGCCCCATGGTCTTCCTTCCTTCCTTCCTTCCTTCCCTGCAGAAGAAGAGCAAAGGGGGAGGGGAAGAAGGGGGAGCAAGGATGATGGGAGGGATTGTTCAGGAAGGGGGACCCCACATTCAACCTGGGGGTCCCACACTTCGGTTTGCACTTTTTCTCTTGCCAGCTGACCCCCCTTTCTTCCTCCTTGGTCATTCAACAACCTTGGTGGGACACAGTGGATTCTACACTGCTGTGTAATGGGAAGGGGTGCCTGTTCCCCTTCCCTCCCTCCCTCCCTCCCTCCCTCCCTCTCTTTCCCCTAGAGATTCCCAGTAGATCTCTTCTTCCTTGCCTGAGGGACCCTCCTGCAGTTCCCCTGCTGCAACCTGGACTTCGCCTGCAGCCCCCTGCAAGAGGTCCCTTCAGATGGAGAGAGATCTGCTGCAGGGGTCTCACCTGTCAGGTGTCCACAGGTGCGAGAGCTGCACTCACCTGTCCCTTTGCCTCCACAGGTAGCAAGTCTGCTCAGTGGCAACTCCAGGCTTCCCTCCAGCAAAGGGAAGGGAGGCCTTTATAGGCAAGGCAAGGGGTGGACTCCTTTTGCGGGTGGGTGAAAATACTTTTCTTGAGAAAGGAGTGTTGGTCTCACAGTGAGAGTTAAGTTTGTTTGCAATAGTTTCCAGGGAACGGCTATGTACAGTGTCCTTGAATCCCTAGAGATTAATCAGATTTATTTTTTTTAGGTATTTATTCAACATATTGGCGTAACTTCCCCATCTACACTGAATTCTGTCTGGCAGCGATTATGACAATATGAACCATAAAACATATACCTATTATGAAATAAATATGAGATAAAAACCTGGCACAAATAGGAGATTCCACATGTGTTCCTTCCTCCTGTTCTTCTCATCTTCTTCCAGTGCTTGGGTGCGAATCCTGCTCTTAAGGGCTTCTTGGAAAACCAGGAGGGCAGAGGCTTGCAAAAGTACAAGGGGAAGGGAACTTCCTTGGGGCAGGGGCTGCCCCCCAAAAAAAGGCTCACTCATTTCCTAGAACCCATAAGAATAATCTTTGAGAGAAAGGACTAGGGGCCCATCCTACATGTGATGATGAGCGGAGTTCCTTATGGAGACACTGTCCACAGATAACCTGGATCTGGGTCACCTAAGGCTTTAAGGTAACAACTGAACCTTGAGTAGCACCAGAAAGGCAAGTGGGAGGCTGAGCAACTGAGGGGTTACATGGGTCAACCTGGTACAGTCAACCATGGCATCTAATGCTGCATTCTGGACCAGTTGTGGCTCCTGGATGATCTTCAAGTCTTCAACTCTCTCCAAGAGGCATTCATCCCCTCTTGGACCCAGCCACATGCCACCTTCCAGGAGGCCTCCGCAAAGCAAGGAGGGACAAAGGCCCAGCACAGAGAGGCCAAGTCAAACCACTTCTTTAAATGCAACTGGCTCAAACTCCTGGCAGATGAGAAGGTTCAGAGGTGTCTTCATCCCTTTCAAAGGACCAATTCAGTGTGACTAATTCAGACCAAAAACTGGTCTGAACCCAGACTGAAAAGGGTCAAGAACCCAGGATCGGTCTTAGGGACCGAGCCCCCCTTCCCTGGGAGTGACCTCCTACCCTCCCCCACCGTCTGCCATCATACATTCTCCTATATCTCCACCAGAGGCTCTCTTTCAGCACTCTGACATTATAGATGGCATAATTTATTTTTTGGCCCCCACATCTACCATGGTCAGAGGGTCAGGGAGAGAGACCTGCAATTATAAGGGGGACCTTAAGGTCATCCAGTGTGGCTCTTGACTGGTGCAGGAAGACAAAGGAAAGCACCACAGAAACTCTGCTGTGTAGCAACCCCCTTGAAGGCTTCCAGCTGAGGGGAGACCCCACCTCCTCTGGGTATTGGTTGGTGCAGCTGTTGACATGATGGCAGATGGCAGCCCCATCAGCTGCAAGGAGGGCTGTTCTGGGGCACTCAAAGGACATCTCCTCAAACCCGCATTCTAGAGCTTGGTGGGCTGGCAAGAGCATTGTATTAGGACCCACATACTAGAAGTTGGTTTGGGGAAGATGACCCCTGAGCCAAGGACAAAGAAGTCCCCCCTTTCCTAGGAAAATCTGAAGCTGTTCGGGTAGGGTCTTAGCTGAATTCACTCTCTGTGTTCATTTTGATTTATTTATTCATTCATTTATAGAATTATCAAATGTATTGGCTGCCCATCTTCCCACAGGGCAACCCTGGCAGCTTACAATATTATTCTTTTAAAAAAAACCTTCTTCCAGAAGTCTCCCCCATCTTGCTTTGAGTTAACCTTGTTTCTTATTTGGGTAGCTTAGTTGGTGGTGGAAATTTTGCCACTTTCCTTAATTTATTGGGGAATTCGTCATTCAACACTGTCCCCGAGAACCAGCGCTTATTGAGACTGATCTTCTGCACAAATAAAGATTAAGGAAAAGGGCAAAGATAAGTGCAGATTAAGAACACAAAAGCCAATCACATGCATAGGCACAGTTTAAACACACAAAAGCCAGCAACCTCCCTCAGCTTCAATCTAGGACTGATACAGTCACATCTGTATGAATGCAATGCAATCAGAGGTGGGTTTCAGCAAGTTCTGACCAGTTATGGAGAACCAGTAGTGGAAATTCTCTATTCTCTGCCTCCCGAGTCCCAGCTGATCAGGAGGAAATGGGGATTTTGCAGTAACCTTCCCCTGGATTGGGGAGGGAATGGAGATTTTACAGTATCCTTCCACTGCCATGCCCACCAAGACACACCCACCAAGCCACACCCACAGAACCAGTAGTAAAAATACTTGAAACCCCTCACGGAATGTGATCCCACAGAGTTGGTCTCCTCCAGGTCCCGTCAGCTAAACAATGTCGGTTGGCGGGCCTGTGGGGAGGGCCTTCTCTGTGGCTGCCCCAGCTCTCTGGAACCAGTTACCTCCTGAGATCTGGACTGCCCCCACCCTATTAGCTTTCCAAAAAGCGGTGAAGACCTGGCTCTTCTGGCAGTCCTGGGGCCGTTGATCTCACTCTTGCGATCTGGCGAGATCCGGCCATGAATGGCGTGAATGAGTTTTAATGTTTTAATGTTTTAAATGTTTTTTATTAGGATTTTAAATGTATTGTGAGCCTCCCTGAGTCTTCGGAGAGGGGCGGCATATAAATTGAATTAAATTGAAATTGAAATGTAATCATTGTATAAAATACACACTGTGGTAAAATGTTCTAGAACCTAGAATCATAGATGTGGAATGGACGTCAGAGGACGTTAATTGTTCTCCCTGTCGGAAAATTCCTCCTTACTTCTAGGTTGGCTCTCTCTCTTTGATAACCTTCCACCCATTATTTCTTGTCTTGTCCTCAGGTGCTTTGAAGAATAAGTCAAACCCCTCTTCTCTGACAGCCCCTCAAGCACTGGAAGACTGCTATTGCCCTTCTCTTCAAAAGACCAGTTCCCTCAACAATTTAGTTCCCTCACGATTTAGTCTCCAGGCCCTTAGTCATCTTTGTTGCTTTTCTCTGCAAACTTTCAAGGGTCTCAACATCTTTTTAGTGTCATGGAGACCAGAACTGGATGCAGCAGTTCAGGTGTGGCCTCAGTGGTACCATATAAAGTGATGTTAACACTTCACATGATCTTCATTCCATCCTTCTGAAGATGCAGCCTGGGACTGCATTGGCTCTTTTGGAGGCAGCAAGACACGACTGTCCCATATTTAAGTGAACTCCTAGATCCTTCTCACAGTTACTACTACTGAGCCAGGTACCAACTATTCTGGTCCTGTGTATTTGTGTTTTCCTGGCAAAGTGTAAAACCTAAGTTTTCTCACCATTGAGCTGCATTTTGTTGGATAGGGCCCATTGTTCAAGTCTGTCAAGGTCCTTCTGGATTATGAGCTTTTCTTCTAAAGTCTTGGCTATTCTCCTTAGCTTGGTGTCATCTACAAATTTGATAAGTTCCCCTTCCATCCCCTCATCCAGATCGTTTATGAAGATGTTGAAGAGTACTAGGTCCAAGACACAACCCTGAAAAACCCCCACAGAGAAAAGAATGGGGAGAGGGGACTCCAGAAACAGTCCTGCAGCGATTTCTACCTATAGACAGGTATACAGGTACACAGGCTATTCACTTTCAAGGAAAGAATGGTTTCAACTGTATTCAGTTCAATGCAGTAAGAATATTTAATCATGTATGCCAATATGGTGTATCTGCTAGTAGGGTGAAGGATTGGCTGGGGGAAAGTGCCAAGGACAGGAATATTTTCTAGGTATAGAAAAGTCGGGGACCCCCTGCATTAAGGGAAGGGGTGCAGAGCAGAGATTTTTGGCAGAGCTTCGTTGCTTCTCCAGACTTCGCCAGGAGCTTCGCTCACTGCAGAGCAGGGAAAGGAGCCGTTGGCACTAGAATCGGCACTGGCAGAGGAAAGGATGCAGGGACTCACAGGGCGTATCGTTCCAGTTCTTGTAACCTGGACCGCAAAAGAAAAAGTTTTGCAGTGACTCCCTCAGAGTCCCAGAAGAATATTTCAGTGGCTCCTCCCTCATCTGCAGGGGGACAGGGAGATACCACAGGTGGAGAACTTCATGTGCGAACGTGGGCTTTGGGTTCGGCAGGTTGCTGTAACCATGATCGTTTACCTAGGCAACAAACCAGGATAGGCAATCAGGCTTTGGCTGTCAAGTTCTGTTCAGCCACAAGAGGGCAGCAAAGAGCTTGAGTTTTTGGTCCATCTCTTTGGCAGGTGAAAAGTGGGAGGAGCTTTGATTTCACTGTCATGACTGTTGTTACATTGACCCTCCCCGCTTTTTTTTACCATGTGCTGAGGGCTTCCCTGGATAACGGGGGTGGGAACTGGCTTTCAAAGAGGCCCCCCAAGTAGACATCGTAGCTTGCACCGAAGAGCATGGGCATGCTGTGGTTGTCCTTGTGGTAACCCTGGACAAATTGTATCATCGTTGGCTGGGACTGTCCTGACTCTCAGCAGGGAACTCTGCTTGTAGCATGGATGCAATTGAGGCTGGTAGCCTCACCTGCACCTTCCCTCCTTCACTGCAAAGCACATCGGGAAAACTTACAGACTGAGCCCTCCGTGTGCATACTAAACACTAAAACCGTCTGAGATTCTTCTGGCTGCAATGGGGTAGAGGTTTGATGTATATTTAAGCAAGAAAAGAAACAACAAAAAGCTAAATGTCCTGTGACAACAATGGCCTTTGGGAAGAAGGTTAAGACAGAGCTTACGTGATGATGGTCCTGTAATGTATCCAATCACGCTTGGCCAAAAACCAATTCTAATTTTAATTCTTATTATGTTCTATACCATTCTATTCCATTCTATTCCATCCCATTCCATATTCTGTTCTGTTCTGTTCTGTTCTGTTCTGTTCCGTTCCATTCCCTTTTCCATCCCATCTTCCACTCCATTCCATATTCTCTATTTTGTTCTGTTCTGTTCTCTATTCCATTCCATTCTATTAATATGTATATACAGTTTGAAGGAGTCATGGCTTTCATTTCTATTTGTCCCACAGATGTTTGTGTTCCCTTTGCTCTAATAGGGTGTTGGGCTGTGAGACCTTAGAAACCAAGGGATCTGTAAAGATCATCAGTTGTCAAGGGCTGAGCTTTCCACGATGGATCACGTGGGTCCTCATCATTGGAAGCACACGCTCAGTTGCGTCCCCACCATCTTGCCATACCTGCCGAGCTCCAGAGGTGGACACAGTACTCCTTATCCTTTTGGTTGTTGGGCTCTCCTGAATTCCAGGACAGGTAGTCCATGCAGGATCTGTCTGACCACTCCCAGGTGCGTTGCTGGAATGAAAGGGAAAACAAACAAAGGCAGGGGATTTGATTCTGCAGGGCCCAGATCAGAGAGGAATGTTTTCAAGACAGAGCAAATATATAACCTATCTATCTATCTATCTATCTATCTATCTATCTATCTATCTATCTATC
>WNWU01013473.1:103813-130238 GCA_012654045.1 Ptyas mucosa
TCTTCTTCTTCTTCTTCTTCTTCTTCTTCTTCTTCTTCTTCTTCTTCTTCTTCTTCTTCTTCTTCTTCTCTCCCTCTCATCCTCCTTCTCTCTGACACACACACACACACACACACACACACCTCGGCTAAGAATAGCTTAGCTTAGAACAGCTGGTGAAACTTGAACGTTTGGATAGGTGACAATCAGGAGATCCAGAAAGAGAACACCCCAGAAGAAAACCACCTTTAAATGTCCAAGGAGTGACCAACTCAGCTTCAGAGCCACTGTGCCTGATGCCCAGCCTGGTGGCAGCCCTGGACGATACTGATCAGAGAGATAAATGGGATCAGAACCCATGAATTCTGGGGTGGGAGAGTATCAGCAGAATCCCAGGACTATTGGATATGCTTGGAAGCTGAAAAACATCCTGGGAATTTGGGCAGGGAGGAGGACCTACTTCTGTGTGATTGCCAGTAAATAGTCCTTGTATTAGAGAAAGTCACTGGGAAATGAGGTGACTTCCAAGGAAGTTTTCCTTTCTTTAGCACGGTCAATATAAGAGCTGTGGTGGTGCAGAGGTTAGAATGCAGAATTGTAGGATAATTCTGCTCACTGCCAACAGTTCAATCCTGACCAGCTCAAGGTTGATTCAGCTTTCCATTCTTCTGAGATTGGTAAAAGGAGGACTCAGTTGGTTGGGGGCAATGTGTTGACTCCATAAACCCCTTAGAGAGGGCTGTAAAAGCACTATGGGGCAGTATAGAAATCTAAATGCTAGTGCTATGATCAAGCATTTTTCAGGAACTGAAAATGCAACAGAGCACAAAATGAAATCCTGCTGGTAACAGAAACGAGCAAAATCTGCACACACACAAAAGAGGAAGAAAGAACAATCCTCCCAGGCCAGTCCCTGCAGGCCCTGAGTTAATGGCCCACAGGAGTTTCAAGAAGGTTTAGAAGACGCCCAATGGGCCAAGAAGAAGTCCAAGACAAGAGTTTTTGGCAGAACGATCCCTTCCCCCCATTGGACGAGCCTTCCAAAAGCCCCTTGGAAATGGTAAATATGGATCTGGGAACATTATCAGCAGAAAGAGACCTACTTTCCGTGTATCACGCAATCCAATCCAGACACGGTCTTTCCTTATGAGATAGTCAGTGATGTACTCGGCCAAGTCAGCTCCTTGATCCATGCTGTGGATGGAGGCGAGGTGGCAGCCTGGCTTGTGTTTCCTGCAGAATGTCTGGGAGAAGAACAGAAAGAGAAAGCACATATTTTGCACAGATACTTGCATTTCAGGCTATCCTAAAATCATGATCTTTACTGATTTTTCACACACCCATCCAGGTCTCCCTTGGCTCTGCCTAGACTTCTCCTCTGCTTGAAGTAGGAAATTCACAGGCACACAAACACTTCAAACCTCTGCATCGTTCCAGTTCTTTGGTCCCTCGAAGACCTTGTAGCATAACTGATTCATGGGGAGCCAATCACGAGGACAACAGCAGCCTTTGGCTCCTGTGTGGGAAGAGAGGAAGCTGAATGGGAAGATGGCCAGGAGAAAAGGAGAAGGAGAAGGAAGAAGAGGAGGACGAGGAAGGGGAGGAGGAAGGGGAGGAGGAGGAGGAAGAAGAGGAGGAGGAAGAGGACCAGGAGGAAGAGGAGAAAGAGGAGCAGGAGGAGGAGGAAAAGGGGGAGGGGGAGGAGGAAGAGGAAGAGGAGGAGATGGAGGAAGAAGAGGAGGAGGAAGAGGATAAAAGCAGTAGAAAGAAAGTATGAAATCAGTAGAAAGCACTATTTCCTGCTTTCTAGCAAAACTAAACTGCGCGGCACAGCTGATCATTAGATCATAGCTTTTTTAAACTACTTTTAAAACTACCGGTTCAAACCAGTAGCTTTTTTTTTTATTAAAAAGTTTTATAAGAATACATTTTCTCCCCCCCCCCCCCCTTTAAGATTTTAAAGATCTTAAACTTTTTATCTCATATACCGTTTAAAATCATCAGTAAAACTTCTTAAATCATTTCTACAAATATAAATTCAAAACTTTCCGGAGAGTATCCTTCAAGTTTTTATTTAATCATTATAGTACCCAGTAGCTTTTTTTAACTACTGGTTCAACCGAACTAATAACTTTTTTTTACCACCGGTTTTCCTGAACCGGTAGTTTTTATCACTACCAGTTCGCCAAACTGGAGCGAACAGATAGCATTTCACTCTTGGCCCACATGGATCAGTTCTGGAGGCTCTGCAGTGGCCTCTTGGATGACCCATAACTACTCATGGGGCTTCAGGCGTGATTATTTGTGGGGCAGCCCCCTGCAGGGAGTGGGAGGCACTCAACCTTTAATGATAAATGCATGGATCTTTTGCCAAGTTTTCAACTATTTTGATGGTATTAGTTTGGTTTTCTTTTTCATTATTACAAACCACCCTTGGACGGGTTCCTTCAAGACCCAAGCTCTTGACCAGGCAAAGCGTGGGGATCACGTGGGTCAGTCCAGAAGGATTTGTCCTTGTCTCCTGGATGTCCTATAACTGCTCAAGGGTCTCAGAGGACTACGATTTCTGAGATTGTCCCTCCCACTACCTACCGCCCAGGAGAAGACCTTCTGAAGATGTCCCTGCCAGATGCTCAGCTCGTAGGTCAGTGGGGAAAGGCCTTCTCTTGTGTGGCTTCCATGGAAACTAATCCCCAGCAAGAGCTACTTTTAATTATACAGGCAGGCATATATTATATTTAACTTGTCATTGTGTCCAGGATTCTGAATTTCAATTGCATGAATTTTGCTTTGTTTCAAACGGTCCTGCTGGATCTTGGAGCAGATAGATAAGGCGGGATCTAAATTGCACAATAAGTCAAACAGGAGTAAAAGTAACTTCAGGGAGAGGATGCTCTTCTCCAAAGCACCCCAGGGTATAGGACAAGAAACAATGGTTGGAAACTGACCGGAGAGAGAAGCAACCTGGAATGAAGGAGAAACTTCCTAACAGTGAGGACAATTAACCAGTGGAACAGCTTGTCACCAGAGGTTGTGAATGCTTCAACACTGGAGGTTTTAAGAAGAGATTGCACAGTCATTTATCTGAAATGGTAGAAGTTCTCCTGCTTGAGAACAGGACTGGACTAGAAGACCTCCAAGGTCCCTTCCAGCCAGAGGTGAGCTGCTGCCAGTTCTGCACAGTTCAGCGAACCGGCAAATCCCGCCACTGGCTGGCCCCACCCATCTCGCCCCACCCTGCCCGACTCCGCCCTGTCTCGCCTTGCCTACCTTGGCTGGTGGCTAGAGTCACTCCGGCATCCAGCTAAACTCTGGCTTCTTTTGCTCGCTGGTTTGCCTAGACCATGCAGCTGAGCTGATCTTCTCATCTTGCCCCCTTGCCTGCCTTTGCCGCGGCCTACCATGCCAGCCACATGGCCCTGCTGATCTCCGCATTTTGCCCGCTCTGTTCACTACGGCTTCCTGTGAAGGTAAGGTACCAGTTCCCCTCCTCTGGCCTTCCCCGGGACCTACAGGCGGATGCCTCCTGCTCGCCCTTTGCCTCGAGTTGGAGGACACACCAGTTCCCACCTCTGGCCTCCCCTGCGGCCTATGGGTGGATGCCTCCCACTTGCCCTTCACCTCGGGTCAAGGGACATGCCAGTTACTGCGTTTCTAAAGGGCCAAACTCCCCCCTGCCACCACCCCACCAGATCAGCTCGCTTACCTCTGCCCCGGTTGTTTCCCCTCCTTCAGAGGACCTGTGATCTCTCCACTTCTTCCCCCATGACTGCCTCTTTCTTCGTCCTGTGACCTTACCTTCCTCCTCTGGCTGGTGGCAAAGGGGAAGGTGAGCCACGGCTGAGCCGTCACCGCTTGGCTTCCCCCCAGCCTGCATCTCGCTCTCTGCCTGGATTCTCCACAGCTGCTGGGCCTCTCCTGCCTGTGGGAGGGGGTGACCAGGGAGAACAAGGCTATGCAGCCCTCTGCCAGCTGCCCCTTCCCCTCGCTCGCCGGCTGGCCCATGCACTTTGGATGAGCATGGACCGCCGTTGTTAGAACGGTGCAAGCCCCATGGGCTGCTGAAAGGGAAGGCTGACAGAAGGGAAGGAAGATCTGCTCCAGGCTTGTTGCACTCAGCCGAAGGGCCACTGGGACCTTTTATTTTGTCAGCCCAAGAGTGGGGAAAGGCGCTCGGAATGGTACGTAGGAAATTGCCCTGTCTCTGCAGCATCAGCCCGCCTGCACTGCCCCACCTAGTCATGAGTGATGTTGAGTTGGCCATGCCCACTTAGTCACATGACCTCCCAAGTCACGCCCACCCAACCAGTCACTAGGCGAACCAGTTGTTAATTTACCTGAAGCCCATCACTGTTTCCAACTCTATTCTACTCTATTCTAATGCTGGGGGTCTCATTCACATGAGGAGATTCACATGCAAGAGAGTTGGCCTCTCTGGACATGAGAGACCCTTCTCAAACTCACCACTTAGACAGAGGGCCACGACCAGCAAACCAAGGCTCACAAAGATGAATCGCCCCATGGTCTTCTTTCCTTTCCTGCAGAGGGGAGCAAAGAGGGGCAAATTGGAAGGGGAGATGAGAGCTGTTCAAGGTCCCCATCAGAAAGGGGAACCCCATTTCAATCTGGCGCCAAGCTGAGAGTCCCAAATTCTGACTCTGGGTTTGCAATCATTCAGATGGACCCTGTTTCTCCCCTCATGATCATGCAACATGTGCCTCAGAGGGAGACCACAGCTTCGATATAAGGATATCTGCAAAGGGACCTAAAGGCCTTGGGAATGGACATGAACGACTGGGAAACCTTGACCTCCGATCATTCAGTTTGGAGGCTAAAGACGCAGCATGGCCTTCTCCAATTCGGAGAGACGCTTGCTCGGCAGGCTGAGGCAAACAGGCAGTCCCGGAAGCAGCAAAATCTGGGGGCTGGGCAGGGGACAGTATATATCTGCCCTCAGTATGGAAGGGATGGCCACTCTTGAATTGGCCTTTTTAGTCACACTAAATGCTGTTTTAGGACCTCTTTCCAGAGCACGATCCCATAGTCTCTGGAGACTGAAGGATGCCAATGACATGCAACAGCTTTGACGGGAGCCCAATGGCTCTCATCGAATTGCTGCACAATGGCCGGGGTGTGGATGGGTTTCCTTAGAAAGTCTCTCACAGGAAGACCTCCCTCATAGAAGAAGATGGGGTCCTTCTATTCTGCAAAGCCCCTGAAGGCAGGACAAGAAGCAACGGATGGAAACTCATCAAGGAGAGAAGCAACCTGGAACTAAGGAGAGACTTCCTGACAGTGAGAACTATCAACCAGTGGAATGGCTCCCCCATAGAAGTTGTGGAACCTTTGAAGAAGATATTGTACAACCATTTGTCTGAAATGGTATAGGGTTTCCTATCTAAGCAGGGAGTTGGACTAGAAGACCTCAAAAGTCCCTTCCAACTCTCTTATTCTGTTATTCTCTCCCAGAGATTCCCAAGAGATCCCTTGCCCTCTGCCACAGAGACCCTCCTTCAGATTTCCTGTTGAAGAGAGGCACGCAGGAATGGTCTGAAGCCAGGACCTCACCTGCCATGTCCTCCTCAGGTGGGACAGCAGCACTCACCTGTCCCTAGGATGCTTCGGACCAACTCTGGGTCCTTGTCTGGAGTGTTGAAGCCCAAATAAACACCCCAGGTGGAGACTGAAGTAGGACGATGTTACTCTGTGCAGAAGGAGGACATGGGTAGGTTATCAAGTCGTTTATATCCCCAGGCCACATAACCCACAAACTGAATGCCAGGGGTCAACAGTTGCCCTCTTTTCCCATATATGGCTTAAACTTCTATAGCAGTTAAAAATATAGAGAGACGTGCGCATAGGTTGGCCAAAAGCTTTCATAATATAACGGTCATTTCAACCAGTTAATACATTCTACATGCTTAATTTAGTAATATTTTAGCAATATTTGCAAGGCTGTGGTTTGAGTTTTTCCTGCCCACCTTTTCTCAATTCAACTGGTGACCTTCATTGTGTCATTTAGGATTGTTTAATGTGGGGTTGAGGTTCACCTGGAATCAACAGAAATCCCATCACTGGGATGGGGAAATGGCTGCTGAATTAGGAATGGACACTTCAATGACCATCTCAGAATTTACCCACATAATAAGATCATGATCTTTTGGGATCAGGGACAATCAGAGAGAAGCCAAATGTTGGGTCATGTGATCTTCACGTGTTGAACCTCTCCATTCTGACTCCAGTGGGTGGGCCTGGAGGCTCATCTTTGCCTCCAGAGTGGACAGTGCTACCAGGCAGCCCTCCTGGCCAGAAGAAAGCAGCGAGAGTTTCATGTGCAAAAACATCTTTCTTTGACTTCTTAGAGAGGCCAAAATATTCCCATTTTTCAAATGGAGTCAGAAGAGTCAGAAAGTACATGCTATCAATCAATCAATCAATCTGATTAATTTCCAGGGAGATTAATTTTGAATTAATAAATCAATTCAAGGGAGAACGTCAACCCAGCTTCCCATCTAAACCAGGCTTGGGGGGGACAGATAATGGTGATGAGGCCCTTCAGGTTCTTCCAATTAAAATGAGGTAGACATGCAAGAAAGCATCAACGCCTCGATGGATGGTCTTTCTGAAGAAAAATACCCTCTGCCCCCCTTTAATGCCAAGCCTTGCCATGAAAAAGTCTTGAGTTCTCAAGAATCCAAAATAATCGAGGCCAGTCACATAAAGACAGAATTTATTTGACCTTCTGGCCCACCAGAAAGAGCAAAATCAGATCCAAGCTACAGAAAGCAAGCAAAGGGGTGGAGAAGAGAGATTTTGGCAGGGCTTCGTTGCTTTTCCAGGCTTCACCGGGTGTTTCCCTCACCCTGGAGCAGGGAAGGGGCAACTGGCACTAGTATTCGCACTGGCAGATGAAAGCATGCAAGACATCGCAAGGATGATCGTTCCAGTACTTGTAACCTGGGCAGAAAAAGAAAAAGTAGTGAGTAGTGACTCCCTCAGAGTCCCTGAAGAGTATTTCAGTGGCTCCTCCCTCATTTGCGGAGGGGTGGGTGGGCATGAAGATAGCACAGGTGGAGAACTTCATGTGCTAAGATGGACTTACCTAGCCATCAAGTCAGGCCAAGTCAACCAGAACTTTCTGACAAGCTCTGCTCCACTACAAGAGGGCATCAAAGAGCTTTTCTGGCCCATCTCTTTGGTATGTAAAAACTACCAAAGTCTTGATTTCACTGTTAAGGCTGCTACTTTGCCTTTTTCTTTTCTTTTCTTTTCTTGCAATATCCAAAGGGATGATGGATATGGGCAGCAATCTATTGGCTTGCAAAGATGTCCCTCAATTAGACATCATAGCTTGCCCAGAAGAGCAATAGCAATAGCACTTAAGACTTAAATACTGCTTCATAATGCTTTGCAGCCCCCTCTAAGTGGTATACAGAGTCAGCATGTTGCCCCCAACAATCTGGGCCCTCATTTTATCAACCTCAGAAGGATGGAAGGCTGGGTCAATCTTGAACTGGTCAGAATTGAATTGCTGGCAGTGAGTAGTGAGTTAGCCTGCAATACTGCACTCTAACCACTGTGCCGTCGTGACTCCTGAGCATGAGTGTGCTGTGGTTGCACTTCTAGCACGCTGGATGAAATGTGCCAAAGATGGCTGGGATTGTCCTGACTCTTCAGCATGGGAGTCTTCTTGTAGCATGGATGCAACAGAGGCTGGTAGCCTCACCTGCACCTTCTCTACTTCACTGGAAAGCACAGGAGGAAAGAGTTATTCAAATGTTTCTCTGGAGTGTAAGACCAATACAGATTTAGCTAGCTGAACAACCACAGGACTTGCTCAAAAAATGTCCGGATATATGGAGGTGATGTTCCCTTGAATGAAGTGGATCTAGCCTTGTTGGGCCTCCTGTTCTCCACCCCTAACCTGGACTTCACTCTTCAACTATGTTGAGCACATTTAGATGGATAACCACTGTGATTGGTCTAGCCATCTGTCAAACCACTCCTCCACCTCCTCCTCCTCCTCCCCAACTTGGTCCCCACTTCAGGAGAGCAGCTGATGGTGATGTTTGGGGGAGAGCAAAGAAAACCAGTGCATTTATTGTTCTCTTCTCTAAACGCTCTAAGTGAGTAGGTTAAGATGGAGATGGTTGGTTTAATGATGATGCTGTTTGGGTTTGGGTTTTTGAAGAAATGGTGAGTTCCATTTTTGTTTATCCCATGGACGTTTTGTGGTCCCTTGGCTGTATGGAGGGTCAGGCTGTGAGAGCTTAGAATCTAAGGAAGTCAACAAAGGTCATCCGTTGCCCATTGGTGGGTGTTCCAACTTGGATGAAATAAGTCCTCATTGTTGAAAGTGCATCTTCAACACACCCAACCTTGGCTTACCTGTATTGGCTATGAGCTCAACGCAATACTCATTCTTCTGCTGGTTGTTGGGCTCTCCTTCACCCCAGGCTAGGTAGTTGGTGCAGGATCTGTCTGTCCACTCCCAGACACCTTTCTGTAACAAAAGGGAAGCCACGTTAACATAGGAAGAGGCTTTGGCTTTAGAGGGTGTGGGCAGAGAGAGAAAAGATGGCAGGTTTCAAAGGACAAGTCATATAGAACCCCCTCCCTCTCTTTCTCCATCTAGCTAATCGATCTTAGTTGATCTGGAACAACTAACCAGGGTTAAACTTGGCAAATGCCTCTCCTACTTCAGCTGGACAGTAGCTACGCAATTCCTTGACAAATACAAAGGACCTACCTTCTGTGCATCATGCAGTCCAATCCAGACAGAGTCTTTCTTTGTGAGATAGTCAGAGACATACTCAGCCAAGTCAGCTGACTCTGCCATGTTGTGGATGGAGGCAAGGTGGCAGCCTGGCTTTAATTTCCTGCAGAACATCTGGGAAGAGCAACAACAGAGAAAGGCACTTATTCAGCAGAGAAGGAATGTAACAGAATAACAGAGTTGGAAGGGACCTTGGAGGTCTTCTGGTTTAACCCACTGCTCAGAGCAGGAGACCATTCCGGACAAATGTCCAATCTCTTCTTCAAAGCCACCACCCACAACTTCTGGAGGCAAGGAGTTCCACTGATTCATTGTTCTCATTTTCAGGAAATTTCTGCTTAGTTCTAAGTTTCTTCTCTCCATGCTTAGTTTCCACCCATTGCTTCTTGTCTTGCCTTCTGGTGCTTTGGAGAATAGTTTGACTGCCGCCCCTCCCCCTTCTATGTGGCAGCCCCTCAAATATTGGGACACTAATTCTTTTCATTAAATTAGACATACCCAATTCCTGCAACTGTTCTTTATATGCTTTAGCTGCCAGGTACCTGATCATCTTTATTGCTCTTTTCTGTAGTCTTTCCAGAGTCTCTTGTGTGTGTGTGTGTGTGTGTGTGTGTGTGTGTGCATGAGAGAAAACAGCAGGCATCTGATTGCATCATCCTAGCCACCCTCTTCAGCCCTTGACTATCAAGGACGTTTTTCCTGATAAGTTGTTTAAAATCTGAGATCCTCATCAGAATAAAGGAGGTCTGAAGACACCAGTCAGAGTTGCCAGTGAGACATCAGGAAATCGCTTGTCTACAACATGGTCACTCAACCCTGAAGTTCGACATTGTCCAACAGATACTGGTCATGAAAGCCTAAACCAGTATATCATCCATAGAATACTTGCATTTCATATTATTCTAAAATCATGACCTTTGTTACCTTTTCATGCACCTACCCTAGCGGCCTCCACTTCTGCCCAGCCAGAGTGTGTACTTGGGAGCTACACAAGGCTCTGGCCAGGCTTTTCCCATGCCTGGGTGAGGAAACTCACAGACAGACAACATTTCTAACCTCTGCGTCATTCCAGGTCTTGAGTTGATCGTTGAGCTTGTAGCAAAACTTATTCATGGGCAGCCAATCATCGGGACAACAACAGCCTTTCACTCCTTTGTGGGAAGAGAGAAAGCCCAATGAGAAGATGGCCAGGAGAAAAGGAGAAGGAGGAGGAGACAGCTGGGTCTGCAGAACATTCTTGACCTGTTGAATTGTAAACATCTTTGATGGCAATAAATAGAAACTGATTTGGGTTACAGACACAGTGGCTGCATTTGCAAATTTCCAAACTTGGTTGTTATTGATCAGTGGCTAAGTCATATCTGACTCTTCACAACCTGATGGACAATAGCATGTCATCCCTCCCATCATCCATTACCCCAGACTTTGCCCAATCTCCTGTTCATTGCATTGATGACATTATCTAACCATCTCCTCCTCTGTTGTCCCCTTCTCTTTTTGCTTTTCATCTTTCCCAGCATCAGGGTCTTTTCCAAAGAGCCCTCTCTTCTCATTTGATGACCAAAGTATTTGAGCTTCAGCTTCAGTATCTGTCCTTTCAAAGAAATTCAGGGTTAGCTTAGGTTAATTTTCTTGAAACTGAAAGTCTTGTGTGAATCTTTCTGCTTTGATTGGTGTATCATTCAGTGAATTGTTTAAATGTGCTAAGCCTGAAATTGGATTCCTTGAAGACTGTGTTGACTGGGGCAAAATATGGAAATCACGTGGTTCAGTTCTGGAGGATCTGTAACTGCTCAAGAGGTTTCAGGAGAGATCATTGATGGGACCATTCCAATGCAAGGAGTGGGAAGCAATGATAAATGCATGTATATTTTGCCAAGCTTTTCACTGTTAATTGTGTTCATGATTGTGAATTTTAATTGTACTAAAGGGATTCAAATGCAAGAACTTTAGCCTCTACAAACACGAGAGAGCTTGCTTGGACTCACCACTCAGAGAGATGGCCACAATCAGCAAACCAAGACTCACAAAGGAAATTTGTCCCATGGTTTTCCTCCCTTTCCTGCAGAGAGGAAAAATAGCAATAGCACATATAAGGTCCCTTATATACCGCTTCACACTGCTTTATAGCATTCTCTAAGCAGTTTTATGGAGTCAGCATATTGCCCCAAAACAAACTGGCTCCTCATTTTACCAAACCTTGGCAGGATGGAAGACTGAGTCAACCTTAAGCTGGTGAGATTCGATCTGCCAAATTGCAGTCAGTCAGCAGTCAGCAGAAGTATCCTGCAGTACTGCACTCTTACCACTGCGAAGGAGGGGGAGCTAAGCTCCTTACAAAGCTCACTCAGGAAGGGAAACCATCCAACCCAGGATCAAGCTGAGAGTTCAATAGTTTGTCTCACAATTTTGCACTAGCTCAACTGGAACCGATTTCCCCTTCCTTGGTCATGCAACAGCCTTGGTGGGTCACAGTGGATTCTGCAATGGTATACAATGGTCAGAGGCCTCCCTTAGAAAAGGTCTCATATAAGTCTGTCTTTCTCTCCCACAGAGATCCCCAATAGATCTGTTCCTCCCTGCCTGAGGGACCCTCCAGCAGATCCCCTGCTGGAACCTGGGCATTGCCTGCAGCAACTTTAAAGAGGTCCCTTCAGATGGAGAGAGACTCCCAGGAGTGATCTGATGCAAGGACCTCACCTGCCGTGTCCCCCCAGGTGGGAAAGCAGCACTCACCTGTCCCTAGGATGTCTCCTTGTCTGAGGTATTGAAGCCCAACTAAACACCCCGAGGCGGAGATTGAAGCAGGATGATGTGGCTCTGTGCAGAAGGAGATCGTGGGATGGTTCCCTTCAGCCAGGTCTTTTATATCCCCAAACCACAAAACTCTCCAATGTGAACATCAGGGTGTCATGTGTGGCCCCCTTTCCCCATTACTGGCTTAAACCCCCACAGCAGCTAGAAACACAGACAGACACACGTGTACATAGGTTGTTCAGAAGCTTTCATAACGTAGCTGTCATTTCAGCCCGTTGGCATGTCCTGCATGCTTTGTTTAGTAACATTTGAGCAATGTTTGTGAGCCTGTGGTTTTGCTCCCACCCGCACGCACTGTGCCTAGAGCACAGTGGGAGTTACACAAAGCAAGCCATGCCTCTGGCCTTGTGTTTTTATGAGGCTACTCCTCTGCTTAGCCCAACTATCTCATCCATGCATTCCCATGCAAAGCTATTTAATTTACGTGTTTAGCAAAGCTGATTAATGCCTAAGTCTGCTGCAGAAGCAAGTGGAGGAATTTATAGTCTAGGCAAAGGCAAGGCAAGGGTGGGTTTCTTTTGGTGGGGGTTGGTGAAGAGAGAGACAAATTGCTTTATATCAGAAGGAATTTTGTATCTGAAAACCAGGAAGTAGCTTCTTGGCATAAAACATCTAGTAACAGGCTAAAGACAGACAACTTGAATCCCTGGAGGTGAGTCAGCTTCTATTTATTTAAAACATTTATATAGTCACAAAACTATATATTGAATTCTGGGTCGCTCCTAATCAACAATTGAAACTATATCAATTATCAAACAATGCAATACATACATCTATATATACTCCTTCCACTTATGACTGTATGTCTGTAACTTTGTTGCTTGGATCCTTACAATTTATGTGGATATTGTCTCCTGATTGCTTATTTGTACCCTATGACTGTCATTAAGTGTTGTACCTTATGATTCTTGATGAACGTATCTTTTATGTGCACTGAGAGCATATGCACCAAGACAAATTCCTTGTGTGTCCAATCACACTTGGCCAAATTCTATTCTATTCTATTCTATTAAAATATAAAAATTAAAAACCTAGCACCAAAGTTAACTTAGCACACTCCATCCTTCCTTAAATCCTCTTGTCCATCTCATCCCATTCCAGCATTTGAGGAGAGGGGAACAGGTCTTAAATGCTTTTTGGGAGGCTATGAAGTTAGAGGCCTGCAGAACTTCAAGAACAAAAGATTTATTTTCCAGATTTATGGATGATTTTTTCCCCCCAGTTATAATGGACAAATTTATGGCGATCTATTTGGATGACATCTTGATTTACTCTGAGAATGCAGTGGCTCATGTACAACAGGAGGTGTTGCAAAGGCTATGGGACAATAAGCAGTTGGCCAAGCTGGAGAAGTTTGGCACCGACACCTTTGACAATGGATCCATTTGGGCTGCAGGATTTCAACTGATGGTCCCCAGATGGATCCTGGGGTGGTACCTTGGTACACCATAACATGAGAGATTTTCAGAGTTTCCTGGGCTTTGCTAATATTTACAGGAAGTTCATTCCTAACTTTGCACACAAGGTTAAGCCTCTCGCCCAGAGGGGATTTGGGGGTTCTGCCTAGACTTCTCCTCTGCTTGAGCTAGAATATTCCCAGGATCACAATACTTCTAACTTCTAAAGTCTCCCAGGTCTTTTTTTTTTCCTCTGAAGACCTTGTAGCCAACACATCAATCTTCATCCAGTCCTGGGGACAAGTGCCTTTGGCTGCTATGTGGGAAGAAAGCTCAATGAGAAGACAACCAGGAGGGCAGGAGGAGGAGGAGGAGGGGACAGCGGGGTTTACTTGCTGCTTTGCAAACATTGGTGATGATAATAAATTGTAAGCGACTTGGGTTACAGACCCACCGCTTCTCTCTAACTGTCCCTGTTCCCAAACTGCACAGTGGCCACTTATCTCTGTTTCAATTCTTTCGCCTGCCTAATTTTGCTTTAGTGCCATCCTTGGAATAATTACTTTCCCTTTTGGACTCCAAATTTTATCATTTGCGGCTTGTGGTTTTTCCACTTGACTTTTTCCTCTTATGCTGCATCTTCCTGCAGCCTGATTGCATCTACACGTTTCGTGCAGAATAGCAAATGCAATCATTTCTTTTGAGTCTGCTGAGCTGCTCCATCGCTAATTCATTTCCTGAATGTGCTTGAACGTTGGTAGTTGCCAAAGTTTTTGTGGTTTGGATGAGATCCACACTTACTTAATATCTGGCCCATTGCTTGTCAGGAACACCCTGTTTGTCCATGTTGACCCTAATCTGGGTGTCTTCCCCAGACACCTCTTGAATCTGCACAAATGTTTCCTGGTTTTATCCCAATGCAAGGCTCCCAAATTTGCTCGTGCTACTGCAATCGGAGGCTGAAGGCTGCCAGCTTCTGTGGTGGAATCTCTGCAGTGACTGCATATCCTGCTTTGCACTCTGGTTAAAATTGGGCCCCTTTTTTACACCCCTCCCCATGGCTTTGTTGCCTGTATTGTAAAAGACACACAGTCCCCAAGCTCTATCCTGGGAGGCAGGAGGGATTCAGCTGGCTTTTTAAGAGGACCTTTGGAAATTGGCACACCTGGACTTAGCAGACCTTGCAGGTTGTAAGATGCAAAAATGCACAGTGACCTCAAGCAGCATCAGAATATCCTTTGCACAGGTCATTAAATAACAGAAGAACAGAGTTGGGACCCCTTCAAGACCGAGTGGCTGTGGTTGCTGGCGTCCTGATATAGCCAGCTGGTGCCATCGCTGGCTATTGGGGGCGAGTCATTGGCCCCCACGGAGAGGGCTCGTAACTTGGGTGTCCTCCTGGATGCATGACTGTCTTTAGAAGAACATGTGACGGCCATGGCCAGGGGGGCTTTCTATCAGGTTCGACTGATACGCCAGTTGTGTCCCTTTCTGGATTGGGACTCCTTACGCACAGTCACTCACACCCTCGTTACTTCCCGCCTGGACTACTGTAATGCTCTCTACATGGGGCTCCCCTTGAGGAGCACCTGGAGGCTCCAACTGGTCCAGAATGCAGCCGTGCGGGTGATTATGGGGGCGACATGGTGCTCCCATGTAACACCCCTCATGCGCGAGCTGCACTGGCTTCCAGTGCACTTCAAGGTATTGGTTCTCATCTTTAAAGCGCTCCATGGCTTAGGGCCTGGGTATCTATGAGACCACCTTCTGCCACCGATAACCTCCCACCGACCAATACACTCCCACAGAGAGGATCTCCTCAGGGTGCCATCAGTCAAGCAATGTTGACTGGTGACCCCCAGGGGGACAGCCTTTTCTGTGGGGGCACCCGCCCTCTGGAACGAGCTACCCCCAGGGATACGATTGATCTCGGACCTCCGTACTTTCTGCTGGACTTTGAAGACTTTTTTCTTTCAGCAAGTTGGGCTGGCTTAAAAATTTTTAATTGTTTTATGGGTAAGGGGTTTTAAATTGGGGAAGCCAAATGGATTTAATTATGTTTTAAATTATTTTAATTTTCATATTGTATGTATTTTAATCCTGGCTGTTCACTGCCCGGAGTCCCTAGGGAGAAGAGCGGTATAAAAATTTAATAAATTCAATTCAATTCAATTCAATTCAATTAGAGGTCTTCTAGTCCAACCCCTTGCTCAAGCAGGAGACCCTATAATATTTCAGACAAATGGTTGTCCACTCTCTTCTTAAAAACCTCCAGTGTTGGAGCACCCACCCACAGCTTCTGGAGGCAAGTTCAGAGGTGGGTTTCAGCCGGTTCTGACCAGTTCTGGAAAACTGGTAGTGGAAATTTTGAGTAGTTTGGAGAACCGGTAGTAAAAATGCTGACTGTCCCTGCCCCCCATCTATTCTCTGCCTCCCAAGTCCCAGCCAATCGGGAGGAAATGGGGATTTTGCAGTATCCTTCCCCTGCCACACCCACCAAGCCATGTCCACCAAGCCACACCCACCAAGCCATGCCCACAGAACCGGTAGTAAAATAATTTGAAACCCACCACTGGGCAAGTTGTTCCATTGCTTAATTCTTGTAACTCTCAGGAAATTTCTCCTTAGTTCTAGGTTGGATCTCTCCTAGATTAGTTCAATCCATTGCTTCTTGGCTGAGTTGAGACAATAGCCCTGGGTTCAACAGACCTTGTGGGTCATAAGATGGAAAAATCTACCCTGACCTTCAAGCAGCATCAGGACATTCTTTGCACAGGTCAGTAATTAACTTGCTTTTGAGTCTGCACATTGGTGAGTTGTGGAAACAGCCCCTCCTTTTGGTTACAAACAAGTGGAAGAGACGGTGGCTTGGACCCTGTTGGGCCAGGAGCCCCCTGCTCACGGCTACCAGGGAAGTTCTAACAAAAGGAAAGATGAGTACTGGGACAAAACTTCTGTGCCAAAGTGCTTCTGTACCAGGATATGAAAATTGAAACTTTGCTTAAATATAATGCTATTTGGCATCAGGATGTGCCTGATGTTTGGCTCCTAGGTGGGGGGTGGGGGTGGGGGAGTTCTATAGACTTAGAAGTCTTTGAGAAAATGGGAGACTATGCCCAAAGGGGCATGGATACAGAGCAGCACTGTTATGCACTGTTCTGGAGCCTGTGAAGGAATAAACAAATGTCGAGAGCCTGTGACTTGTGGCACCCTCTTGCGCCTAAATCTTCCGCTCCTTTGGCTCCTGCACCCTATAAGGGACTCTGCCCCCTTACAGAGCATGTTTCTACTGGAAGGGGAGAGCCTCAGAAGGTCCTTGTTTATACTCCTTGTTTATGCTGACTGTGATGCTGATGGTAGTGTCCACAGGTCATAAAAGGGCCACGGTTCCCCACCCTTGTGCTATAGAGGGGGACTATATGGAATGTGGCTACAGAATAAGAAATAAGAAATACAGAATAAGAAAGAAAAAGGAAATCAAGTGGTTTTTTAAAAAAAATAATAATGTACGTAAAGGTACTGATTTCAGAATAGTTTGGGGTACAAGAAAACCTGTCATTCATTCATTCATTCAGTTTGTTAACCATCTCACCAACACAGGTACTTATTTTATACAATATAATAGTGAATTCAAAAAGAAGAGTCAAGAGAAAATGCAAACTCTTTTGGATGAGATAAAACAGAAAAGAAGCCAAAGTAAAGAAATTTCCAAGAGAAGAGAAGCATTTCTTAACAAACCCTCTTCATATCCGCATAGCAGAATATTCCAACAGCAGAGGGTAATTTTTTTCCCATGGGCTCTTTCCAGACAGCACAAGAAATGTTTATTGTCAATAAATGAATGAAAATTATGCAGTCTTCCAGCAGCTGAGAAGCTTCTTCAGGGCCCCCTTCACCTCCTTGTTGCGGAGGCTGTAGATCAAGGGGTTCAGCATGGGGGTGACGATGCAAAACATGGTGGAGATCAAAGTGTCCACCTCTAGAGAGTAGCCAGCACTGGGCTGGTTGTAGTTCACAAAAGCATTTCCAACAAAGAGTGTTACTACAGCAAGGTGTGAAGCACAGGTGGAGAAGGCTTTGCGCCTGCCGATCTTGGAGCGGATCTGCAGAATGGAGGACAAAATGTAGAAATAGGACAGGATGATGAGCAGAAGAGGGACAAGGCCCACAAAGGTGCCGGTGATGTGAGTGACCAACTCATTGATGGAAGTATCACTGCAGGCAATTTTCAGTAATGGGGGAACATCACAAAAGATGTGAGGAATCTGGTGATTTCCACAAAACTCCAACCTGGAAGCCAGAGCAGTGTAAATAGCTGAGTCCAGGAAGCCCCAGAACCAGATGGCCACAAACAGCTGGACGCACAACTTGCTCCTCATGAGGTGGGCATAGTGCAAAGGTTGGCAGATGGCAGCATAGCGGTCATAGGCCATGACGGCCAGCAGTGCTGGCTCACATCCCGCAAAACCAATCAGGAAGAAGGTTTGTGCCAGGCACTGGTCATAGGAGATAGTGTGCTGTTGGCGTAGGAGGTTCACCAGGATCTTTGGTACCACCACAGAAGAAAGGCAGATGTCCAGGCAGGAGAGCTGGCTGAGGAAGAAGTACATGGGGTTGTGAAGGCAGGAATCCAGGAGCACCAGGGTTATGATCATGAAGTTGCCCATCAGTGTGGCCAAATAGGCAGCCAGGAACACCAAGAAAAGGTGGACCTGATGGCTCAAAAGGCTGGAGAAGCCAAGGAGGATGAATTCTGTCCCTTCAGTTTTGTTCTGTGAATCCATGAGGAAGAAAGGGGAACAGCTGGAAAGAGAGAGGAACACACAGAAGAAGCACAATGAGAAAGTGATTAGTTGAGCTTTCAATCTATGCAGAATGAAATTTGAGAAATCTCTCATACCTGAAGATAACCTATATTAAGGGTCAAATATATACAGGTGGATATTTTGGGTCCTTCCTTCCTTTCCTGCCTCCCTGCCCTTTCCTTCCCTCTTGATTCTTGGGGGTTTTTTGTCATGCTGAGAAACTCCAAGGAACATACCTTCCAAGCTTGGTATCAGAACCATTTTGCACAGCCAACATACTTTCCAACTCTATTATTCTGTTATTTTGAATTCGAATTAGCACCAGGGTGAGATGTCAAGGAAACAGTCAGTCCACTAAAGAAAGAAGACGGCAAGGAAGTGACAGGCAACAGAGGGAAAGCAGAGCTGCTCAACTCATTCTTTGCATCAGTCTTCACACAAAAAGAAACTATAACCCATAACTGTAAAATACAGACTAGAAATAAAACTTTTAAAAAGCAAGAAAATGGTAAGAGAACACCTGTTAGATCTTGATGAATATAAATCACTAGGACCTGACGGATTACATCCCAGAGTTCTGAAGTAGCTGGCAGATGTTAACTCAGAACCTTCGTATCATATATTAAAAAATCTTGGAGCACTGGGGAACTACCAGAGAATTAGAAAAGAGCTGATAATGTTCCCATCTTCAAAAAATTGGGGGGGGGGGGGCAGATCTAGGAAACTACAGACAAATCAGCCTAACATTAATACCTGGGAAGATACTGGGAAAAATAATCAAAAAACATCTGTAAACATCTAGAAACAAATGAAGTTATAACTAGTAGTCAGTGTGGGTTTGTTAAAAACAGATCATGCCAAACCAATCTTATTTCATTCTTGTACAGAGTGATAAATTAGTAGACCGAGAAAATGTTGTGGACATAGTATATTTAGACTTCAGCAAGGCATTTGACAAAGTAGACCACAACCTACATCTTGGTAAACTAGAAAAATATGGGATAGACAGCATCACCACCAGATGTAGCTGTAACTAGCTGACAAACCATACTCAGTGAGTCAACCTTAATGATACTATCTCTACATGAAAGGAAGGAAGCAGTGGGGTACCACAAGGTTCCGTCTTAGGCCAAGTACCCTTCATTATCTTAATAAATGACTTAGATGAGGGAATAAAAGGGGAATTCATCAAGTTTGCAGATGACGCTAAGTTGGCAGGAATAGCCAACACCCCCAGAAGACAAGCTAAAGTTCTTCATAGACTTGAATGATGAGCTCTATCCAACAACATGAAATTTAATGTGGAGAAAAGCAAGGATTTACACCTAGGCAGGAAAAACCAAACGTACAAGTACAGATTAGGCAAAACCTGGCTCAAGAACAGGAACTGTGAGAGGGATCTTGGAATCCTCATGGACGATCCCTTAAACATGAGACAGCCGTGTGTGGCAGCAGACAAAAGTAGAAACACAATCCTTGATTGTATAAACAGAATCATAAAATCAAAATCACATGAAGTATTAGTACCACTTTATAAAGCCTTAGTAAGATGACACCTGGAATATTGCATCCAGTTTTGGTCACATTACAAAAAAGATATTGAAACTTTGGAAAAAAAAGTGCAAAGAAGAGCAACTAAGACGATTAAAAGCCTGGGGAGAAAAACATATGAAGAACGGTTGCAAGAGTTGGGCATGGCCAGTCTAGAAAAAAGAAGGACTGGGGGGGACATGATAGCAGTATCCCAGTATTTGAGGGGCTGCCACAAAGAAGGGGGGGTCAACTTATTCTCCAAAGCACCTGAAGGCAAGACAAGAAACAATGGATGGAAACTCTTCAAGGAGAGAAGGAACCTGGAATTAAGAAGAAACTTCCTAACAGTGAAGACAATTAACCAGTGGAACAGAAGTTGTGGCTGCTCCAACCCTGGAGATTTTTAAGAAGAGACTGGACAGCCATTTGTCTGGGATGGTCTAGAGTCTCCTGCTTGAGCAGGGGTTTGGTCTTGAAGACCTCAAAGGTCCCTTCCAGCTCTATTCTGATTGATTGAAGGCCTATTTGGCTGTAGTCACATTTTCTCCATTTCAGGGTTCCTTCTCCCTCCTAATCTCAGTAAGTTCTTTAAATTCTCTCAATAAATGTGAGGCTCAGCCCAGCCGAAATTATGCCCTTGGACATGTTGTAATCTCCATGGGAGATGAATGCTTTTCTAATTCTCAGCTTCAACACAGAAGAAGGCTACCCTTTCTTGATCTTCAAAGTCCTAAAAGTCTTGGTAGGACACTACCTCTGTTCCCTTCCAAGTTGAAATTGAGGACGCTGGATGGACCACAAAGCGACTCACCTGTGCTGGTTGACCCACCCTCAGAAGACCTCAGCTGTGGCAGAAGAAGAGTCACCTTCTCCCCAAGTTCTCCCACAGTTGGCTTTGGACACAAAGAGATGAGAGGTGGCTCAGCCAAGATTCTGCCCACAGAGCAGGAAGGGAGATGTTTAGAAGCTCGGTCTCACAATAGAAGCAACACTCCTGGTTCCTGCATTATCTGTGACAGATGGTAACTCATGGGGGGAAATGTGCCTTGGTGTGCAGGCCTTGAGCATATTCCTGCAGGAGTAGGGCTGAGAGGAGACTCAGCAATGACCCTCTAGGGGGAAACTCACAGCTGGGGCTTGTTAGCTGGCACAGGGTTCATTAAGTTGTACCAGGGCTGGGGGAGACAGTGGAAGAAAGAGAGCAAAACTGGCTATGTTCTACCTTGAAATGTAGCTAGTCAGGAAGAGAAATCAGAATTCAGCTCTCACTGTAGTTTGTAGCTGGTATTCCAGAAATGAATCCATTTTATCCATTACATAAAATGTCATGTTTAAATCCTCCCTCCCTCCACAGCAAAACCAGCAAGGGCCATTGCCTTCTTGCTAAGGCTCACAGTTCAGTGCCTGAATGTATAATGTATAATTTTTATGAGTGTTATATATTATATTAACCAAGCAGCATAAAAGACAACATCTGACTCCATAAAAAAAGAAAAGAAAGAAACCAGGGAAAGATGTTGCTGCATGTGAAATCCTCACAATTTTTATCTGGTCAGGCAGACGAGCATAACCCTCCATTCTTGGAGCCAAAGATGATCCCCTATGTTCACCCACTGGAGTCAGACTTGAGAGGTTCAATATATGAGGACAACATGACTGAACTCATTGCTTCCCTCTTGTCTCTGTTCCCAAAACACCACAACGATCTGTTTTACATGTGTAACGTCTAAGGTGGTCATCCAAGAGCCCACTGTTAGTTATCCCAGAATCCCAGTGGCCGTTTCCCCCATCCCACAGATGGGTTTATCATCAACTCCCAGGAAAACCTCAACCCTGAATGACACAATGAATTTTGCTTAACTACGACTCCTGTCCTTTCAGGTCTTGCTGGGATGTCTCATTGTGCTGCTCCTGAGAGTGGTAGGGTGTTCCTGGGAAGGATGCGCAAAGGATGCTGGGAGGGTATTATACCACCTACCCAACTAAATCAGTTTTGGGGACAGGAAAGTGGTGCTGAGATCCAGCAGAGTCCCAACACTCCAATTGAAGGGAAATGAACATGCAAGAAAGCATTGTAGCATCAATGGATGTTCTTTTTTTTTTTTAATTTGATTTATATGCCGCCCTTCTCCAGAGACTCAGGGCGGCTTACAATGCGCTAAGCAATAGCCTTCATACTTTTGTATATTTATACAAGGTCAGCTTATTGCCCCCACAAACTGGGTCCTCAATTTACCTACCTTAGAAAGGATGGAAGGCTGAGTCAACCTTGAGCCTTGGTGAGATTCGAACCTGCAATAATTGCAGGCAGCTGATGTTAATAACAGGGTGCTTTAGACCACTTGTACTATCTCTGCCCTAAAGATTTCTTCCAACAACCAGTTTTCCAAACTGTTCAAAAAGTTAACAGTAACCCGCAGTGGCTGCTGCTCTGATCCATTGGCTGAAACTGGGTTGTGTGAACCGATCCAGCTCCGAGTGTTTATCCTGCCTCACTAGGGGTAAAGTAAGAGTGGCTGGCAGGGTTGGGAGAAAGAAGGGGGAAGGGAGAGAGTTTGGATTGGTTTCTTGCCCCCCTCTAGCCCTCCTGTCTTTTCCTCTGCTGGAGGAACGGCTGCGAGAGGGCTTGTTTAGCTGGCTCAGAGAGGAGTGAATTCCAGGCTGGCAGGCTGGCCGGGGGGAGGGTGGGCGAGAGAGCAAAGCAACCTCTCGTGTTTCGGTGGCTTGGGGCTCTGGGCGTGCAAAAGAGAACAGCCGTCAAGAGAAAAATTTTTCGGCAAGCTGCGCAGAGCCGCCTTTTACTTCCAGCAACTGGAGGAAGGTGCTTTCCTTGGTGGCATGGCTGGACTCTGCCTGGAGTGCAAGGCTGGCAAGCCGTTTGCGCCGGCAAAGTTTACTACAGGAGGCTTTCCAGGCCCAAAATGGGACGTGTGTGTGTGAAGCGCATGTGCAGGGCGCACACACGCACAATGCAGGGCGCATGCGCAGGTGGGATTCGCATTGCATTATGGGTGCTGGCACATATGCACGCTGTTGCACATGCGTGCACACACTTTTGGCACACAACAAGAAAAAGGTTCGCCATCCCTGTCCTGCTCCATTTCTGACAGGTGGCAGCCCCGTCTCTTCTTGAAGGCTTCCAGGGATGAAGCTCCCACAACTTCTTGTCAGCCTTTCAAGGCTGCCATAAAGAGGAGGAGAGGAGGCTTGAACTTTTACCTACTTATTCTTTTTGTAGATACTGTTGCTTGGAGATGGGATGGGAGGGGGGAATTCCTGGGGTTGGAGGCAGGAGCTGAGAAGATTGAGCTGGAAGATGGCCAATAAGAAGTTGAGGTTTGGGGGAAACGGAAGGGGAAGGTGTTGGGGTCAGAGGGTTCGTATTGGCTACGACGAAGTTGGGACCAGATCTGTTGTTCTCAATAAATGAAATATTTCAGCAAAGACTAATTGCTTGGGAGTGAAATTTATTTGAGATGACGTCGGAACCTGACACTTCTATTCCATTGGTTGATTGTTCTCACTCTCAGAAAATCTCTCCTTATTTCTAGGTTGAAATATTGTTTGGGAGACCCCCAAAGTTCAATATCCTATGGGCAGCTATATAAATGTTTCAACTAAATGAATAAATAAACAGAATCTGATTCACCTCCAAGGAGTTGCATGTCTTTGGCCTGTTGATGTGCCAAAGAAGTTACTTCCTGTTTTTTAAACCAAAACGACTTTCTGAAATAAACGAATTTCTCTTTCCCTTCACCCACCCCCAACAGAAATCCACCCCCTTATAAGTAATAGAATATCTGGTATTTTCCTGAATTCCACAAGAGCCATTTCTTTCCCTTAGCTGAAAAGTAAAGAGGACGAATTCCTATGTCCTTACAAGGCTGTGATAGATTCCGTGCAAACACAAGAGGTGTTTTTGTTATACTGACAATATTAAGCCATGAATGAGTTTTTGTTGTGCTTATTTGTTTGTTTGTAAGTATTTATCTGTATAAAGGTTGGAAGGAGCAGGGGATGGGGCTTCACTTGGATTTCACTGGCTTGGGCACTAAGTACCTGTTGTTTGTAATTGATGTTGTTTAATTGTTGATTGGGAGCCACCTGGAGTCAGGGCTGCCTTAATGCCTGGCCTGGTGGGCCCCTGGGCTCCACGAACTAATCGGGGTATGTTAACCCTTCAATGCACTTTGTATCATATAAATACAGCAACTGTGTGGCTTACTGGGTATTATTGTGTTTTTCAAGACTCGTGTACTGTTCAAATGTTTATCATGTTGATTAGTTGTTGCTGCACAGCATGTTTTTAGTATTTCAATGCCGATTTTGTTGGAAGTGCCAATAAAATAAATATATGTTTAATTTTATCAACCATTTACATTTTTATTCCTGTGAGGAGTTGCCGTAGGGGCCCCAGTACACTTCTTTGCCTGGGGCCCATAATGGTGTTAAGATGGCCCTACCTGGAATTCAATATAAGATGGGCAGCTACATAAATGTTTTAAATGAATAGAATCTAATTCAACTCCAGGGAGTCACGTTTTGTGCTTTTGGCCTGTTGACAGATATTTTCTGCAAATAAACTACTTCCTGGTTTTTAGACCAAAACTCCCTCCTAAAACACAAGACTTTCTCTCTCCCTTCACCAATCCCCCCCAAAGAAATTTACCCCCTTTCCTTGTCTTCCCTTTGCCTATAAATTCCTCCACGTGCTTCTGCAGCAGACTTAAGCATTAATCAGCTTTGCTAAACACGTAAATTAAATAGCTTTGCATGGGAATGCATGGATGAGATAGTTGGGCTAAGCAGAGGAGTAGCCTCATAAAAACGCAAGGCCAGAGGCATGGCTTGCTTTGTGTAACTCCCACTGTGCTCTAGGCACAGTGCGTGCGGGTGGGAGCAAAACCACAGGCTCACAAACATTGCTCAAATGTTACTAAACACAGCATGCAGGACATGCCAACGGGCTGAAATGACAGCTACGTTATGAAAGCTTCTGAACAACCTATGTACACGTGTGTCTGTCTGTGTTTCTAGCTGCTGTGGGGGTTTAAGCCAGTAATGGGGAAAGGGGGCCACACATGACACCCTGATGTTCACGTTGGAGGGTTTTGTGGTTTGGGGATATAAAAGACCTGGCTGAAGGGAACCATCCCACGTTCTCCTTCTGCACAGAGCCACATCATCCTGCTTCAATCTCCACCTCGGGGTGTTTAGTTGGGCTTCAACACCCCAGACAAGGGCCCAGAGTTGACTGAGACATCCTAGGGACAGGTGAGTGCTGCTTTCCCACCTGGGGGGACACGGCAGGTGAGGTCGTTGCATCAGATCACTCCTGGGAGTCTCTCTCCATCTGAAGGGACCTCTTTAAAGTTGCTGCAGGCAATGCCCAGGTTCCAGCAAGGGATCTGCTGGAGAGCCCCTCAGGCAGGGAGGAACAGATCTATTGGGGATCTCTGTGGGAGAGAAAGACAGACTTATAGGGGACCCTTTCTAAGGGAGGCCTCTGACCATTGTATACCATTGCAGAATCCACTGTGACCCACCAAGGCTGTTGCATGACCAAGGAAGGGGAAATCGGTTCCAGTTGAGCTAGTGCAAAATTGTGAGACAAACTGTGGGACTCTCAGCTTCATCCTGGGTTGGAATTTGGGTCACTCTTCCTGATGGGGTCCTACCATGTGCCTAGTCCCCCCTCCCACTTCTTCCCTCTTTGTTCTTCTCTGCAGCGAAGGAAGGAAGACCATGGGGCAATTCATCTTTGTGAGCCTCGCCTTGCTGGTTGTGGCCCTTTCCCTAAGTGGTGAGTTCCAGCAGGGTCTCTGGTGTCCGCAGAGGCCAAAGCTCTTGCCTCTGAACCTCCTCCTGATTTGGCCCCCTAGAATCCTCTCCCTGAAGTCGCTTTTATTTCTGTTTGGCTTATTGTGCAATTTAGATCTCGTCCTATCTCTCTTTTTCACGATTCAAGGCTGATTGCAAGGATACAAAGCAAAATTAATACCATAGTTGAAAGCTTAGCCAAAGATCCATGCTTTTATCATGAAACATTGAGTGCCTCCCACTCCTTGCAGGGGGCAGCCCACAAATAATCACCCCTGAAGCCCCTTGAGTAGTTATGGGTCATCCAAGAGGCAACCGCAGATCCTCCGGAACCGACCCACAGAATCCCTATACTTTGTCCCACTCAACAGCCTGGTTCTTGAAAGAATCCATTTTCTGACTTAGCAGAGTTCACGGAATGATAAATCAAAGAAAAGGGACAGGTTCACACAAGACATGAAGCTTCAAGGAACTAAACCAAGGCTAAACATTCTGCAAATACAGCTGTTGAACATTCTGCAAATACAGCTGTTCTATTTGAAATTTTCACCTTCAATTTATTGCCATCAAAAATGTTTGCAATCCAACAGGTCAAGAATGTTCTGCAGACCCAGCTGTCTCCTCCTCCTCCTCCTTTTCTCCTGGCCATCTTCTCATTGGGCTTTCTCTCTTCCCACATAGGAGTGAAAGGTTGTTGTTGTCCCAATGATTGGCTGTCCAGGAATGGGTTTTGCTACAAGATCAATGATGAACTCAAGACCTGGAATGAAGCAGAGGTTAGAAGTGTTGTGTGTCTGTGAATCCCCTAGCTCAGGAACAGGAGAGGCCTAGGGGGAGCCTTGCATTGTCCCCAAGTCCACTCTGGCTGGGATGAAGTGGAGGGCCACTAAGCTGGGTGCATGAAAAGATAGTAAAGGTCATGATGTTAGGATAGTCTGGGATGCAGATATTCTATGGACTATACACTGGTTTAGGCTTTCATGACCCATACCTGTTGAGCAGTGTTGAGCTTCAAAGTTGAGTGACCATCTTGTAGACAACAGATCTCCTGATGTTTCATTGGCAACATGGATGGCATCTTCAGATCTCCTTGCCTCTTAAGTGATGGCGATCACAGATTATAAAGAAATGGAACATGAATTTAAGCAAGGAACTATTCAAGAGCTGCAAATACTAGCAAAGACATCCGTGGTGTTCAACAGAATGAAGAGGGTGGCTAGAGCCATCTGGTGGCAATCAGATCCTTGCTCTTTTCTCAAATGGACACACACACACACACACACACACACACACACACA
>WNWU01013473.1:160238-174734 GCA_012654045.1 Ptyas mucosa
GCAGACTTGGCTTAAGAGGGTTTCCATTTGCAGAGAAAAGGAAGTTTCAGGCCACAATCTAGATCACTCCAAGTCAAGTGCCCTGAAAGGAAGGAACATGAATGGTGATCACCTTTAGAGCCTGACGTGGCTTAGGATTCAGCTGGTTGCAGACTATCTTTTCTCAAATACATCTGCCTGTCCACTCATGGACGGTGTCAAGTACAAATAGCTCCAATACACAAGAATCTAGCCAACTAACGGTCAAAGGTAAATTGGCTCTGGATAAGGGCCAGCAGACCTCCACGGGACTGGACTTGGGTCTCCTGTGGTGACACAAAGACTCTAAAGAAATAACAAGCTTAACTCCGCCTTCCAGCTCAGCTACAAGTGGGGTGTGGCCATGCTGCAGCTCCCCTCATCTAAGCATTGCCACCTGATGGGATCTGGGAAGGGCCCATTTTGTGAGACTCTGGAAATGTCTAACTTTTGCCTGTTAAGGTTCTCCAATAAATACTTTAAATCACCCCATAAATTATCCTTTAATGTGAGCATTATTCCCAGGATCTCTATGGATATCTTCCTTCCCTTCCTTTTTTTCCTTTCCTTCCCTTGTGTTCTTTTCCTTCCCTTCCTGTTTCCCCACCACTCCCTTTCCTTCCCTTCCCCTTCCCTTCTTTCCTGGAATTACAGATGCAAACTTCAACCCTACTAAGGAATGATGGCTTTTCATACTGACCAGATGAAGGATAGAGACCAGCACAAAACTCATTTTTAGACATATTGTTGGGTTCACCAGAGCTCCACTGATGTACCTGGATCGTGTCCCATCATTGTGGTAGGTGTGGTAGGTGTGAAGGGTGTACGTCTCCTGATCTAGTACTGGGCTTGCACAATTGAACCTGTTCCTGCAGCAAATCTCCCAAATGGGCATCTATGAGCATGTTATGTTGGAATACTGTAACTCCTCTGGGATTTGTGGAATTCCTGACCTCACCAGCTCACTCAGAATGTGTGTGTGCAATCGTTGCCTGAACTGGTCAATGAAGGCTGAGTCAATCCAATCAACATCTGCTGCCAATCATTTAAAATCAGCTAGATAGAGCCTTACTCTTCTGTTGGCCTTGCTTAAGCTGCCAAATCTTGTAACTACTGTCATTGCTTGGATTGGGTCTCTGAAAATCGCCTGGAATCTCCCCTTGAAGTTCTGATAATTATTCACAACTTGGTCATTGCCCTCTACGATTGATAGTGTCCACATGGCCACAAATTCCTTTAACAAACTTGACATAAAAGATATCCTTGCGGGGTCTGTAGAAAGTTCTGCAGATAAAAACCAAAGAGTTTGACCGCAGATTCTTCCTCCCTCGAATGGACTTTCAGCTGGAGTGTCCCTATTCCCACTCCAGCTGGTGATTCTACCACAATTAAGATTATTTAAAGAAACACAATTGTTCAGAACTCTGATAAAACTCTTGGTGCACTTTCACCACACATTGAAAGAACTTTGAAGCATTTGCATTTTGGTGTTCAAAAATGAAAATGAAGATTTTTAAATCTAGAGCAGATTGAGAGAGAGAGAGAAGAGAGAGGAAGAAGAGAGAGGAAGAGAGAGAGAGGAGAGAAGAAGAGAAACACCATTTCAGACAGGTGGCTGTCCAGTCTTTTCTTAAAAGCCTCAAGTAGTGAAGCACCCACAACTTCTAGAGGCAAGCCATTCCACTGATTAATTGTTCTCACTGTCAGGAAATTCTCCTTAGTTCCAGGTTGCTTCTCTCCTCAATTAGTTTCCACCCCTTGCTTCTTGCCCTGCCTTCAGGGGCTTGACTCCCTCTTCTTTGGGGCAGCCCCTGAGATATTGGAACACTGCTATCATGTCTCCCCTGGTCCTTCTTTCTCTAGATTGGTCATGTCCAACTCTTGCAACCATTCTTCATATTTTGTCTCCATGTCCTTAATCATCCTAATTGCCCCCTGCAAAGCTATTTTATACAAATTAAATAGCTTTGCATGGGACTGCGTGGATGAGATAGTTGGGCTAAGCAGAGGAGTAGCCTCATAAAAACGCAAGGCCAGAGGCATGGCTTGCTTTGTGTAACTCCCACTGTGCTCTAGGCACAGTGCGTGCGGGTGGGAGCAAAACCACAGGCTCACAGATATTGCTCAAATGTTACTAAACACAGCATGCAGGACATGCCAACGGGCTGAAATGACAGCTACGTTATGAAAGCTTCTGAACAACCTATGTACACGTGTGTCTGTCTGTGTTTCTAGCTGCTGTGGGGGTTTAAGCCAGTAATGGGGAAAGGGGGCCACACATGACACCCTGATGTTCACGTTGGAGGGTTTTGTGGTTTGGGGATATAAAAGACCTGGCTGAAGGGAACCATCCCATGTTCTCCTTCTGCACAGAGCCACATCATCCTGCTTCAATCTCCACCTCGGGGTGTTTAGTTGGGCTTCAATACCTCAGACAAGGACCCAGAGTTGACTGAGACATCCTAGGGACAGGTGAGTGCTGCTTTCCCACCTGGTTGGGACATGGCAGGTGAGGTCCTTGCATCAGATCACTCCTGGGAGTCTCTCTCCATCTGAAGGGACCTCTTTAAAGTAGCTGCAGGCAATGCCCAGGTTCTAGCAGGGGATCTGCTGGAGGGTCCCTCAGATAGGGAGGAAGGGATCAATTGGGTGATCAATTGGGAGAGAGAGGGGGGGATCAAACTTTCTCTTTTGCCCCCAGATTATAAACAGTGGAACGATGAAGACTGTGCATCCTTGTGTGCTTTTATCTGCCAGTGCAAATTCTAGTGCAAACGGCTCCTTCGCCTGCCCCAGAGTGAGTGAGTGAAGCACTTGCTGAAGCCTGGAGAATCAAGGAAGCCGCCCTGCATGCCAAAATCTCTGCTCTGCTGCACCCCTTCACTTCGTGAATGCTTTTTGTAGCTTGGATCTGACTTTGCTTATCCTGGTGGGCCAAAAGGTCCAATAAATTCTGTCTTGGTATGACCAGCCTCCTTTATTTTTGAGCCCCAGAGATGATTGAGGTCTAAAGTGCAAGACCCCAGAATGCAAGGGGTGTCTCTTAAGAAGGACCATCCATTGATGCTACGATGCTTTCTTCTATGTAGATCAGCGTCTTTTCTCAAGCATCTTCCATAAGGAAAATTGGGGGACAATAATAATATTTTTTGCTCCCCTGTCCAATGCTCACACATCTGCCTAGGGCAGATCAGGAAATGTCTCCCAAACATCCCCCCCCCCCAAATGACAGGCCCCTGCAAATCAAAAGCAAGCCACCCCTTATGATGACACAAATTGACCAAAAGTATGGCTGCTACAATAATTAGAAACCACTATTACTGTGTGGAGGCTGAGAGCCTTCGGTCCTGCACAAAGTGGGGGGGATTGTTGAATGGTAAAATCCCCAGGGACATCTACCCTTCCCCCCCCCCCCCAAGCCAGGTCACACATCAACCACAACCTCAAAATCAGATATAAAGAAACAATTAAACTTTTTCCACCTGCATTGATATAGTACTTAGGCTGCAATTGGTTAAACCTGTCTCTGCAAGAAATGGAATCCTCTCAAAATAAGGGAAAACTTTTATTGCCATAGTGCTCCCTGATGCTTCAACCCTCATAAATTTTCACACCAGAGAAGAGATTTGCACATCTAAGATCAATGCACACCACAGGACAAAAAAAACATAGAATATAGAATAATAGAGTTGGAGGTCTTCTAGTCCAACCCCCTGCTCAATAGAATAGAATTGAATAGAGTAGAATTCTTTATTGGCCAAGTGTGATTGGACACATAAGGAATTTGTCTTTGGTGTATACGGTCTCAGTGTATATAAAAGAAAAATAAAATATATTCATCATGAATCATAAGATACAACACTTAGTGATAGTCATAGGTTACTAATAAGCAAGGAAATCATACTAGGAAACAAATAAAAACAATATAAACCGTAAAGATACAAGCAATATGGTTATAGTCATAAGTGGGAGGAGATAGATAGTAGTAAGGGTGAGAAGAATAATAGTAATACAGTCTTAGTAAATAGTTTGACAGTGTTGAGGGAATTATTTGTTAAGCAGAGTGGTGACATTCGGAAGATAACTGTCCTTGTGTCTAGTTGTTCTGGTGTGCAGTGCCCTATAGCGTCATTTTGAGGGTAGAAGTTGAAACAATTTATGTTTCAATTTATACATAAATTTATGAAATTTATGAAACATAAATTTATGTTTCAATTTCAAAAACAGGAGACCCTATATCATTTGAGACAAATGGTTGACCAGCCTCTCCAGTGGTGGAGGCAACTTCTGTTCCATTGGGTGATTGCTCTCCCCGGGCCCCACACTCTCAGCTCATATTGAAGTGATTGTCCACTAGGATTCCAAGATCCCTCTCACAATTACTGGCATTTAAGCCAAATTTCACCCAGTCTATACCTATGCACTGTCTTCTACATTTGGCATTCTGACCTTGTACCTTTTAATTGCTGGACGGTCAAAATTATACTGTCAAAATAAACCTTACCACCAGTTCAAGCAGGGGTCGTGGGCTTAGTCATCTGGCAGGGGAATGGACCAAGAATTTACTTCCAACAGACCTATCATGAATGACAAAGGTACGATAGAATTCAGTCTAAAGCTTAGTTTCTCTAATGTCCCGATTTTAACTTTTAACTTTTTGCATACACTCCCAGCATCCGTTGCTCGTCCTTTCCAGGACCCCCCACGGCTTGGGATATTTCTTTCACAAGGTTGGCGGATTATGTTTTTCACTTTTGGCACAAGATTACATGCGTCGTTGTACAAGATTACTCATAACAAAATACTCCTAATTGTATCTCATGTCAGAAGTTTCTTGCTCTGCGCCTGGGGTTCATTTGCCAGTTTCGCAAAGAAGCCGGCAAAGAAAAGGGAAGCTTACACGATAATTTAAACAGTTCTTGCTTTTGGTGGCGTGTTTCTACATGTTTTGATTATTTCCTGGCTGACTCGGTGTAGAGAATATTTTTAGTCTTTTCCTTTCTCCTTTTTTTTTTTGTTAGCTAATAGGAAAACCACAAAACCGCAAACCAGCAGGGGGCGCCCTCCCTGAACTGTCCCTGACCTACCTTTTCTGGGATCCCTAGAGGGCGCTTTGCTGTGGCTTCCCTCCAGGATTTAAAGGGGACTTTCCCTATTTCATTATTTTATGTTTCTCATCGTTTTATATTCTTAAGCAATCAAGCTGTCAATGCCAGCATGCTCTCCGTTCAATTTGGAACAGTTTTTTTCCCCAACAGAAACTGGCAGTGATTTTTAGATAATTCATTTTATTGTTTTAAAATGCTTTTAGTATTTTGATTGTTATATACATGTAGGAAGTTAACACCCACCCCTCTCCTAGAAGAATGAAATACTTTAGCAAATATTTAAAAAGGCAGAATATTATATTTCCCTGAATGAGGAACGGAGAAACATGTTTTAAAGACAAAGCAGCTTCCTGCCTCCCCCCACCTTTGTCAATGGGCCATCATCTGCAACACAATAGGACCAGTGGTGGATTGCTCCCATTCGCACCGGTTCACAAGAACCGGTAGTAAAAAATTGCAGTAGTTTGGAGAATTGGTAATAACATTGGCTGGCCAGGCCCCCGAACCAGTCCCCGGCCCTGTCGCCGCTCGCTTACCCCACCCACCTCATCAGTACAACCTCTTCGGCTGAAAAAATGCTTTTAAAAGTTAAAAAAAAAAAGCCTCTGATGATCACGCAGCTCAGCCGGGATCGCCAGAGGCTCCTAAAAGCATTTTTTTCTGCAACCTCTTAATGACTTTTTATGTCATTGTTGTTTTTGTGTCCATTTTTAAATTTTCTTTGTTGACCTCCCCTCCCTAATCTTCTCTCTCCCTTCCTCCCCCCCACCCTATATGCATACAGCCTCATGGAACCTACGAGCAAATACAATGCTTTTCTCCTGTAAGTGCTGATAAGCAGGGACACAAGGTATTTTGACTGTGCAGGCAACACGTCATGGCTTGTAAAATGTTTGATAATCATACTTTTATTGACCCAGAAGCAAAATACCCTCTATCAAAAAGCAAACACTAATAAGCAGTTTGTGTTTATGCAGTTTTATTGTTCCTGTGTAAGGTGTATTTTGGCTGACGATGTCATTGCTTTCCTACTGTTGATTTTTATTTGTTAATTGTGTTGGAACTGTGGAAGTCTGTGATAAAAGTTTTCTTCGTTTGCCTATCAATTTCTCCCAGGACCGACCTTGTCTTCTCCTATGGTAAAGGTCCACATAGCATCTGTGGGTTGGACCAAACCTTACCACTTCTGGAGAAGCGCTGGTGATCAGGACTGGGCACAGCCTGAAATGGCATTGTTCAAATTTGCCAATGTCCTTTGGAGCGCTTGGGATGGGAGGTGCTACAACTATTTTCCACCTCCAGGACTTCTCAGTGGCTTCTAAAACATTCAACCATAGCATCCTTCTGGGCCAGCTTCTGGAGTTGGGAGTGCAAGGCAGCCATGAATAGAGAGAACTTTGCATACATTTGTCTGATGCACCAAATGCTCCCCTTCTTGGACCGGGAGGCTCTGCTCATGGTCACTCAGGCCTTGGTCACCTCCTGGTTGGATGACTGCAATGTGCTATCCATAAGGCTGCCCTTGAAGACTGTCCAGAAGGTACAACTGGTCCAGAATGCAGCGACACACAAAATGATAGTTTCTCCTAGGTTGGGCCATGTAATCCCATGGTGGCATGAGTTGCACTGCCTCCTGGTTTCCTTCCAGGTGCAACTCAAGGTGCTGGTTGTTACCTTTAAAGCCTTCTATGGCACTGAGCAAGGTTATCTAGACTAACAGATTAATAGAGTTGGAAGGGACCTTGTAGGTCATCTAGTCCAACCCCCTGCCCAATCAGGAGACACCATTTTTGACAGATAGCAGTCCAGTCTCTTCTTGAAAGCTTCCAGTGATGAACGTGCTATAACGTGATATATCCAGTGATATAATGAGCCGAGGTGGCGCAGTGGTTAGAATGCAGTACTGCAGCTATTTCAGCTGACTGCTAGTTCAGCAGATCAGCAGATCAGCAGATCAAATCTCACTGGCCCAAGGTTGACTCAGCCTTCCATCCTTCCGAGGTGGGTAAAATGAGGACCCAGATTGCTGGGGCAAGATGCTATTTAGTATACTGTCTTTGGTGTAGGCCACCCAGAGTCCTCGGAGCGTGGGCGGCATAGAAATATGACTAATAAATAAATAAATAAATAATAAAATAAAATAAATGAAGCTCCCACAACTTCAAAAAGCAACTTCTGTTCTATTGGTTGATTGCTCTCACTGTCAGAAAATTCCTCCTTATTTCCAGGTTGAATTGCTCCTTGTTCAGTTTCCATCCATTATGCCTTGTCTGGCCTTCAGGTGCCTTGGAAAACAGGTTGACCCCCTTCCTCCTCTCTGTGGCAGCCCCTCAAATATTGGAACACTGTTATATCCTGTCTCCCCTGGTCCTTCTCTTCACTAGACTAGCCAGGCCCAACTCCTGCAACTGTTCTTCGTATGTTTCAGCCTCCAGTCCCCTAATCATCCTGGTTGCTCTCCTCTGCACTTTTTCTAGAGTCTCAACATCTTTTTTATAGGTGTGGTCTTACTAGGGCTTTAGAGAGTGGTATTAGTACCTCCTTTGATCTTGATTGTATCCCTCTGTTAATGCAGTTTAGGATCGCATTGGCTTTTTTGGCTTCCACCACACACTGCTGGCTCATATTTAGCTGGTTGTCCACTAAGACTTCAAAATCCTTCTCACAGTCACTGCTATTAAGTCTGGTTTCACCCAGTCTATATGTGTATTTTTTGTTTTTCTTACCTAAGTGTAGGACTTTACTTTTCTCTCCGTTGAATTTCATTTTGTTAGATGGGCCCCGGTGTTCAAGTTTAAGTCTGTCTCTTCCTATAGACCTCAACCCATCCTATCAGTTAGGAGGGCAAATTCCTAGTCCCTTCTCTTAAACATTACATATTATGGGCTCTAGAAAGTCTGGCTGTTTGGTGGCAGCCCCTGTCCTGTGGAAGTTCCTTTCCCCTTGGATTTTGGCAGATCTCTGCTCCCCTGGCCCTCCAAAAATCAGGTAAGATTTTCCCACAAGCGCCAGGACAGGATGAGGTGGACAAGAGGCCTGAACCAGGGACAGCATGCAGAAAGAAGCTTCAGGTTGGTGTCAGGTTTTTGCTCCTAATAGATACCTGTGTGTTACGTTGCTTTATTATTGATGTTGGTTTAATCATTGATTGGTAGACACCCAGAGGAAAGTACAAGATGAGCAGCTATGTAAATGTTTTAAATAAATAAAGAAAATACATCTGATATGACTTATGTGTGCTTAGCCTGTTGCTGAAAGTTGTTGCAAGAAAGCTACATCCTGGTTATTAGGCAAAAATTTACACACACACCCAAAGAAATCCACCCTCCTGCCTTTCCTTGCCTATAAATGCCTCCATTCCCTTTGCTGCAGGGAAGCCTGGAGTTGCCACTGAGCAGACTTGCTACCAGTGGAGGCAAAGGGACAGGTGAGTGCGGCTCTCCCACCTGTGGACACCTGACAGGTGAGGCCCCTGCAGGAGATGGCTCCTGCCTGTCTCTCTCTCTCTCTCCATCTGAAGGGATCTCTTGAAGGGGGCTGCAGGTGATGTCCAGGTTGCAACTGGGGGTCTGCAGGAGGGTCCCTCAGGCAGGGAGGAAGGGATCTATTGGGGATATAGAAAGGGAGAACCTTTCTAAGGGAAGCCCCCTCCCCATTACACAGTAACAGAGGTTCCACTGTGACCCACCAAGGATGTTGCATGGCCAAGGGTCCTAGTTGGGCTAGTCCAAAACTGCCAAAGAAACTGGGGGGGGGGGAGCTTGGTCCCAAGTTGGATGTGAGGTGGCCCTTCCTGAGGGCCTCCCCACCCATCTCATCCTCTCTTCCCCTTCTCCCCTCTTTGCTTCTCTCTGCAGGGAAGGAAGGAAGACCATGGGTGGATTCTCCTTTCTGAGCCTCGGCTTGCTGGTTGTGGCCCTCTCCCTAAGTGGTGAGTTCGAGCAGGGTCTCTACTGTTTGGAAAGTCTCTTGCATATGAACCCCTTCCTGATTTCATCCCCCAACATCCTCTCGCTGAAGTTGCTTTTATTCTTTTATTATTGTGCAATTTAGATCCCACCGTATCTCTCTGTTCCAAAACTCAGAGCTGTTTGCAACAATGGGAAAAACAAAGTAAAATTAATACAATTGAAATGCAGAATAAATTAAAAGTTAAACCCTTGCAAAAGATACATCCATTTATCATTAAAAATACAGGGGCCTCTCCATGTTTACCCTGAGGATTAGACTCTATGGCAGCCACATAAAAGTTGGCCTTCTCTTCTCTCACGGACGAAGAGCTGAGCATCCAGAGGGGCACCTGAAGAGAGGCATCTGCTGGGTGGTGGGGGGCAGGGGAGCAGTCCCACAAATAATCAGCTGTTAAGCTATTTAGGGTTCAGCAGTTTTGGGGCATCCAAGAGTAGAGTGGAGATGCTTCTGGACAGACCCATGTGACTGCCCCATACTTTGCATTGCTTGATAGCTTGGCTGATGCCTTCTGCAGCAGTTGCAATTTCAGGAGACTTTCAAAGGTGGCCCCACATCAACCAGGTTGCAGTAGTCTAGATAGGTTGGAGCTAAAGCGGGGGTAATTGTTGCTCGGTCTGACTGGCTAAAGAAGGTTCAGAGTTGGCACCAGAGTTCCAAGTGTGCAAACAGGCTTAATCTGGTTCTTTTTCTGGCTTGGCAGGCTTCAATAAATGATAGATCAACAAAAGTGACAAATTAACACAAAACATGCAAAAAAAGCCGTGGTGGCACAGTGGTTAGAGTGCAGTACTGCAGGCTAATTCTGCCCACTGCCAGCAGTTCGATTATCATCGGCTCAAGGTTGACTCAGCCTTCCGTCCTTCCGAGGTCAGTAAAATGAGGAGCCAGATTGTTGGGGTCAAGAGGCTGACTCTGTAAACCACTTAGAGAGGGCTGGGAAGCACTATGAAGCGGCATACAAGGCTAAATGCTGTTGCTCATTTCCAGGAAATTAACCAAAGCTAACCCAAAAATGCAGGCTCTGTGCCCAGAACCAAGTCAGTTTCAATTTGCAGTCATCCAAACAGTTTGTAATTCAGTAGCTTAAGCATTCTCTGCAGACCGAGCTGTCTCCTCCTCCTCCTCCTCCTGCTGGCCATCTTCTCATTGGGGTTCCTCTCTTCCCACACAGGAGCCAGAGGCTGTTGTCCCCACGAATGGTTCTCCAGGAGTAGCTTTTGCTACAAGGTCTTCGATGAAGCAAAGACCTGGGAAGAGGCAGAGGTTAGAAGCACTTGTTGCGTGTCTGTGAATCTCCTAGCCCAGGAGGAGGAGAAGTCTAGGCAGAGCCTAAATTTAAATCCAGGCAGTTCTCTGGTTGGGCTGAAGTGGAGACCCACTAGGCTGTGTGCATGAAAAGGTAGCGAAGCTCGTGATTTTTAGGATAGTTTGGAATGCAAATATTCTGCAGACTATGTACTGGTGTAAGCTTTCATGGGCAGTATCTGTTGGTTGGTCATTGTGGAGCTTCAAAGTTGAGTGACTATCTTCTAGACCACAGATTTCCTGATCTCTCACTGGCATCTACAGACCAGCTTGCCTGTAAAGTGATGGGGGGGAAAGTGCAGAGAAGAGCAACCAAGATGATTAAAGGCCTGGAAACTAAAAAATTGGTAGAACAGTTGCAGGATTTGGGTTTGGCCAGTCTAGAGAAAAGAAGGACCAGGGGTGACATGACAGCAGTGTTCCAATATTTGAGGGGCTGCCAGAAAGAAGAAAGGAGTCAAACTATTCTCCAAAGCACCAGAAGGCAGGACAAGAAACAATGGATGGAAACTAATCAAGGAGAGAAGCAACTGGGAATTAAGGAGAAACTTCCTGACAGTGATGACAATTAATCAGTGGAACAGCTTGCCACCAGAAGTTTTGGTTCTTCATCACTGGAGGTTTTTAAGAAGAGACTGGACTGTCACTTGTCTGAAATGAAGGGGTGAAATGCTCCCGGTTCGGACTGGCTCTCCTGATCCGGTAGCAATGGATTCGGGTGGTTCGGAGAACAGGTAGCAAAAATCCTTCCCCCCCCCCCCCCCAATGCCCAGCTGAGCCACACAATCATCAGAGGCTTTTTTTTTTTACTTTTAAAAGCATTTTTTTTACAACCTCTTCGGCCGAAAAAATGCTTTTAAAAGTAAAAAAGAAAAGCCTCTGATGATTGCGCAGCTCAGCTGGGATCATCAGAGGCTTTTAAAAGAAAAAAAACCCTTTTTTTCTTTTAAATGCCTCTGACGATCCCAGCTGAGTTGCCTGATCGCAGAGGCTTCTGCCCATCAGGCAACTCAACTGGGATCGACAGAGCCTTTTGAAAGCATTTTTTTTACAACCTCTTCACCAAAGAGGTTGTAGAAAAAATGGTTTTAAAAGTAAAAAAAATAAAAAATTGGCCACACCCACCTAGTCACATTACCACCACCACCAAGCTGCGCCCACAGAACCGGTAGTAACAAATTTTAGATTTCACCACTGCTGAAATGGTATAGGGTCTCCTGCTTGAGCAGGGGGCTGGACTAGAAGACCTCTCAAGGTCCCCTCCAGCTCTATTTTGATTGATTGATTGATTGACTGATTGATTGAGTTAGTTTAACTCATGATTCGAAGTCAGGAACTGTTGGGGAGCTGCAGACTCCCGCAAGGGCATTTGTGTTGTTCAACGAAGTCAAGATGGTGGCTAGGACTATGGGGAAAGATTTCCTTTTTTCCCCTCACGTGCACAAGAAAAAAACCCACACACGTAAACACAAACACGTCTTTCTTTTCTGCTGACCCAGCGCCCTTCTCTGTTGTCGCTCTCTTGCAGAAGTACTGCAGGAAGTACAATCATGGCTGCCACCTGGCCTCCCTCGACGGCAAGGAAGAGTTAGAGGACATGGCTGTGCACATCTCCCAGAAATTCAAGGTCAACATCTGGATTGGATTGAGTCGTCCATCGCATGTAGGTTCTTTTCTGTTGCTCAAGTCCTTAAGGGAATCCTCGTTCAAACTCGGGTGGGCCATTCATTGAGCCTGAGTGGCGTAGGAGGCTAATGCCTCCTATAAAGGCAGCATTTAACATCCAGCTGCCTGCAATTACTGCAAGTTCAAATCCCACCAGGCTCAAGGTTGACTCAGCCTTCCATCTTTTCTAAGGTGGGTAAAATGAGGACCCGGTTTGTGGGGGCAATAAGCTGACTTTGTATAAAAATATACAAAAGTATGAAGGCTATTGCTTAACGCATTGTAAGCCGCCCTGAGTCTCCGGAGAAGGGTGGCATATAAATATAAATAATTTTTTTTAAAAAAATTTAAAAAAAATAAAATTTAGGGACTGCAGAGCCCAACCTGGGAGGCTTCTTCTTCTTCTTTTATTTTGTGCAGAAATTGTTCATGTTGGTTACCGGCACACTTCCACCTTCGGCTCTGTACATTTTTCAGTACTTGAAAAATACTTGCTTGTATACAGGTAGTCCTCAATTTATGGCCATGACTGAGCCCAAAATTTATGTTGAGACCTTCGTTAAGTGTGTTTTGCCCCATTTTACAACCTTTCTTCCCACAGTTGTTAAGTGAATCATTGGAGTTGTTTGTTTTTTAAAAAAAAAAGTTTTTTATTAATAATACAAAATTTTAAAAAAAATTGGACATAGATATGACATCACTGGTTGCAAACATCTTCCGTCACTTTACAGTAATATTAGTACTCAGATAAACATAGTTCTTAAGCTTTGTTCACTATTTAAACATAAGATGATAAGATATTAATACTTTCCCCCTTATTTCTGTATATCTATCTCTTAAACATACATTTATCTATAATAGCATCTATATTTTTTGTCCCAACACTCTACAGTGATTCATTGGAGTTGTTCAGTTAGTAAAGTGGTTGTTGAATGAATCCGTCTTCCCCCCTGACTTTGCTTTCAGAAGGTGGCAAACCCGGATCACGTGATCCCCCCCCCCCCCCAGGACACGGCAGCCGTCATAAATATGAGTCAGTTGACAAATGTTGGAATTTTTATCACGTGACCATGGGGAGACTGCAACCGTTGTAGGTGTGAAAAATGGCCCTAAGTCACTTTTTTCATTGTAACTTTGAATGGTCACTAAATGAACTGTTGTAAGTTGAGGACTTTATGAATACAAAGGTTATTTAAAAACCCAAAGCTGCCCCTCCATCCCAATCTCCAGGATGCGTTTCGGTTTCCAAGAGTGATCCAGAACCCTGGAATTTTGCTGGTGGACTCCGATCCAACGGCTCATAAATTTTGACCTTGCTGATCTTTTTGAGATCCATCAGTGTCTTCCAGGGCTGCCACAATGTTGGGCATCAGGCGAAATGGCTCCCAAGCTGAGCCGGTGATTTCACAAACAGCTCCAGATACTTTTCTTCCGGGGTGTTTTTTCTCTAGATCTTCTGATTGTCACTAATAGGACTTGACAAGAGCATTTAGACTTATATACCGCTTTATGTTTATTCAAGAGCATAGAAACAGCACTTGTGGTAACTACAACTTGAGACAGAGAGATTGGTAATATTTATAGGAAAGGTGGTTCTTTATAGCAATAACAATAGCACTTAGATGTATATCTCTGCATAATGTTTTACAGCCCTCTCTAAACAGTTTACAAAGCCAGACTCTTGTCCCCAACAATCATTTTACTGACCTTGGAAGGATGGAAGATGAGTCACCTTGAGCTGATCAGGAACGAACTCCTGACAGTCGGCAGAGTCAGCCTGCAATGCTGCATTCTAACCACTGTGACACCACTTTTCTAAGAATTTATCCACTTATCCAAGAATTTATGAAGTTTAATCCTATTTAACTGCTCTAGATCAACTGAAATGGACTACAGATGGAGAAAAGGAAGCTTAGTTGTCTCTTTGCTCTGAGCCTTGAAACCTGCCAACTTTTCTCTATCTGCCCCTGGGCTCTGCCAAGCCAGAGCCCCCTCCTCAATTAGCTAATGTGGCTTTCCTATCATTACAGAAAGAAGACTGGAAGTGGAGTGATGGCTCCAAACTCAGCTACACATCCTGGAAATCAGGAAAACCCAACAACAAGCAGAACGAGAACTGTGTTGAGCTCTGGGCTGAGTCAGGTAAGCCAAGGTGGGAGGAAGGGGAGAGTTGAGGATGCACTTCCAACAATGAGGACCATTTCATGCATCTTGGAAAGCTCACCTCTTGGCAACTGGTGGCCTTTGGCAAATAAAAAAGAAAGCCATCATTCCTTCAAAAGCTCAACATTTATGATTATAGGACCATCATTTTACAATGAAATAAATTAACACGCTATATCTTAATCTGGGATGGGATGGGATAGAGTAGAGTAGAGTAGAGTAGAGTAGAGTAGAGTAGAGTAGAGTAGAGTAGAGTAGAGTAGAG
>WNWU01013473.1:175115-185419 GCA_012654045.1 Ptyas mucosa
GAATAGAATAGAATAGAATAGAATAGAATAGAATAGAATAGAATAGAATAGAATAGAATAGAATAGAATAGAATAGAACCATGATGGCAAACCTATAGCCCGGGTGCCACAGGTGGCACGTGGAGCCATATCAGTGGGTATGCGAGCTCAGCTCTGGCACGCATGTGTGTGCCAGCCAGCTGATTTTCGGGCCTTCTGGGCCCACCAGAAGTCAGGAAACACACAGTTTCTGGCCTCTGGAGGGCCTCTGCAGGGGTGGGGAAGACTGTTTTTGCCCTCCCCAGGCTCCTAGAAAGGCTCTGGAGCCTGGGGAGAGCAAAAAACAGGTCTACCGGGCCCACTGGGCCATTGCGTGCCAAAAGCAGGGGAAGCACAGGGGGGGGGTGCATAGAATTATGGATGTGGGCATGTGTGCGTGTGACCCCACCGTGCTCCCACCACTCTTGGGACGCGATGGCAAAAAGGTTAGCCATCACTGGAATAGAATATAGAACAGAAAACAAATCAGAAAAGAGCAGAACACAAGGCAGCATGTTGTGGCTATTCTCACATAAGGGCCACAATGGCTATTTATGAAATGGTACATTTTGGCCAGCATATCACAAGAGCAACCACAGCATGCCCATGGCTCTTCTGTGCCAGCTACGATGTCTAATTGAGGCCTCTTTGCAAGCCAAGTATACTGGTTCTCACACCCATCATCCAGGGATGCCCTTAGCACATGGGGTGGGAAGGGTCCTTATATGACTCTGAAATCAATGCTGCACCCAGTTTGGACCTGCAAAAGAGATCGACCAAAATCTCAGGTCCTTTGCTGCCCTCTTGCGGCTGAACAGAGCTTGACAGGCAACATCTGGTTGCCGTATCCTGATTTCTTGGCTAAGTAAGTTATCTTGCTTATAGCAACCTGCCGAACCCAAAGCCCACATTCGCACATGAAGTTCTCCACCTGTGGTATCTTCCTGTCCCCCTGCAAAGGAGGGAGAAGCCACTGAAAAGATCTTCTTGGGACTCTCAGGGAGTCACTGCAAAAGATTAACCAAACTTTTTCTTTTGCTGTCCAGGTTACAAGAACTGGAACAATGAGAACTGTGCATCCTTGCGTCCGTTCTTCTGCAAGTGCTTATTCTAGTGCATACTTCTCCTGCTCCAGAGGGAGTGAAGCACCTGGTGAAGTCTGGAGAAGCAAGGAAGCCCCCCTGCCTATCAAAATCTCTGCTCTGCACCCCTTCACTTTATGGATGCTTTCTGTAGCTTGGATCTGACTTTGCTTGTTCTCATAGGCCAGAAGGTCAAATAAATTCTCTCTAGCATGACTGGCCTCCTTTATTTTGCAGAGCCAGGAGACTGTTGAAATCCAAAGCTCAAGATCCCCAAATCTTCTGCATGACAAGACGTGGCATTAAAGGGGGAGGGGGGAGGATATCATTTAAGAAGAACCCTCTTCTGATGCTATGATGCTTTCTTGCATGTCCGTCTCATTTTAATTGGAAGGCTGGGATTCTGCTTGGCCTCAGCACTATTTTCCTGCCCCAAAAATCGATTTGTTTGCAATTCCCACTCTGTCTGAAGAATCCTGCTACAAAGGGCATGGGAATGGGATGGTGGAGTAGATCCCTGAAGGTTGTGTCTTCACTGGCTGCTCTGTCAGGGCTGCAAGATCAGAACGTCCACAGGATGGCAACAAATAGGCCATGATGCTCTAGCCCTCAGATCCCTCTAGTAGTCCAAGGCCTTGGTGGGAACCCACTCAGCTCTCCCTCTGCCTGTGTTGCTTCCACATTTGGGGAGAAGAGAGCCCACTGCTGAGGGATACTTTCCACCTAACAGAATAACAAAGTAACAGAGTTGGAAGGGACCTGGGAGGTCTTCTAGTCCAAGCCCCTTCTCAGGCAGGAGATCCTAGGCCATTTCAGACAAATGATTGTCCAATCTCTTGTTAAAAACCTCCAGTGATGGAGCACCCACAACTTCTGGAGGCAATCTGTTCCACTGGTTAATTGTCCTCACTGTTAGGAAGTTTCTCCTTAATTCCAGGCTGCTTCTCTCCTTGATGAATTTCCATCCGTTGCTTCTCGTCCTACCTTCAGATGCTTTGGAGAAGAGATTGATTCCCTTTTCTTTGGGGCAGCCCCTTAGATATTGGAAGGCTACTATCATGTTCCCCCTAGTCCTTCTTTTCATTAAACTAGACATGCCCAATTCATCTGGCTTTTGCGTGCTTGTTTTGCTTTCGAATAAACTCTCCCTCAGGTGTCGTGTGCTCATTTATCCAGTTGTGGAATGGAACGGAATTTTGTTCTAGCAATTGGCAACCACAAAGGGACCCTGAGGTTAACCTGACTGATGGATCTTGCCTGGGTTTCTTCACCCAAGCCGGCATTGGGCCATTTATCTGGAGGGTCTGGAATCTGCCCACCTCAGTACAGGCAGTAAAGAGACTTCTGGATTTGGACAAAACAACTTCCTGAACTGACAAACTCTTTAAACTCTGAAAAATCTGCCTGGCCAGCAAAGTCGGGGCGAGGAGAAATTATCTTCCTCTGTTTCCTTCTCTCTTTTTCTTCCCGAAGAACTAAGAAATCAACAAGGAGAGTTCTGGTTTTCAGGGGTTGGGTGGGAGTGGGCTTTATCCAAATATGTCTGTACATGCATGTGGGTTTTGTCTTTCTGTCTTTCTGAACCACACTGTTCTTGGGTGTGTGTGTGTATTTCTTTCTTCCAGCTCTACAGGGTACAAGTAAAGAAGTAACATTTTTTAAAAAAAATATTAGCATTTGGGAACCCCTAAATCTTAGACATAGCTAAAAAAATTTGTAGACAACACTAAGCTAATATGAATAGACAATAGATCTTTTTTTGTTGTTATACATTTTTTATTTTATTTTTATACATACATCAACATCAATATGTGAACAGTGTGACATCTGGATATCCTTCATTTTGATACAAATAACAATACTTTCATGAATAATATTTGTTACATTGGTTAAGTTTATATACTCCTGATATTAATATTTGTATTAAGATATAATTTTTCATTATTTAGTTATTCAATATTTCAATATACCACTCTAATGCCAATTACAATATTATTTAAGCTTACATAATAGTACCATCTTTCCACTCTAGTCTTTCCATTTAATTATTTCATTTGTTCTATTTTGTCAGGCCTTCTTTACTAATCCTAATATAATACACATATTGTGTTATAATATAATCCATCCTAACATCACCCACCATTTTATTTAAACATACATGTTAAATTCATCTTTCAACCTCTAATCTTCCGTTTAATTATTACTAATTATTACTTTTATTCTGTTATTTAGAAATGTGTACCCTTGTTTCCACTTCTATTCTAACTTTTAATCATGTCCCTGTTATATTAAAAGAAAAAAAAACATTTCCTTTCTAACCATCATCTCTCACTCATTTTAATATTTCAATTGTTTGTTTTTTGGCATGCCTCCAATATTCCTCTCTTGGATTTTTGTCTCTATCTGTATCTACATTTTTACTATTTAGTTTGGGTACCCCTCCCATCTCTATTATCTTATGCTGCCAAGCCTCCAGGATACCTGTCCAAACCCCTATCCCTCTTTCAAAGATATCTTCTCATTCCATTTTTAAATCTCTTAAAATGTTTTTCCCTGATTTGTTTCATTAATCATTAAAATTCTTATTTTCTTCTCCTTCTTCTCTTCTTGTTTTGTTTGTTGATTTGTCTGTTCTGTCTCTTCCTCCATTCTTTCCATTGTCTCCTCCTTTTCCTGAATGTCTTGATCTTTACTCATTGTCCCTTGTAAAATATTTTCCATTTTCCCATCTATGCTTTGCATTAAGTTCTTTATGTCAGTTTTGGAAAACAATTTTCTTTTTTGCTTCTTAACTGCCACATATTTTAGCTGGGGAAGTTGGAAGGGGTTGTTGTTGGAGCGGTAGAAAATTAGTCATAACAACATTCCATATTCAAGGACTTTTGCCTGTGTCTGATGGAGACTGCCTGAAGATTGTATCAGTTGAGTGTGAAGAGTTGATTGGACAATATGATGAACTTGTGGGTTTGGGGCAGGGCTGTGAACTGTCAGTTGGGTGTGGAAAACCTGGAAGCTTTCAGATTCAGGTTTTCCCAGATGTGCCAACATGACATCTGTAATAAATTGGAACTTTGAGGAACCTCAGGCCTCAGAGCTTTATTTTGTTGGGGGTGTTCCTTGGAACCCTGACACTTTATCTCCTTAAAGTTCTTTATCATAGTATCCTTAATGCTTTGGAACATCAACAGAATTTCTTTTGAACTTCCACTCATTTCCCCCATGTTGAATATCTTAACTTGTTTTGTTTGAATAAGGTTCACTCTTATTCAATAGTTCAAAAATCATATATTTGGGCCCACTGTTGCTTTTCAAATATACAATAATCACAGTTCTTTTAAATCCCAAATGTTCAGGTAATCCAGAAAGCTCTCCAAATATCTCCTTATGTCCCCTCTATATGTTTAGTCATATAGATTGCTTTACTTAAATATCTTCTTTGTTCATACTGTTGGACCTCTCCTGGTCATAAAATAGATAATTATAGAACAGAAAACATCACCACAGTTCTCCAAGTAAATGTTAGTTATTTTTATCAAAAACTTTCCCAGGCTTTTAGAGTTTAGTATATTTTCATTTGCCAGTAGATGGCATTCTCAGTTTAGGTTTCAGCGTTATTTCAGTTCTAACAGATATTTAGTCCAATTTTAATTCAATTTATAAAAGCAGTCAGTTTTTATAGATAGATAGATCCAACATTTTGAAATGCCTTTCCAGAATAACACCTGCCCAACTTAACCATCCAGTTTTCTGTGCTTTCGGATTTTTAACTTTTCCCCTCTTAGTTTTTTTCTTTCAGGTCTGTAGTTTTTCTCTATGTGATTTTTCGCTGCTTTAACAAATAGTTAAGAGTCTCTTCTATGTTTTCCTCTTTTCTTTTTAGGATTAGTTTTTAGGCTAAAAAAAGGATAGTCTCACCCAGTTCCATTCACTGTTCATTTACACTGCTCCTGTGCTTTCTTTGTTGCCTCGGCTGTCCCAGTTTCACGGCTGCCATTTTTGGCTGCCTCTTCTCATTGTGAGGGAGAGGGAAAAAAGCCCTGGGTCAAGTAGGAGAGATTTTTTTTTTATTTGATTTATATGCCGCCCTTCTCCGGAGACTCAGGGTGGCTTACAATGCGTGATTGCAGCTCTCCACGACCTGCAGGGTGTCCCTCCTTTCTTCACCATTCCTCCAAGGTGGCTTTAGCTCCTTTTGGAGCCCTCTAACGGAGAGAACTTGGCTCAGGAATGTGGAGATCCACTCCTCATGTCTGATCCTGCCGCGACATCAGCCAGAAGTTCGAATAGACAATAGATCTTGGCAGACCCATATCGAACAAAATGAAATTCGGTGTAAGGTAAAGTCTTAGGCAAGAAAAACCAAAAGTACTTGTACAGATTAGATGAAACCTGGCTTAATAAGAGTACGTGTGAAAGGGATGGAGTCCTAGTGGACAAGTATCAATTAAATATGAGTCAGCAGTGTGCCCCAGCAGCCAAAAAGTCAATGCAAGCCTAGGCTGCATTAACAGAGGTATAGAATCAAGAACACATGAAGTACTAGTACTGCTTTATAAGGCCTTGCTAAGAAGACACTTGGAATACTGCATCCAGTTTTGGTCACCATATTATAAAAAAGATGTTGAGACTTTGGGAAAAGTGCAGAGAAGAGCAACAAAGATGATTAGGGACCTGGAAACCAAAATATAATGAATGGTTGCAGGAATTGAGCATGTCTACTCTAGTGAAAAGAAGATCAGGGTTGGCATGAGAGCAGTGTTCCCATATCTCAGGGGCTACCACAAAGAAGAGGGAGTCCAGCTATTCTCCAAAGCACCAGAAGGCAGGACAAGAAGAAACGGATGGAAAGTAATCAAGGAGGGAAGCAACCTGGAACTAAGAAGGCATTTCCTGACTCTGAGAATTATTAAGCAGTGGAATGGCTTGCTTTCAGATGTTATGGGTGGCCCATCATTGGAGGTTTTTAAGAAGATACTGGACAACCATTTGTCTGAAATAGTGTAGGGCAGGGGTGTCAAACTCGTGATGACACTTCATCCTGTGACGTATCACAATTTTCCCCCTTCACTAAACCAGGGGTGGGTGTGGCCAGCACTTGACGTATCCAGCCCAAGAGAGGGAGGGAGGTGGGATGATGGGAGGGAGGGAGGGAGGGGAGAACACCAGCTACCAACTACAGTGAGAACTGAATTCTGGTTTCTCTTCCTGACTAGCTACGTTTCAAGGTAGAACGAAGCTAGTCAGTTTTGCTCTCTTCCTTCCGCTGCATCCCCCAGCCCTGGTACAACTAAATGAACCCCGTGCCAGCTAACAAGCCCCAGATGTGAGTTTTGCCCCAGAGGGTCCCTTCTCCCTGCCCTCCTAACTAACCAAGGTACATTTTCCCCCATGGGTACCACCTCTCACGGATAATGCACAAACTATGAGGATTGCTTCTGTTGTGAGAATGAGCTTCTAGATATCTCCCTTCTTGCTGCATGGACAGACGTTCAGATGAGGCACCCACAGTCTCATTGCACCTAAACCCATCTTGAGAGAACTTTGAGACAGCCTGATTCTCCTTCAACCACAGCTGGTCTTCAACAGGTGAGATAAGCAGCCAAGGTGAGACAGTTTGTGGTCTTCAAAGATCTTCCTAATCATTGTGGGGAGGCATTGGCAGAGAGGGATCTGTTCTTGGGAGGGCAAGTGAAGTGGTGAGGAGCCAAGAATTCCTAGATATCTGAGTCCACCTGGCAATCTCCACTTAGGGGGGGTCTCAGACATGTCAAAGACCTACTTCTCCCTAAGGGGGCCACAGGTTGAGCCACCAACAATTCAGCTTTTTTTATCCCTCCTAGAGCTTGGGTTGGAAACAGCTTTGACCAAAGTGTCCTTTCAGAAGTCTCAAAGATGCTTTTTCAAAAGTTCAACTGGACTATGTTTTTCCTTGAGGAACTCAATCTGCCCTTGGAGGGTTGCTGTTTGTTTTCTTTTTAATTTATGTATTATATTCATTTTATTTTCTAATTTTTGTTGCCTGAGGGACTTGTGTTGATCCCAAGCATGTTTAAACTCGGTTATTTAGGATTGACCCACCACCTCTGTGGGAAGTTGGTTCCAAGCTTCCACTACTCTTTCTATGAAGTCCAACTTTCTAGCATGACTTTCGAACTTCCCTCCTGTCCGTTTGAGGTGATGCCCTTTGTGTCCTTCGTTTCTGCTTAATACTGAAAATACTGCCTTCTAGATCCTTATAAGCACCCTGGATATATTAATTAAGGTATTAAAGTTTCAATCGTGCCTTGCTTGTCCTTCTGTCCTCCAGATTGTGCATTCTCAACTCCTCCAATCTCAGAGGAACTATGATTGAGCAAGGGGTTGGACTAGAAGACCTCCAAGGTCCCTTCCAAATCTGCTGTTCTGTTGTTTCAGAGAAGATCATCTCCCAAAGCAGAGGGTAGAGGCTCTTTGGAAGGTTGAAGAAGTGTGTCCTTCTGCAGGATGATGACTCGTGAAGAAGGTGACCCAAAACCAGCTGTTTCAGGTGAGAGCATCACCTAAGGATGCCAATGGTTCTAGAAGGCAGAGTTGAAGCATTGCTACTTCCTCAGCAGAATTCATGGCACTGATTTTGGGGTCTCCTAATCCATTTGCTCAATCACCTATTAGGGAGGGTCATCTGGTGGGACCCAGGAGCAGAGCCTTTTCTGCCTCAGCTCCCACCCTTTATAATGTTGGAAGAAATATCCATCTGGCTCAGTTCCAAGCTGGGAGAAAGAAAGACACTGGAAACATAGAGGCTGATTGGAAAGATGGTTTATTGATGGACAGGACCACATTGGTTTGAGGTCTTGGGCAGCTGACCACATGGAGTTGAGAGAGAGAGAGGTATTTATATCCTCTCTTGGGCCTTGCCCTTGAGCTTCCTGTTCCTGTGCAAGAAATGTATTCTATTGGTTGTCAGACTCTGGGGGGGGGGGCTATGCAGGGGTCATAGCTAATTTTTTTTTAGGTTGTCTGAATGAAGTTTGATTGAAGCCTGAACTGTCTGAGATGATGGAATGGGGAGGCTTGTGTCCCAAAAGGGTGTTGGGCCATTCCTATCATGTCTGAATGGCTTTCCTGGTTTGGATCTTGAGCGAGGGCTGATCCTGCCATTCTACCTAATTCTGCCTTTGTTCAAAATATCCTGTCTTGAATGAATTACCAAATCTGCATTTCTAAAAGCTGGCCTCAGCCTAGTATCTCCTTGGCGGCAGGGAACTGTGGCTCTGAGTTTCTGTCTCCCTTAAGATTTCTCTTTCTCTTTTAGGGGAAATATAATATTCTGCCTTTTTAAATATTTCTCAACGTATTGCATTCTTCTAGGAGAGAAGTGGGTGCTAACTGTCTACAATAACATCACATCCACCCACCCACCCACCCACCCCCAAGTGGTTAGATTGGCTCCAGCCCTGATGGACCTACAAACATGGTTATGCCAAGATGCTTGGGAATCTGGTTGTGCCTCAGACTCTACTGGATGTCTATATTCATGACTTTCACTTCCTATTTTTCTGTTTCTTAGGTGTAATTTTTGAGGTTTTGAGGTGTAAAATGAGGTTATCTTGTTTGACTGATTTTTGGAGTTTGTTTCTTGGTTATATTATATGGTGGTTTCTCATGATATGAGCTGCCCAGAATCACAAATGTGAAATAGGCAGCTCTACAAATTGTGCAAATAAAACAAAGGATTCAATATTTGTCTTGACCCTAGAAAATAGTTTGGATACCAAACTTGGAAAGGATTTTACTCAGAGTTTCTCAGCATGTCAAAGCCCCAGGAATGCCGGGGGAGAATTAAATTGCTCTCCCCCAGTTCTGCATCTCCGATCTAACTCATCACACCCAGCGGCTAATTCTAATTCAAAACAGTACAAGAAAAACGTACAATAATACAGTTGGCAAGGACCTGGGAAGTCTTCTAGTCCAACCCCCGGCTCGTGTAGGAGACTCATACCATTCCAGACAGATGGTTGTCCAGTGTTAGCCTCTAGCCCCTTAATCATTCTTCTTGTGGAAGGAAGGAAGGAAGGAAGGAAGGAAGGAAGGAAGGAAGGAAGGAAGGAAGGAAGGAAGGGAGGGAGGAAGGAAGGAAGGAAGGAAAGAAGGAAGGAAGGAAGGAAGGAAGGAAGTCCTTAAAACATCAACCCAAGTTTATATATTTGACTCTTAATACAGGTTGTCTTTAAATATAAGAGATTCTTAATATTTCATTCTCCACAGAGACCCCAAATAATGACTTTGTCATTTTGCCTCTCCAAAATTCATTACTCCTCTTTGCTTTCTTGACATGCATTTTTCTGTTTTTGCCAGCTGTTTTTTTTCTCCCTCATGGAAGCCCAGAACAAAACCCATGGGACAGGATTCATCCTCCTTGGTTTCTCCAGCCTCCTGAGCCATGAAATCCACCTTTTCTTGGTGTTCGTTGCTGACTATTTGGTCACTCTGATGAGCAACTTCATGATCATAATCTTAATTCTCCTGGATTCCCGTCTCCACACCCCCATGTACTTCTTCCTCAGCCAGCTCTCCTGCTTGGATATCTGCCTTTCTTCTGTGGTGGTACCAAAGATCCTGATGAACTTCCTACGCCAGCAGTACACCATCTCCTACAACCAGTGCCTGGCACAAGCCTTCTTCCTGATTGGCTTTGCAGGATGTGAGCCGGCACTGCTGGCCGTCATGGCCTATGACCGCTATGCTGCCATCTGCCAACCTTTGCACTATGCCCACCTCATGAGGGGCAAGGTCTGCATCCAGATGTCCGTGGCCGTTTGGCTCTGGGGCTTCCTGGACTCAGCTATCTATGCTGCTTTGGCCTCCAAGTTGGATTTCTGTGGACACCTCCTGGTTCCTCACATGTTTTGTGACGTCCCCCCATTATTGAAAATTGCCTGCAGTGACACTTCAGTCCACAAGTTGGTCAGTTACATCAACAGCACCTTGGTGGGCCTTGTCCCTGTTCTGCTCATCATCCTGTCCTATTTCTACATTTTGTCCTCCATTCTGCAGATCCGCTCCAAGATCGGCAGGCACAAAGCCTTCTCCACCTGCGCTTCACACCTTGCTGTAGTAACACTCTTTGTTGGAAATGCTTTTGTGAACTACAACCAGCCCAGTGCTGGCTACTCTGTAGAGGTGGACACTTTGATCTCCACCATGTTTTGCATCGTCACCCCC
>WNWU01013475.1:3385-40492 GCA_012654045.1 Ptyas mucosa
ATTAAATTAAATTAAATTAAATTAAATTAAATTAAATTAAATTAAATCAAATCCCTTGTCAATCAACAGGAGTGCTGATTTACCATCAGCTTACCAGGTACTTAGGATCCGAGGATAGGGTAACACAAGAAAATGACAATCAATGAGCTTGCCATCAACACCCGACTTAAGAACCAAAAGCTACCAAAAATCCATTATGGTAGGGATTTTTGGCATCGGATAAAACGATGGCTGGAAGAGATGTTAAATCCAAATATAGATCCAAAGCCAGAATTTTTTCTGTTGGGTATCACAGAAGAGAAATATAATAAAGGAACAATATATTTAATGTTGCATATATTAACGGCAGCGAGACTGGTCTTTGTGCAAAATTGGAAAAGTAAAGAGACCTCCCTCCCCAAAGAAGAGATTTAGGTTTAGGTTTAGGTTTATTTGGATTTATATACCGCCCTACTCCTGAAGGACTCAGGGCGGTGAACAGCCAAAGATAAAACACATACAATATAAAATTTAAAAACAGTTTAAATTTAAGAGATAATAAATAAGATACTGACTTGTGCAGAAATGGACAGGCTGACTCTAGAACTCAAAGACAGGGGTGAAATGGAATATCATGAAAACTGGAATAAAATGTATCAATGGTTGGAGAGGAGGAGGAATGTCAGGACAAAGAAATATTGATAAGTGGAGAGTTGGAAAATTATTATGTTAGTATTATGTGAAAGGTAGGAAATGTATTGGCATTGAAAGTAGTTTTCACAGACTAAGAGATTTATCTATCTGAATTTTGATAGACTGTACAAACTTATATATTGAGTATGAATTGTATTTATTTTAAGGTAAAACTTGATGGAAATATTGGAACCAGAAAAGTTGCACCATACCCAATGTTTTTAACTGTATATTTAATAAAAGACTTTTCAAATAAAAAAGCAAAAAACTAAAAGCTACACACAACCAGGCACCACAAAGCTGCTTCCATTGGCAGGATGATAGATTATATTCTTTTCCCTTGCCAGGTACCAGGCTAAGGAAACGTATGAGAATCCGGTGGATTTACTTGGAGACCCGAAGTGGACAATCTGGGATTACATTAATATCACTTTGTTTCTGAAAAGGGCCATGAAAAAAATGAGAGGTAAAAAACAGCCGCCAGGGTTTTACCCTGGATGACATTTTGAGCATCCAAGAGAGATTCTGGGTTGGTGTTACGTGGATCAAAGAGGGATCGATTTCAGGATCAGTGGAAGAGACACCCTCATTTCTCTGGGGAAAGGCCTTGTGTCTTGGCACCAGGAGGGGAAGAGGAGCTTTCTGGTTTCTCCCATTAAAGATGTGCCGCCTAAAAACGGGAAACATTAGGTACTCATAGTTGACCATTTACAGGTGGTCCTCAACTTACAACACTTCACTTAGTGACTGTTCACAGTTATAATGGCACTGAAAGAAGTGACTTGTGATCGTTTTTCACATTTATGACCATTGTATCATCCCCACAATCACGTGATTTACATTTGGATGCTTGACAACGGGTTCATATTTATGACGGCTGCAGTGATCGTCTTTTGTGACCTCCTGACAAGCAAGGTCAATTCCTTCCCTTCCCCCTTATAGTGAATGTAATTCTGGATACAGACACAGCCAATCCTGGCTGCCTTAATGTCTCCGAAGATCAAAAAAGTGTCAAAAGAGTTGAGTCAGTTAAAGGAAAATATCCTGTCTCAGACAGCAACAGATTTGTACATTATCCTTGTGTCCTTGGCTGTCAGAAGTTCTCATCAGGGCAACATTTCTGGGAAGTTATTGTAGGAGGTACTGGAGGATGGGGTATAGGGGTTGCCAGCAAGCCAGTGAACGTAACAGATGTTGATGAAGAAACCATGTGGTGGCTGATTGCGGAATGTGAAGGGAAATACATGGCCATCACTCCATCAAAATCCTCTGACCTGGTCCTGACTGAGAGGCCCACGAGGATCCTCTGTTGTGTCTTCGGCTCCCGAGCCCGGACCTCCAGAGGAGGAATCCTCCGAAAGTGAAGAGGAGGGGGCAAGGGACTCCTCTCCTGGCCCGTCTGGTTTGGCACCACCCCAGGCCCCAGCTGAAAGCCCTGTGGAAGAAAGCTCCTCTGAGTCAGACGATAATGAGGAGAGGGAGTGGATTAATCCCAGGTGGCGACGATCAGAGAGACGGGCTCAGCAAAGGAGTGGGTGGGGCCGAGCACGAGGTGATGAGTCACAAAGCCAACGCCCCACAAGGTATAAAAGGAACTGACCTTACCTTGTTGGCTTTTGTGACGAACAAAGTTTTACCCTGACTGCTTGTGTCCTGAAATACTGCAGCAGTGAAGCGTTTTCTTTGAAGCTCGTATTGGATATAAATACTTGGAGCCTTATCAGGGACTGGCCGTGGCAACTCAAAACAAAAGCTGTTGTTATCTCTCCCGGGCTCGCTGCCAGCTCGTTGTTTATGGATGGTAAATAAACAACTTCTGAATACTCCCGTTCGAGTGTGTGTGCTTGTCTGGGCTTCTGAAGCAGGGAGGGGACAGAACATCCTCATCTGTCTCAACTGCGAAGAGGGGCAACTGGCTTTTTTTGACATCAGGACCGTAACTCTGCTCCATACATTCTTGGATGCTTCCTTGGTTGGCGACACCCTTCTGCCCTTTTTATATTTGGGCGAGGGCACCTGCATGACACTCCCCTAAAAGAAGGGACATCCATAAAGAAAAGTTTGGAAAACTCCCTATTTGCAAAGCAGGGATCTCTGAAAGCCTTTAAAGCAGAGATTCCTTAGCTTTTTGCTACTTCAGCTTCTTTTAATTTTCTATGCCACCCTGGTCAGTCAATCAGTCATTATAAAGGAATAACCTGATCAGCATTTCTATTTGTCTGGATTAAAAAAAAGAGAAGCTTTATTGGCTTTAGCATCCTGTGTTCAGGTGTATAAATATTAAAGATACCTTACAGCTAAGCCTGTCAATCATGATTTTATACGTCTGTCACAGCTCTTCATCCCATTTATGGATCATGCTTGTTTGTTTCATGTTAGTTGCAATCAATGATTATGTAGGTGTCCATAACTCGGTATATTCTGTAATTTTTAATTTCTTTTTTTCTTTCCTTCCCACTTTTTATCCCCTTTTTCTTTTAACACATAATTGTCATAATCCAACAAATCCTAACAGGGCTTCAGCAAGTATTACACTCAATATAAGCTTTATAGCTTCAAAGGCTTTTTTTTTTAAAGTCCTAGTACTTTTTCTGTCTTTTTATACTTACATAAGTTATTTACAACACTCGGATTACTGATTGTAAGACTGTAATTTTATACAGTAGGTGTCACTTGGATTATAGTTCCCTCTTTTGCAATTTTATGCCAATAAATTTATTCAGTAATACATTGAAACAGAAGATGCCCAGAAGACAGTTGACAAAAATAAAACATACCATCTGCTATCAAGATAGAAAATGTGAGTGCTATGTGCCCTACATATTTTTACTTTTGGTCGCTACGATGCAAAAAAGATGTTGAGAATCTAGAAAGAGTGCAGAGAAGAGCAACAAAGATGATTAGGACGCTGGAGGCTAAAACATATGAAGAACAGTTGCAGGAACTGGGTATGTCTAGTTTAATGAAGAGAAGGACTAGGGGAGACATGACAGCAGTGTTCCAATATCTCAGGGGCTGCCACAAACAAGAGGGAGTGAAGCTATTCTCCAAAGCACCTGAGGGTAAGACAAGAAGCAATGGGTGGAAACTAATCAAGGAGAGAAGCAACTTAGAACTAAGGAGAAATTTCCTGACAGTTAGAACAATTAATCAGTGGAACAACTTGCCCCCAGAAGTTGTGAATGCTCCAACACTGGATGTTTTTAAGAAGATGTTGGATAACCATTTGTCTGAAGTGGTGTAGGGTTTCCTGCCTAAGCAGGGGGTTGGACTAGAAGGCCTCCAGGGTCCCTTCTAACTCTGTTATTATATTAAAAGTGTCACCTGGCTCAAGCCAAAAGTCAAAAAGAATTGTTAATAGAATTGTAAAAATGAAATACATTATTAAATAAATGCATTATTTGTCAAGATGCCACATAACACTCCTTCTCCCTCTTTCTTCCAGCCACTCTGAGTAACTTTCATTGAGTAACTGTAAAAGAAGAAGCCAATCTAGAGTGGTGGTTAAGAAATCAAGCTAGAAACCATGAATTCTAATCCTCCCTTAGGTACAGGGCCAGTTGGGTGACTTTGGACCCGTCACTCTCACTCAGCCCTAGGAAGCGGGCAATGGCAAGCCACTCCTCAATCTTTACCAAGAAAAGTGGAGGGAGATTTGTCCAGGTAGCCACCAGGTGTCAACAATCTAAGGCAATGCAAAAGTGGCTTCAATATTGAGATGGGCGTCAGATCCAGTCGGATCTAGTGGTTAAGGCACCAGGCTAGGAAGAGGAAGACTGTGAGTTCAAGTCCTGCCTAAGCCATGTAAGCCAGCTGGTAACTTTGAGCCATTCTCTCTCAGTCCAACCCACCTCACAGGATTGTTGGGAAAATAGGAGGAGGAAGATGTGTCGGATATGTTTGCCACCTTGAGTTATTTGTAAAAAGAATAAAGGCGAGATAAAAATAAATAATAAGAGGAGTTAAAGTTAACTCTGATATGGTGACATTGAGTGCTAACAGCAGCTCTCTGGAACACCTCAAAGCATCTAAAAACACAAAGATTGACAAGCTGCTGTTGGCAAAGGAGCAAATGAGGAATCCTAATGAACATACCTAATACAGGTAGTCCTTGACTTACAATTGAGCCCCAAATTTCTGCTACCAAGTGAGACAGCTGTTAAGTGAGCTTTGCGCCATTTTAACTATGGGGAAAGAAGGGAATGAAGAGGTTTTGGCAGGAAAGAGGAGGAGAGAGAGGCGAGGGGGATAGGTGGGTCTCTTTGGGGAAAGGGAAGTGGGGCCTCATAGCTCACCTGGCCTCCACCCCTCCAAGTGAGGGGGGAAAGTGGTGCAAGAGGATGGGTTGAGGAAAAGGGGAGAAGGAGTGTGGGGAAAGGTAGGGAAAAGTGTGAGGAAAGAGGAGGAAGGAGAAAGATATGGAGAGAAAGGGAGGCAGGCGGGGGAATCAAGGGAGGAGCAGAGGCAGTGGCAGGAGAGACCGGCAAGCAGCAGGAGAGAGAGAGCAGAGAGAGGAAGAAGCTGAGAGGAGACTCCAGAAGGGACCGGCTGGAAGGAGAAGACAGCAGAGTCCAGCTGAGCTGGGCAAGTGGAGGGGCCTGAGCAAAGGGACCAGAGTGGAGTGGCAGCCACAAGGAATGGACTGAAGCAGGGGAAGGCGCCTGGATGGTTGGAAAAGAGGGCAAGGGGAACCCGGATCTCATTGATCCTTTTGGGGGTAGCGCTACATGACGATCTTTCCTGTCACAATTGTTAAGTGAATCACTGCAGTTCTTAACCTAGTGACACATTTCCTAAGTGAATCTGGCTTCCCCATTGACTTTGCTTGTCAAAGGGGGATCACATGACTCAGGGACATTGCAACCGTCATAAATATGAGCCCATTGCCAAGTGACTGAATGTTGATCAGGTAATCATGGGGATGCTGCAATGGTCGTGTGAAAATCTGTCAATTGATTATTTTAATGGGTTTTAATATATGTTTAAATTATATATTTATACATTTATGTATTTTATGTATGCATATTTATGTATTTTATGTTTTATTGGGTTTGTTTTTATTTGTTGTGAGCCGCCCTGAGTCCTACGGAGATAGGGCTGCATACAAATTATATTAAATAAATAAATAAGATGCTTCAATGTCTATATACATTAAAAATGACTAATGTTAAAATATTTGATTTCCACAGACCCCAACTTGAGAGCCACTTATCTAGCCCACAGAACCTCAAAGGGTGGGGATTAGAGCAAGGGTCTCCCAAGGGAGGTCAACAAAGTCAAGATGGCACCCAGCCCCGCCTTTAACCCACATGTAAATAAGGGGTGGGGCTTCTATCCCTTAGGCCTTTGTTGACTCCCCCTATGGTTGTTCCTGCTTTGCAGCATCTCCCAGCTTCTGGGGAAGTAGGGCCTTTGAAAGAGGGGACTGTGAGAATCAAATGGGAAGGTTCCTCCCCTTTTTGTGCGGGTAGGGAAGGAGGAAATGTGGGTGGAGCTATGGGAAAGGAGAGGCTAGAAGTGAATTTTAGAGGCAGTTTGGCAGTGGGTTTCTCTTGGAAAATTAGGCCTGCAAAGTTGAAGGACTTGACACCCAGCCTTTGCCAACTCATAGCAGGTCTAGTTTGCCCAGCCAAATACAGACCAGGTAAGTGTACCTGAGCTTGTAAGCATGGTTGCAAGGGAGGAAAAGACCTGTAGACCTAAATGGGAGGTAAAGCTCAGGGGTTTAATAATAATTACTAATTATACCTTGACTAATAATTCCATGAATATGAAATGAAGTTTCTCACAGACCCACTTTCAAATCACTGAAGGGGGTTGCAGAATTAGGGAAAAAAAACCTTCTTTGCTGAGTTGAGTTTTAATCCTGGTGATATCATGAACATGTCCATGCAATTTTCTTGGCACCATGAGGTTGGTTTGCCATGGCCTTTACCTGGAAGACTTAAAGTTTCTTTTATTTATAACTTCAGGTCCAAGAATGCTAGTCAAACATTTTCATCAGATAAACGGAGCCAAAGAGGAAATATAAATAAATCACCAGGCTAAGTTCAAACATAGCGTTTTTAAATGGTGATGAAACAGAACAGAATTTAATTCCTTTCATGTAGATTGTGCGGAATTGATCTGCTAATAAAAAAATCTTACTATTTTCAGCCCAGCATGAACACTTTGATGGGCTCTCTGCTAAAATAAAACCAGGTCATGGCACACACTTGAAAGTAAGTCAGGAAGCCTGTAATTGTGGAGTCTGTCTGGCAAGAACAAAGACTGCTTATCCACAGGAAATATGCATGTGTAAAGCTTGTAACAATTCTGGGTAGTTAGAAAGCTGATCAAAGTAACTAGAGTTAGGCAACTTGCAGACCTCAGCTAAAAGTTAGGAATAGAGATGGCCTGCAGCAAATAAAAGGTGTATTCGATAACTCCTGGGGCATTCATTAGCCAAGGCTTAGGAATAGGGACAGCTAGAGACCAATAGAACAAATTGTAGAATTATTATTAAAATGTTTATTAGATGATATTTCTTTTTTTTTGAAAAGTTTTTTATTTTTTAAAACATAAAATACATCTTTTTAGAGCAAGGGTTTGATCTGGTATAAAGTAAATACAGTTACTCACATTCCCTCAACCAATTTTGTTCCAAATTTTATCCATTTACATCTTTAAAAAAAAGAAAAAAATCTTATTCTAAACATTTAGATTTTAGACATTCTACTATGTCACCCTAAATTCTAAACAATTATTTCCAAATAAACATCATTCCAAATCTTTGTCATTTTAACAATCAATATTTCATATATATTCCTCATTTCTAAGACCCATTACATCGAATCTATATTGTACCTCTTTTAAATGGCAACTAGTATCCATAATCTTGACAAAAAATATTCTCCTCCTCTCTTAATTGTTTCTAAATCAATCAACATTTCCATCTAAAATTTGTCACTCCCAAAATACTTTGTTTTAAAGTCTAATATTTAACTGATTCCTAATTTAAATAGCTATTTCCCAACAGTGTTTTCTGCTACTTCTATCTCTATTTATTTCACTGGTCCACAGTTTGGCTTAACTATTCTCCAGTATTGTCTCCTCCACTTCCTCCTGAGTTTATTTTTGGGCTGGTTCGCATCTTAATCAGTTGCTTTCCAGCGATGCTTTCCTCCACTCCTAACCTTACTTATTTAAGATGGTTCACGGTATAATTTTAGCTGCATACCAATGTTATCTCCTTCAATCCTCCTAAATCTATTATAAAACTGCTTCGCAACTCAAATAGTTGCTTCCCAGCAATGCTTTCCTCTGCTCCAACCTCTATTTTTAACTGGTTCACAACTGTATTTCAGTTGCTCTCCAGGTATATTTTCCGCCACTCCTAACTTTTTATTTTTTGGCTAGTTCACAGTTTTGCTTTAACTGTTACCTAGAGTATGCTTTCCTCCACTCCTAACTCATTTAATGGCTGGTTCACAGCTTTACTTTGGCTGTTTTCCAGCTCGTGTTTTCCTCCACTCCTAACTCTTATTTTTATTTTTAACTGGTTCCCAGTTTTGCCTTAACTGTTCTCCAGTATGATGCTTTCCTCCACTCCTACCTTATTTGTAAGACTAGATCACAGCTTTACTTTCACTATTCTCCAGAATCATGCTTCCCTCCACTCCTAACTTCATTTGTTTAACTAATTCATAACATTTTATTTTAATTATTGTCCAGCTTTATGTTTTCCTCCATTTCTATATCTCTTATTCAATTATTTAACTTTAATTTAATTCACAATATATTACTCATATTCATTTTTAAATCCATTCTCCTCCATATCTTTAACTGGTTTAAAATAAAAAAGTATATCGACAAATATCTTAGCTCCTATTCTCTCCTAGGTTTTCTTCCATGCCATATTTATTTCCAGTGAATATCAACATTTTAAATCACTTTAAAATCAATTTTCTGTAATTATTAAATCTGTAATTAATTCTTCTTAATATCCAGCACCTTAGAGACATTTTCTTCTAAATTATTAGGTCTGTAAATAGAGCTTAAAAATTCCAAGTTTAAAAAGGTTATTAAAACATCCAAAAATCATAATTTTCAATCATTTATACTCATTTTTTCTTAGTCAGATTGTTGTATATTCATAAAATCAACTTTGAATGGGCTCTCTGCTAAAATAAAACCAGGTCATGGCACACACTTGAAAGTAAGTCAGGAAGCCTGTAATAGTGGAGTCTGTCTGGCAAAAAAAAAAGACTGCTTATCCACAGGAAATATGCATGTGTAAAGCTTGTAATAATTCTGGGTAGTCAGAAAGCTGATAAAAATAACAAGAGTTAGGCAACTTGCAGACCTCAGCTAAAAGTTAGGGATAGAGATGGTCTGCAGCAAATAAAAGGTGCATTAGATAACTCCTGGGGCATTCATTAGCCAAGGCTTAGGAATAGGGACAGCTAGAGAGTCCAATAGAACAAATTGTAGAATTATTAGTAAAACGTTTATTAGATGATATTTCTTATCATCCCACCTTGTTCCGCCTTCTTCTTTAGTGAAAATGTATAAAGCTTTTTAAATCTTTTGTTCTTGGCTCTCTTGGCATTTTGGCCAGGAGCCCTTTTCCTTGGGGTACCGCAATAAAAAGCAATCAAAACCTGCACCTCGTGTCTGGCATCCTTCATTGGCCTCAGCACCAGGCTCAGAACCCAATTGGGGACAACAATTAGTTAGGAACAGAATTGTTACCTAAGAGTGTCCATTAGTGTAAAAAAAAGGATGCTACAGCAAGATATAGAGAAATGTTTTCAGTGATTTTACTAGTTAGAATACGGACTTTAAAAAATTAGATAGGATTTTGCTATACAGTACTTCCCTTTAACACACTAGATGATAAAATGTTAAACCTTCCTAGGTTGAAGGTTTTCCTGCAACATAAATATGGGATATTAAAAAGAGATTTAGATGTGAATGTTATGGAAATTTGGTCTCTATAGTTTCCAGGCCCTAAATCTGTTTAGTAGAACTGTAGTAGCCTCAGTCATATTAGTGATTCCTTCCTTCCTTCCTTCCTTCCTTCCTTCCTTCCCCTCCCTCCCTCCCAACACAGAAGGGTTTTCACCTGGTGCCACAATGAGGCCACTGTGGGTGCCAACTGAGGGTCTCTGGGGAGGACATTCCATAAATGAGGTGCCATCTCTGAAATGGCAAGATAAAGGAAGGGGCTTGGGAGTGTCCAGGTCCCCTTGGGGAGCCCATTGTGACTAAGGAAGCCTCCCCCAAAAGCCCTTGAACAAAGGGCCTATAACATGTTCTCCACCCACCAGATTCCCTCCCCCCATGGATCCCCCTCTCCTAGGTTGGCCTGAGACTCCTAATGGCTCTTTCTATCCATCTTTTGCCTTAAGGGAGCTCATTGGTCAAACTTGAAGATTTCCATCCAGCAAATGATCCCATTCCACATTCTACATATTGCATATTCCACAAGGTAGTCTTTGCCCAACTTTATTTATTTTTTTTTTGATTTTTTTTTAATTTTTAGAACAAACAAAAAAAACATAAAAAGTCCATCCTTCATTACAATTATAAACAGTGTGTCGATTGGTTACAAATCCCTTGTGCTTCATCCCCGTGTTCAATTTTTACTAATTATCTAATTTCTCATGTTGTCAACCCAGTATATATCTCTGTATCATCAACCTCATTCATTATCTAACAATGTCAATCATTCCAAAAAGAGAAAAAACATTTTTTTCACATGTTATATTATCATACATTTTATATATCATATTTCAATCCCATGTTTTAGTATCTAACCATCGACAGAATAAATCCCAAATCATATAGTATTGTTTATCTTCTTGTTCTCTAATTTCAAGTCTTAATTTACTCATTTCAGCACATTCCATGATTTTTTTAATGACTTCATCTTGCGTTGGTATCCTCTCATTTTTCCAATTTTTAGCAAACACAATTCTAGCTGCTGTCAATACAATTTACAATTTACAATTAAATGTCTCACTTCTCTGTTGTATGTTTCTGGCACCATTCCTAATAAAAATATATCTGGTTTAAGTCTATATGTTTCTTTGTCATTTTTTCCAACCAAGTGTGGATTTTAGTCCAATATCTTTTGGCTTCTATGCATGTCCACCACATATGGTAATATGAGCCCGGTATCTGATGACATTTCCAACACTTTTCAGATTTGTTCTTGAACATTCTGGCTATTCTCGTCGGGGGAAGATGCCATCTGTAAAACATCTTATACAAATTTTCTTTATATGCTGTTGACATTGTCATTTTATAATTTTGTGACCACAATTTTTGCCATTTCTCTAAATCAATTCCATAACCAAATTTTCCCCCCATGCTATCATTGTTTCTTTAACTTGTTTTTCCAATTTCACCTCTAGTAAATAACCATATAATTTTTAATTACATAATCATCAGAACCTGTTAAAATTTTATCTAAATTAGTCAAAATATTGTTAATACCTTCTATCTTACGATTTTCATCATATCTAGCATGTATTAGCAGAAAAGAAGAAGCTAATCTAGTGTGGTGGTTAAGAAATCAAGCTAGAAATCATGAGTTCAAATCCTGCCATAGGCACAAAACCAGTTGGGTGACCTTGGACCAGTCACTCTCGCTCAGCCCTAGGAACCAAGCAATGGCAAGCCACTCCCGAAACCTTGCCAAGAACAATGCAGGGAGATTCATGCAGGCAATCACCGGGGTCAACAATCTAAGGGACCCCAAAAGTGACTTCGATATTGAAATGGGAGTCAGATCCAGTTAAGTGGTTAAGGTGCCAAAGTAGGAAGAGGAAGACAGTGAGTTCAGGTCCTGCCTTAGCTACGAAAGCCATCTGGGTGACTTTGAGCCAGTCATTCTTTCTCAGTCCAAACCATCTCACAAGGGTTGTTGTGGGGAAAATTGGAGGAGGAAGATGTGTTGGATATGTTTGCTACCTTGAGTTATTTGTAAAAATAATAAAGACAAGAGACACGTAATATATATATTTTCTTTTAATGATTCCGAAATCCTGTGTGGGGTGCAGTCTGGGCAACTAAATGGAACTGAGTGCCACCACCAAACAAGCAAGATAAAGGAAGGGGCTTGGAAGTGTCCATGTTCCCTCCGGAACCCCATTATGACTAAGGAAGCCTCCCCCAAAAGCCTTTGAACAAAGGGCTTATAAGATGTTCTCCACCCACCAGATCTGGGGGCCTCCATGGATCCCCCTGTCCTAGGTTGTCCTGAGACTCCTAATGGCTCTTTCTATCCATCTTTTGCCTCAAGGGAGCTCATTGGTCTAAGATTTCCATCCAGCAAATCCTCCCATTCCAAATTCTACATACCAGTATCCCATAATCTACAAGATAAGTCTTCCGTGTCTCTCTTCCATGGAGTGATCCAGGCTGACTTTTGCCTAGTTTTAGAGCTTTTCCTGATCCATTTCCTGATTTGCTGGCTGGGAAGGGGGCAATCCAAGCAATTCTTCCTCTGCCAGATATTCATATTAGAAGTTAGAGAAAGGATTATAATTTCTACCCTTTGTTCCGCTTTATCTCTGAGACATTCTATTGTAAGGTCCCGAAATACACTTGAGTCCCCGGAATGCCAAAGAGAGAGACTCAAGATGAGGCTTGCAAAAAAACAGATTTTATTTATGGCCAAAAACAAAATACTGGGTGGAACTATATCCAGAACATACAGATACAATGCATGCGAGGAGATAACCACACCTTGGGAAAGATATGGCGTCCTTTTATACCCTCAGAGACGTCATCTTAGTACCCAATTCTGGCCTCCTAATTTAGGTTTGTGGATTCCTTGTTGCCCTGCAAGGGGGAATAGAAACTTCCCAATTAGTAATCCTTAAGCATTTCTTTGTTTACTCAATTGGCCACTTTGGCCCCCTGGCTCTGGAAAGCAGGAGTTTATCCAGATCAAACATCAATTAGGGTTGAGGTGTAAATTATCCCTTTGTTGATGGCTGTAGTTTCAACTGAGATACGTACCATGCTTTTGGATGGCACAGGAAAATACAGAGAGAATATTGATATGGGTTCAGGTCTAATGGCAGGGACGTATGTTTGACAAACACCAGATACAATACAGAGGCCTAATAACAGAATATGTTTATTACAGGAGATACAAATATAAAGACATAATGTGTGTGATACAAATACAAGGGCATATATGTATTACAGGAACCTAATGGTTACAGAATCTAGTATACCAGTATATCATATTCTAGTATTATTTATTAGATCCTTATTATTGTTTCCTTTTCACTATCAACTTGCAGGGGTACTTGCAGGACCACCTCCTACCGGCCTCCCTGCGCCCAGTGCGCTCACATAGGACTGCCCTCCTTCGGGTGCCATCAGCCAGACAATGTCGGCTGGTGGCCCCCAGGATGAGGGCGTTCTCTGTGGCCACACCGACCCTCTGGAACAAACTACCCACTGGGCTTCCACGGCGACCTGAAGACATGGCTTTTTCAACAAATCTCCTGATCTCAGTTTCCTGAATTTGGGAATTCAGTTTTAATTGTTGGGTTTTTAATTGAATTATTTTTCTATTTCATTTTATTGTTGTTGTTTTATTGTTGTGTGCCGCCCCGAGTCCTTCGGGAGAGGGGCGGCATATAAATGTGAATAAAATAAAAATAAATAAAACTGCAGCATTGGATTTGGGCTTTCATCAAGGATTTCTCCCAGTCTGTTTCATTCCAAGTTTACTCCATCCCGCCCCATCAAGATTTCTTTCCTTCCAGTTTTTTTAAAAGCATTTCCCATATTGGCTCAGGAATTCTGGTAGTTGAAGTCCACAATCCATAAAGGCTCCATGGTTCCCAACCTCTGCTTTAGCAGGACGCTTTGATCAATAATTGAACCGGGGGCCGTCCCAAGGATGTTTGCTTCTCCCCAGTTTTTTAAAATCTGTTTCCCCCCTTAACAAAATGCTGCGATCAATTGGCATTCTCTAATTTGTTCTTTTTAAAATACTGTTTTTCCTTTAAGAAGCCATGGGATCTGACCGCAAGAGCAACAACAATTCATCCCAGTTTCTTGCCTGGGCAAAGCCCAAAGGCGGCCACTTGATTTGCAAAGAAAGGCGCGAAACTTAACTTACTCTTTCCTTTCCCGGAGGAGGAAGCGGCGGTGGCGGCCGAAGCGCTCTTGCAGGGTTTGCTGGAAGAAGCCATCTGCTCCATTTGCCTGGACTTTTTCCGGGACCCCGTGCTCATCCCGGAGTGCGGCCATAACTTCTGCCGGGGCTGCCTGACCCCAGTTGGGGGACGTCGAAATCGGAGGCTTCCTGCCCCCAATGCAGAAAGACCTATAGGCCTCGCAGCACCCTCCCCAACAGGCAGCTGGCGCGGGTGCTGGAAGAAGCCAGGCGATGCGGAGATCCTTGGTGCGAGGAAGGAGGGAATTTCTGTCCGAAGCACCGAGTGCCCTTCAAGCTGTTCTGTAAGCACCACGAGACCCTCATCTGATCCAAAAAGCATCGGGGCCATTGGGTGATCTCTCTGGAGGAGGCTTTCGAAGAGTACCAGGTTAGAATCAACCAGGAGGAATCAGTGCGGAGGGGCATCTAGATCCTTGACCTTCCTGGCAAAATCCTTAGACCAGTTTACTTGCTTCTTCTGTTGTCCACAAACTGGGTTTAGTTTGGCTCTAGATGCCAGTTTGAGCAAGACACCAGAGGCAGTTCAAGGAACTTTTATTAAAAGTACTTCAAAAGCCTCTTGGCAGCTAAAGGAGCCCTGATCTCGAATAATGCACAAATATTTTTTTTTATATAGTTATGATTAAGGAAGTTAGCACTCATTGTTTCCTTGACACTTTTTTGGCACTTGGGTTTGCTCTCCAAGCTTGTTTCAATTTAGTTTCTGAACGTTTCGTTACCCCACTAGGTAATATCATCAGCAAGATTTTCTTGTCCTATTTTCTTTAGCTTATTATTATTATTATTATTATTTATTAAATTTTTATACCACCCTTCTCCCAAAGGACTCAGGGCGGTGAACAGCCAGAATTAAAATACATACAATATGAAAATTAAAATAATTTAAAACATAATTAAATCAATTTGGCTTCCCCAATTTAAAAACCCCTTACCCATAAAATTAACCAATTAAAAATTTTAAATGGGAAGGATTTGATTGGGAAGGAATCAAAATCATTGGGTATGCCAACACCTGCCATGCATGTGAATGTATTGAAGCCTGGTATTCTACCAAAGGAGCAATTAACAAGGATATTGATCTAGATCCAGCATATGAATATGTAAGAAGCCAGACTACTTGAACTACCAATCAAGAAGAGAAAAATCAGCTGTTCAGAATTTAAATATAGCTACAAACCAACGAACAACCAACCACACTGGCACACAAGGCATTTGTAAGCCAAGGAAAACAGGACAAGAAAATCCTGTCCATGATGTTACCTAGTCTGGAAATGAAAACGTTCAGAAGTAAATTGAAACAAGTTTGGAGAGTAAATCACTGCCAAAATCTAAAACCTGCGCTGATAAGTATTTTCTATTTCACATGTTTCTCTTGATTGGATTCTTTTAGTTTACACTCCTACTTCACACATTCCATGTTTATGCTAACAAGCTTTCTTATCCAAAGAGGTTAAAAGAAGATTTTATTCTATGAGGATAAACTTGAGGGAGAGATTTAAATCCAATAAGCTAATTGGAGTTAATTGAATTTTTATTGATGTGATCTATACATAATTGAATGAAAGCTTTGTAGTTTTGGGTTCTCAGTTTAAAATGAAAGGGTTTTTTTCCCCTCCCTTTATAATTTTTAAGTAATTTTTAAAGTTTGTAAAATATCAAAAGCCAGAAAAGTGTTTTTTCCCTTTAGGGTTAAAAAAATTGAAATAATATAGGGAATTCTTTTAATATATAAATTATGACAGTTTATAGTGATTAATGAACAAACCGAAGCACATACTATTCCTCACAGCAAGGAGAATTAGAGATGGTTAAATTGACTCTTATCCAAAGAAGGGAATACATTTAGTTTGGTTTTTATTTGAAAATTGTTTCCGGATTTTATGCTTGTAATAGGGAAAAAATGAAATGTTGATTTTGTTTTTGCTGATTAGATAGGTTTGTTGCTATAGAAATGGCTAATATATACTGAAAGACTTAGAGCATACACAGAGTGTAACCTAATTCAGTTTTTGTTAATTGCTCTTGAGAGAAGCTCCATTGTAACCTAAAGTAGCTAAAGTAACTTCTTGTGAAAAGTAAAATGTGGATTCTGCCAAGTAGCCATGCTTGTAACTTAAAATGTGTGTTCAGCATTCCCTAACAAAGCTCTTGAGTTATACGCCAAAAAATGTATTTCTTTCCCCTTCTAAGGTCTATTGTTTTCGCTGAGAAAAATCATGAAGTTCGTGTGATATGAAATTGTGTTTCTATAGCGATGACGATCTATGCAAGCAATATGTGTAAGCTGTGTAGACTATAAGAAGAAGGAAAAAGGTTTTCTTTGCATGTGTCTGCTTTTCTCTTTGCCTGCTCTGTTAAGGTGGGAGAAAAAAAAGCCGTCCAGTCTCTCCTTTCTGCAGAAATAAAATTTGATTATCAGTAGCCTCGTGTTCAGAGTTTCATTGTAATTATCAGATTCTGAGCTGAATTCAAAAACCTTACAATACTGTTGTGTAAAAGTAAAAAGTTGAGGTTGTAATGTTATTTTCTACTGTGCTAAAGAGAGTTGGAAATCTATGCCCCTTTCTTTCCTTTTCCCTGTTTACACATTTTTTTCTTTTCCCCTCCTCCCCAGTTCTCTATTATTTTTTAAAATTTCTCTTTTTTAAATACTTTGATAATCTAATAAAAATGCACTATAAAAATAATAAATTTAAAAAAATAAAAAAGGGTGTGTGTTTCATTATTATAAACTAGAGATTACCAAATTTATGTCTACGTGTGCCTTAGCTACATCCTTCTCACGGAGTCCTTCTAACTTTCTTGTAACTTTGTTGTTCAATCAACCAATCAATCAGAATAGAGCTGGAAGGGACTTTGGAGGTAATCTAGTCCAACCCCCTGCTCAAGAAGGAGACCCATTTTAGACAGGTGGCTGGTCCAGTCTTTTCTTAAAAACCTCCAGCCATGAAGCACCTACAACTTCTGAAGGCAAACTGTTCCACTGGCTAATTGTCCTCACTGTTAGAAAGTTTCTCCTTAATTCCAGGTTGTTTCTCTCCTTGATTAGTTTCCATCCATTGTCCTGCTTATTGGAAAATAAGTTGACACCCCCTTCTTCTTTGCAGCAGCCCCTCAAATACTGGAAGACTGCTATCATGTCAGCCCTAGTCCTTCTCTTCGTTTGTTGCTAGGCAATAGTGTCCCACTATTCGTTACTGGTCTTAGTATGCTCATCTGCAACTTTCTGACTCGGCCTTCACCTCCCGCTTTATCCTCTGTGCCTGCAATTTTTTGAAGACAGATTTACCATAGTCCTCGACTTACAACCATTCATTTAGTGTCAGCATTGAAAAAGTGATTTATGACAGTTTTTCACACTTACGACCATTGTAGCATCCCTGTACTTACATGATCAAAATTTGGATGTTTGCCAACTGCAGTGTATTTATAACGGTTGCATATATTGTCTAACTCGGTCTTCCCTCTGATGTCATTCTTTACAGAAAAGAAACTCAAAACTTGTATTTTCTCTGCAGATCAAGGTGGAGGATTGCCTGAAGGCTCAGAAGGAGCAGAAAGAAAAAATAGCTACATACAAAGGAGACACAGAGCAAAGAGTGCAGGAGTGGCTTGTAAGTATTGATCCAACGGTTAGGAGCTTCTGAGCTAATAGGAAGGAGAACCCCATCTGCCATCTTTGATAATAGGCAGCCTGTTTGTAAGTACAAGTTCTGACTTAAATGAAATTGAAGCTAAAGACAGGCACAAAACCTGGTCTTAACCTGTGGCCTGAGATGTCACCATTGGTTGAATGAGTCACAGTTGGGTTAAGTGCACCTATCCCATGAGCCATGATTTATACAATGGATTAATGCACACCATATTTCATCGTATTGGAAAAAAAACATTTTTCAGTCTACTTTTTTGGAATCTCTGATTGCCAAGAACATTTTCATGAGAGATAATGTAAACTGCAGCCTTTTTTTTTTTGGTTTTTGTTTTTAGAAACCTTTCCTCCTACGCTTGTTGATGTCAAAATATTTTTTTTCTCCCTAAGAAATTCTCCCATCTCATTTCTGGACTCTTCAGGGAATCTGTTTAATTATTATAAAAATTAAAATAAATATAATTAACTAAAAATTAAAATATGCTTTTTGTTGTAGGACTTCATTGAAAAAGAGAAAAAAAATATAGTGACTGAATTCAGAGAGCACAACTCTGGTTAGAAGGACAGGAGAAGCTTCTATTGACTAAAATGGAAGAGACGGAGAAGGATATTATGGCAAGAAAGGAGAAGGATTTGGCCAAGAACATGGAGGAACTGGGCTCTCTTGACCATCTCATCCAGGAGATAGAAGAGAAGCTTCAGCAGCCAGCAAGCAAACTCTTACAGGTCGGGCAGGAAGTTGAGACCATAGAATCCTAGGGCTGGAAGGGATCTTGGAGGTCTTCTAGTCCAATCCTCTCTCTAAGTCAGGAGTCCTTATACCATCCCAAAAACATGGTTGTCCAAACTGTTATTAGAATCCTCCAGTGATGGAGCATCCAGAATTCTGGGAGGGAAGCTGTTCCATTGATTAATACTTCTCACTGTCAGGAAATTCTTCCTTAGTTTAGGTTGGATTTCTTTCTGGTGAGCTTCCACCCCTTCCTTCTTGTCCTGCCCTCAGGTGGTACGGAGAGTAAATTGATGTCCTTTTCCCTGTGAGAGCCCTTCAAGTGTTGGAAGATGGTTGTTGTGTCTCCCCTAAGCCTTCTCTTTGTTAGGCTAAGCATACCGAGTTCCCTTAGCCATTCGTTCTATGGTTTGGCCTCCAGAGCCCTTATCATCTTTACTGTTCCTCTCTGCATTCTTCCTGGGGCCTCACCATCTTTTTTGATGTTGAGACCAATGATGAAATGGAATAGACTGCTTCCCTTCCATAGCAATAGCACTTAGACTTACCATATTTTTCGGACTATAATATGCACTTCCCCCACCCCCATCCCCCAAAAGTGGGTGGAAATGTCTGTGCATCTTGTACAGTGAATATGGGCCTGTTTTTGGCCTCCAAAATCCTCCATTTTGGTCCTCCCCGGCATCCAGAAGCACTATGCAGGCTAAAAATGGGCCCGTTTTTGGCCTCTGGAGGCCTCCATGCATCCCATTTTTGTCCTCCCTGGCCCCCAGAAGCACTCTGCAGGCCAAAAATGGGCCTGGTTTTGGCCTCCCGAACCCTCCACGCATCCCGTTTTAGCCAAAAATGGGTTCATTTTACATAGTGCTTCTGGCGGCTGGAGAGGGTGAAAACGGGATGCCCAGAGGCCTCCAGAGGCCAAAAATGGTCATGTTTTTGGCTAAAACGGGACATGCTGAGAGTTTGGGAAGCCAAAAACGGGCCCATTTTTGGCCTGCAGAATGCTTCTGGGGGCCGTGGAGGGCAAAAACAGGACATGCGGAGCAGTGGTGGGTTGCCCCTGGTTTGGACCGGTTCTATAGAACCAGTAGTAAAACCGGTGGGAGGCTCCACTCACTGACCTGGACGTCATCAAAAGTGATCTGCGCATGTGCAGAAGAGCACACATGCACGCGGGGCACGATGCAAACCCGTAGTAAAGGTAAGTAGAACCCACCCCTGGCACAGAGGCCAAAACCTATTTTTTTTCTTTTTTTCCTCCTTTAAATCTAGGTGTGTTTTATAGCCCAATGCGTCTTATAGTCCAAAAAATACGGGTATATACCACTTCACAGTGCTTTCCAGCCCTCTCTAAGCTGTTTACAGAGTCAGCATATTGTCCCCCAACAATCTGGGTCCTCATTTTACCCACCTTGGAAGGATGAAAGTCTGAGTCAACCTTGAGCCTGGTGAGATTCAAACTGCCAAATTGCAGGCAGCCGGCAGTCAGCAGAAGTAGCCTGCAGTACTGCACTCTAACCACAACAGCTCTTAATACTCTTTTTGACTCTTTCTGTTGTGGCCGACATGTGGACCAGCTTCGGGGTCGACAGACCCACACTCCGACGTTTCCAGACAGGGAGGTTCCTACCACACCCACCTCTGAGGAGCCTACCCCCCCGACCTGCTCCAGCCACCACCCAGCCGCCATCAGCGACGGATGGTCAAAATGCTTTTGGGAACTTACCTGTGGCTGCCACGCCCACTGCCGAACAGGAGGGGGTACCAGCAGCTCCGCGTCCAGAAGCTGACCCAACCTCCCCCTCGACTGCGCCTGCGCTACGACGATCTACTCGAGAGCGGAAACGCCCCGCATACCTAAAAGACTACGTGTGTTCCATCCGGGGGTGAAGGAGTGTTGTGGTTCGTCAGCGGTGTGGCAACAAGGAACGCTTTAGTGTGGATTGGTCAGGGGGAGTGGCTATACATAGCGCAGGAGTTATCGGGGTTTCTGATTGGTTAGTTCGTTGACAGCTCGTATATAAAAGAGCTGTCAGGTACCAGGGATTGGCCTGTTCTGTTCTGCAAGGTTCGTTGTTTTCGGCACTTGTTCATAAATTCCATTACCTCACGCCACGCATCTTGTTCATGCCCGGCCTACAACTTAGCACTTTCCTTTTTTTTTTCTTTCATAAATTTAATTGAAATTATAATAGTGAAAAGTACAAATGAAAATAAATAAAATAGAGAAATGGAGAAGGATAAGAAGGGGAAAGAAAAAAAGCATTCTTATTTAATAATCTTTCTGACTGTTTTAATGGAAAGCAAAGTATGAAGACTACAGATAGTCCCCTGCTTATGACCACAATTGAGCCTGAAATATCTGTTGCTTAATTTTGCTCCATTTTACAACCTTTCTTGCCACTGTTGTTAAGTGAATCACTGCAGTGGCAAAGTTAGTAATACAATTATTAAGTGAATCTGGCTTCCCCATTGACTTTACTTATGAGAAGATCACGAATGGAGGTCATATGACCCCTGGGATGCTGCAATCGTCATAAAAATGAATCCGTTGCCAAGTGACTGAATTTTGATCATGTGGCCATGGGGATTCTGCAACAGTCTTAAGTCTTAAAAATGGTTATAAGTCAGTTTTTTCAGTGCTGTTGTAACTTGGAACAGTCATTAATGAACTGTTGAAAGTGTAGAACTACCTAATATTAAGAATATATAATGTAATTCAGAAAAAGCAGGCCATACGAAAAGCAAGAATTCAAACTGTCTATATTCTTTTTTTTTTTCACTGTCTATATTCTAAATGATTTTAAAAATGCCTACTTAGGGCTCCTATCACCTATTAGGGCTGTGATGGCGAACCTATGGCATGTGTGCCGCAGGTGGCACGTGGAGCCATATCAGTGGGCACGTGAGCTCAGCTCCAGCGCACATGTGCATGCCGGCCAGTTGACTTTCGGGCCTTCTGGCTCACCGGAAGTCAGGAAGCAGGTTGTTTCCGGCCTCCGGGGGGATGGGGAAGGCTCATTTTTCGCTCTCCCCAGGCTCCAGAGCCTTTCTAGGAGCCGGGGGAGGGTGAAAACGGCCTTCCCCAACCCCCCAGAGGCCCTCCGGAGGCCAGAAACAGCCCGTCCAGGGGGATGGGAAAGGCCATTTTCACCCTCCCCAGGCTCCTAGAAATGCCCTGGAGCCTGGGGAGAGAGAAAAACGGGCCTACTGGGCCCACTGTGCCATCGCGTGCCAAAAGCAAGGGAGTCACGTGCGCGCAACCCCCCCGCGTTCCCCCCACTTTTGGCACGTGATGGCATCACTGTATTAGGGGATATGGTAGTGGGTGTTCTTTGTAGGGTCTTCCCCTCCCCATCTCCAGGACAAAGAGAACCCCAAAACTGATGGCCTTCTACAAAGTTATAACCACTTGGATTTTCCAAAGTGCCTTGATTCTGGAAGCATAAATGCAGGGGATTTTTTTTAATCCTATTGAAGCATTGTTTTCTTCTTCAAATGTTCTTTTTGCTATTATGTTTTATTACACACACGCCCACACACCCCGGAGTATTTTTTCTAAGACTAAGACAGTAAAAATAAAGAATACCTCTCTAAAAAAGGTGAATGGTTGGGGAAAAAAGAGCATTGGTATTTTTTTTAAAATAGTTTTTTATGTGTGTTATGTCAGTGTATTCATGACTGGCAGAGACATGGTAACAAGGTCAGCCAATGAATAGGCATAGAAACTAAGTCAGCCAATGAAGACTGCTGGGAAACTGAAACAGTATTTGCTGGAGACAGCTAGGAGTCTGGGTGTGGCTTAGTATTATAGCTCTGAGTCTGCGCAAAAGCCAAAAACTAGTCTGCTGCTGGAATTGAAACCAATCTCTCCTCTCTCTACTACGTTGGAAGAACCACTCTTGGTATTGTATATATGTCTCATGTGTTATTATGTATATAAAGAGAAGTTAATGAATTCTGCTGCATCAGTTACCTGTGTGTGCTTTCTGGATTTGATTGCTGCAACAAAGTCTGACATGTTAGTCTCTGGTTGCCCAGAGGCTTCACACGTTTCTTTTGTAAATTTAGAATTTAACTCTCTGCATAGGAAATGGCTATTTTCAATGCTTTGTTTCTTTTTTTTTTTAGGATATTGGAAGCATCTTGAAGAAGTAAGTGAATCCCCCCTTTTCTTTATAGTCTCACAGATTGGCAGCTCCTCTAGCGGTTTTCCTATTTTGGAAACTTCTAGTAATTTAATTTAATTAAGATAAAGAACTGTATTTCAAGGCTTTGTAGATACTTCCTCAGACAACCTCAACACAATATAAGTAGCAATATTTGATATGGTGAATTATTAGGGTTGGTGGCCCAGTCAGACAGATGTTTCAACTGAATTTGGCATTTTTGTCCACCTATTTAGTCCTTCCCAAAGATAGACAGATGTTTGATAGTGGTAAAGTTATCATCGTAGGATGTAAGCTGTCCCAAGTAAAGGTGCCTTTTGCAATTGTCTGATAGTGGTTTTGTCAATGCCGATTGGTGCTCAAGTGCTGTTCCAAATGTTTTGGGATTGCACCCAAGGCATCTATTACTATTGGTACTATCTTTGCTTTCTTTTGCCATAGTCGTTCTTCTTCTATTTGCAGGTCTTTGTATTTTATTATATTTTCCAGGTTTTTTTTTCTTTTATTCTGCTGTCTTCATGTAGTGCCATATCCACTATTCAGATTTTTTTGTCTTTCTCATCAATAATGGTTAAACGTGGGGTGTTATGTGGCAGGTGATTGCCTTTGAATTCTAAAGTCCCAGAGCACTGATGTTTTAGAAAGCTTCTTCCATTGGCAGGATGATAAAAAATGTTCTTTTGCCTTGCCAGGTACCGGGCTGAGGAAACATATGAGAATCGGGTGGATTTACTTCTAGAGCCGAAATGGACAATCTGGGATCACAGTGATATGACTGTGCTTCTGAAAAGTGCCATGAAAAAATTGAGAGGTAAAAAACAGCTGTCGAGGTGGATGACAGCTGGATGACATTTTGATCCCAGAGCATCCAAGAAAGATTCTGGGTGTCACATGGATCAATGAGGGATCGATTTCAGGATCAGCAGAAGAGACACCCTCATTTCTCTGGGGAAAGGCCTTGTGTCTTGGCACCAGGAGGGGAAAAGGAGCTTTCTGGTTTCTTTCATGTGCTACCTAAAAATGGGACTCACCATTAGCTAGTCATAGTTGACCATTTACAGGTAGTCCTTGACTTACCACAGTTCATTTAGAGACCATTCAGAGTTAGAATGGCACTGAAAAAAGTAACTTATGATAATTTTTCACACTTTATGACCGGTAAAAGGTAAAAAAGAGGTAAAAAAACAGCCATCGAGGTTTTACACTGGGTGACATTCTGATCTCAGAGCATCCAAGAGAGATTCTGGGTCACTGTCGGGGGGATCAAAGAGGGATCAATTTCAGGATCAGCGGAAGACACACCCTCATTTCTCTGGGGAAAGGCCTCGTGTCTTGGCACCAGGAGGGAAAGAGGAGCTTTCTGGTTTCTTTCATTAAAGATGGGCTACCTAAAAATGGGAGTAACCATTACCTAGTTATAGTTGACCATTTACAGGTGGTCCTCGACTTACAGTGGTTCATTTAGTGACCGATTGAAGTTAGAATGTCACTGAAAAACATGACCTATGACCGTTTCCCCCCACTTATCACCGTTGCATGTGATCCTACGGTCATGTGATTTACATTCGGATGCTTGACAAGTGGTTCATATTTATGACAATTGCAATCTCCCAGGGTCATGTGACCATCTTTTGTGATGTTCTGACCAACAAAGTCAATGGGAAGTCAGATTCACTTAACAACCGTATTACTAGTTTTAACAACTGCAGTGATTCACTTAACAAATGCAGAAAGAAAAGTCATAAAATGAGGTAAAGCTCATTTAACAAATTTCTCACTTAGCAACATAAATTCTGGGCTCAACTGTGGTTGTAAGTCAAGGACTAGCTGTATGGGCCTTCTCTGTGGGAGCCCCTGCCCTGTGGAATGAACTGCCCCCAGAAATGCGTAAGATCTCTGACCTCCATGTATTTCGCTGTGCCCTCAAGACCCTGCTGTTCCGCCAGGCCAGGCTATCAATGTAATGATTTTAAATTGGGTGTTTTAAATTTTGGGGTTTTAAATCTGAGCCGAAATCATTTAATAATTTTAATTATTTTTAATTGATGTCTGTTTTTGTGTTTTTATGTTTTTAATAGGCTGTACACCGCCCTGAGTCCTTCGGGAGAAGGGCGGTATAGAAATAAAATAATAATAATAATAATAATAATAATAATAATAATAATAATAATAATTATTATTATTATTATTTACTTCCCAAATCCATATTCACTGATCACTGGGGAAGCAGAAAAAGCTTCCACTAAATATAATGGAATATATATAGGTAGTCCCTTGACTTACGACCACAGTTGAGCCCAACATTTCTGTTGCTAGGCAAGGTGGTTGTTATGTGAGTTGGGTCCCATATTGCAAACTTTTTTGCCGCAGTTGTTAAGAAGATCATGGCAGTGAAGCGAATCGTGTGGTGGTTAAGTGAATCTGGAAACTTCCCCCATTGACTTTGCGTGTCAGAAGCTCCCCAGGAAGGTAGAAGAGGACAATCCCAGAACCATGGGAGGCTGCAACCATCGTAAATACATGCTGGTTGCCAAGTCCCCAAATTTTAATCGTGTAACTGTGGGGCGACTGCATTGGTCGCAAGTGTGACAACCGGTCATAAATCACTTTTGTCAGTGCTGCTGTAACTTCACTACACAAATAGTTGAGAACTACCTGTATATGGAATATATAGTAGAATATATTTATACCTGATGGAATATATATAGTCATCAAAGACATTCTGGCTTGTAGCTTTCCCTATTCCTTATTTCCTGATTTGAGTCCAAGGAAAGCAAACCAGGGAATCTGAGGGAGGCTCTTCTGTTGCTCCAATTCCAGTGATGAGATACTGAATTCCTCCCTTTTCTTCCCCAGATACTCTGGAAAGTGGACTTCAACTACAGGAAGGTAAATATTATAAGAGTTTATAAGAATCACAGTTGCTTGCTATTTTAAGTTCTGATGCCAATAACTTTAAGAGAAACATGATACAGTAAGAAAAAAGTAAAATATAGGATTAGATACTATATAAGACTATGATGATCCAGGTACAGGAAGGTAAATATGAATTATAAAAATCTCAGTCGTTTGCAGTTTTAAGCTCTGATGCCAGTAGCTTTAAGACAAGTATAATAGAATAACAAAGAAAAAATAGTATTAGATATCTTAAAGATTATGAAGATTTAGTAAATTGAAGTCAATCTTGGTGTAGAATGAAATACCTGGACAAATGGGAAAATATGACCTGGGAGTGAAAGGAATATTGAATTCCTACCAAGCTAATAACATCCTCTTGATTTTACTGCCTGACTATAAGTTGGTGAGAGACCAGGTCTTTGAGAGCAGAGAAATTAGGTCCTTTGGGTCAAAGCAAATAGCAAAGTTGGAGCATCAGGGTTGCCTCCACCATGGAGGCCATCAGACTGATGAAAGCAGAGGTTTCCTGTGCAAGATCCTCCCCTTTTGTACATCCCTGTGATACTCTGATGCTCACAGAGAAAAGGGCGGATCTTCCTCATATCCCATCATGTGTCCCAAGTTACCTCTGGAGGACTTTTACCAGTTCAGAATTGAAACATGGCAGCCTCTTGCTCTGCCTGATCTTCTGGATTAATGCTCCAGGCAGAGTCCCTGTTCAACCTTGGCCTTCCCAGGAACTCACTGAAGGCAAAGCCAACCACTCTTCACTCTCAGCCCCATTACTCTCATCTCCAAGGTGGAAGCTAAAGAGAGTGACATACAGGTTTGCTGGAAGAGGTGAAGCACTGTGAAGGGTTGAAAAGACTAGGAAATGCTTATGTGCCGTTTAATAAAGCACTGAATCTTTCAAACCTGGACGGGGTGCGTAGAAACTGAACTCCTTTCAGAGTGGAGGCCGTAGATATCGTGGGTGTGAAGACAGAAACCAGGCCTTCAGCTGAAGCTCTTGTTCTTCCCCTTCCTTCCTTCCTTCCTTCCTTCCTTCCTTCCTTCCTACCTACCTACCTACCTACCTACCTACCTACCTTCCCTTCCCCCTTACAGTGAATGTAATTCGGGATCCACACACAGCCCATCCTGACCGGCTTGACATCTCTAAAGATCAAAAATACGTCAAAGGGCTTAAGCCAGTTAAAAGAATCTATCCTGACTGAAAATGCAAGAGTCCTTATGTCCTTGGCTGGCAGGAGTTCTCAACAGGGAGACATTTCTGGACCGTTGGTGTAAGAGATGCAGTGGAATGGAGTCTAGGGGTTGCCAAGAAGCCCCTGAACTTAACAAATGTTGTTGAGGAGACCAGGCACTGGCAGATTGGGAAATGGGGAGGGGAGTACACGGCCATCTCTCCGTCAGAACACACTGACCTGGTCCTGACTGAGGAGCCCACGAGGATCCGTGTCTCTCTCAACTGCGAAGGGGGACAAGTGAGCTTTTTTGATGCCAAGACCTCAGCTCTGCTCCATACATTCTCAGACACTTCCTTGGTTGGAGAGACCCTTCTGCCCTCTTTTATTTGCTTGATGGTGGGACGCTCCCCTCAAAGAGGAGACATCCATAGAGAAAACATTGGAAAAATCCCTATTTGCTAAGCCGTTATCTCTGAAAGCCTTTAAAGCAGAGTTTTCTTAGCTCAGAAGTCTTCAAACTTGGCAGCTTTAAGACTTGTGGACTTCAACTCCCATGCTGGCTGGAGAATTCTGGGAGTTGAAGTCCACAAGTCTTAAAGCTGCCAAGTTTGAAGACCTCTGCCGTAGACTTTTGGAACTAGAGTTTCCTTTAGTGTTGGGTGCCACATTGAGTTGCTTGGGGGGGTAGGTGGCCTTAGAAATAGAAGGAATGGATCAATCAATCTATCTATCTATAAAGGAATAGCCAGACCATTATTTTTATTAATCTGGATTAAAAAAAATGAGGTATCCTGTAGGAGTTTTATAGGCTTTAGTATCATGCGTTCAGGTGCATCAATATTAAAGATGCCTTCTCTTACAGTTAAACTTGTAAATCATGATTTTAGATCTCTGTCACAGTTCTCTTCCATTTACATATCAGGCAGGGGTGAAATCCAGCAGGTTCTGACAGGTTCTGGAGAACTGGTAGTGGAAATTTTGAGTAGTTTAGAGAACCGGCAAATACCACCTCTGGCTGGTCCCAGAGTGGGGTGGGAATGGGGATTTTACAGTATCCTTCCTCTGTCACGCCCACCAAGCCATGCCCACAGAACTGGTAGTAAAAAAATTTGAATTTCACCACTGATATCAGGCTTGTTTAATGTTAGTTACAATGAATGATTGTGTAGGTTTCCAAAACTCAATATCTTTTGTAATCTTTCTTCTTTTTCTTTCTTCTGTTTCCTTTTAAATATACACATAATTATCATAATCCCAACAAATCCTAGCAGGGCTTCAGGAAGTCCTCGACTTAATAACAGTTCGTTTAGCGATCGTTCAAAGTTACAACAGAAATGAAAAATCTATGTTGACCATTTTTCACACTTACAACGGTTGCAGCTTCCCCATCGTCACATGATCAAAATGCAGATACTTGCCCCTGGCTCATACTTATGACGATTGCAGTGTCCTGGGGTGATGTGATCCCTTTTTGCGACTTTCTGACAAGCAAAGTCAATGGGGAAGCCAGATTCAGTTAACAATCATGTGACTAACTTAACAACTGCAGTGATTCATTGGACAACTGTACTAAGGTCGTAAAATGGGACAAAATTCACTTAACAACCGTCTTGCTTAGCAATGGAAATTTTGGGCTCAATTGTGGTCATAAGTCGCGACTACCTGTATTAGACTCAATGGGTTTTTTTTAAAAAAAATCCTGGTACTGCTTCTGTCTTTTTATATACTTATCATACTCAGTTTTCTATGATATCCAGATTACTGATTGTAAGACTGTAATTTTATATCCTTCCTTTGCAATTTTATGTTGAATAAATTCATTTTTACCGTATTTTATTCTGCCAATATGAGATTTTATTTCTACTTTAGAGTAACGCTATTAGTTTTATGCTGTTTGAAATTAAAAAAAAACCCAGTGATTATTCAGTGTAACACATAGAAAGAGAAGATGCACAGAAGACAGTAGACAAAAACAAACATACCATCTATTATAAAGATAGGAGATGTGAGTGCTATGTGGACTAAATGTGTCACTTGGCTCAAGCCAAAATTCAAATTGAGTTGTTAATATAATCGTAAAAATGAATTACATTATTAAATAAATACATTATTTGACAATAACACTCTTTCCCTCTCTTGCTTTAAACCACTCTGCCTTTTATTAAGCAACTGTAAAAGAAAAGGGCAATCTAGTGAAGTAATCAAACTAGAAATCATGAGTTCTAATCCTGCCGTAGGCACAAAACCAGCTGGGTGACCTTAGGACCAGTCACTCTTGCTCAGCCCTAGGAACCAAGCAATGGCAAGCCACTCCTGAATCCTTGCCAGGAGAAGTGGAGGGAGATTCATCCAGGAAGTCACTAGGGGTCAACAATCGAAGGCAGCCCAAAGGTGACTTCAATATTGAGATGGGCATCAGATCCATTTTGATCTAGTGGTTAAGGCACCGGGCTAGGAAGAAGAAGACTGTGAGTTCAAGTCCTGCCTTAGCCATGAAAGCCAAATGGGTGACTGAGGCAGTCATTCTCTCTGTCCAACCCACCTCACAGAGTTGTTCTTGTGGGGAAAATTGGAGGAGGAAGATGTTGGATATGTTTGTTGCCTTAAATTATTTGTAAAAATGATAAAGCAGGAGACACATAAACAGCAACAAAAAAAAAAAGTGAGCTAAACTTAACTCTGAAATGGTGACCTGAAATCCTAACAGCAGCTCTCTGGAACATCTCAAAGCATCTAAGTCATTGATGGCTAACCTTTTGCGTGCCAAAAGTGGGGGGAGTGTGCCCACACCCATAATTCAATGCGCCCTGTCCCCCTGTGCATGCCCATGCAACCCCACCAAGCTCCCCCCGCTTTTGGCACACGGTGGGGCACGGAAGGCCCATTTTTTGCCCTCCCCAGGCTCCAGAGGCTTTCTTGGAGCCTAGGGGAGGTAAAAACGGCCTTCCTCACCTTCCCGGAGGCCCTCTGGAGGCTTGAAACAGTCTGTTTGCTGATTTCCGGTGGGACCTAGAAAGCCTCTGGAGCCTCAGTAGAGTGAAAAATGGGCCTTCCCTCCCCCGGAGGCCCTCCAGAGGCTGGAAACAGCCTGTTTCCTGACTTCCGGTAGGCCCAGAAGGCCTGATAATCAGCTGGCTGGCGTGCACATGCACGCTGGAACTGAGCTAGGGCAATGCTCGCGTGCCCACCAATATGGTTTCGGGTGCCACCTGTGGCACGCATGCCATAGGTTCGCCATCACGGATCTAAGTAATTCCAGACTGAAACTGCTGTTGGCAAAAGAACAAGTAATCCAAATGAACATACTTAATACAGATGTTACACAAGTGTTTTCTCAGGTTCATCTTATGGTCCCTCACTCACACACTTGCAGTCTTGGAAAACTGCCACACTCAAATCACTTTCAACTAAATACTGAGGCACAAATGTAAAATACAGGGAGACCCATTGAATTTAAAATAACAGCAAACTTCTGATTATAAAGTATATCTGCTCTTATGCACACACACACACAAACACACACACATACACACAAACACAAGAGACACACACATCCACAACCAGGCTACCAGGCACTAAGCAGAGGGATGGAAGCCGTCAAGTCTGGGATCCAAAAACAACTCAAAGAGTGGGCTTTGAGATGATGGCTTATCATTTGAGATGATGGCTTGATGGTGACCGTCAATGAAAACCCATCTCCAGGCTCTATGTTCTTGAAGGAGCAAAGTGCAGAACTGAATGAAATACAGGTTGTCTTCAGGACCCCTTTTATCCCCCCCCCCCACCAACAAAGTCCTTGCTTTATTGGTAGGTGGAGGGGTTTCCATGCAGGCCTCAAAATATTTATTTGACTTATTTGCAAGGCTGGCATCTATCGGTACTGAAACGCGGTGGCAGAGCTGCAGGCCTCCAGAGCTGCTGCTGTTGAAACGGCAAATGGGGACTAGGCAGTGTGAAATGGTACCGCAGGACCGAAGTGGCAGATGGATGTGGAGGAGGGAGCGTTGCTGGAGGACGATGTAGGATGGTGGGAGAGGAGTGTGCAGGGGTAGCAGCATGGTGCCATACCTGCCCCACTTCCTGCCTCACCCAGTCCATTCATTATCTGGCCTACAGAGCCCTGATGCTGGTGGGGTGAGGTGGCGGCTGCCAGAGCAGCCTCTTCCCCATCTCACCTGGTGGCAGCAGCCAACGAGGTGCCTCCTGCTGCCACTCCCGTTCCCATGCCAGTGGCAGTGGCCAAGACTCGTGCTGCCACCACCTCACCCCGTCAGCATCAGGGCTCTGCAGGCTCCGACACCCAAACAGTATCCTTTGCCACCAATCCGGACAGGGCCTGGGTGGTGATGGGTGGCATTGCAGGGTCAGAGGGGGAATGCGGCTGCAGAAAGAATAGAAAGGACTGTGCAGAAGGCAGCGGCTTCCTTCCTGGTGGGGAAGGCTGGGCAAGGTTGGCTGGCACTCCGCAGGGCAGGCTGCTTCACTTTGAGCTCCAACCCAGAAGCTGAATCGAAATGTTGGTTTCTCTCCAGAGGGTGGAGCGACCTGGCGGTCAGAAGAGTGCGACTTTTCACCTGGTTCTTTCTCACTTGCCAGGGTTTTTTTCCCTGGATGGACCTTTTCCCACACCTCTCTTGCTTTCTCTTTCGCTTTCTCTTACTTTTTCACACAGAAGGTGGCCAGCCCCGCCCAGCCCCACTCCCTGCCTTGGCTCGTCGTGGCGGCACCAGCCTGCTGGATGCACTGCTCAGCTGCCTGTGTGGAAAAAAATAAGACACCCCCCATCTGAAAATAAACCCTACTGCTTATTTTGGGGCCCAAAAGAAAATAAGGCCGGGTCTTATTTTCGGAGAAAGACAGGTACAGTAGTAGAACAGTAGTTACAGCAGGGGTGAAATGCTCCCGGTTCAAACCGGATCGCCCAATCCGGTAGCGATGGAGGCGGGTGGTTCGGAGAACCGGTAGCAAAAATCCCTGCTCCCCCCCCCCCCATTGCCCAGCTGAGCCACACAATCATCAGAGGCTTTTTTTTTAATTTTTAAAAGCATTTTTCCTACAACCTCTTTGGCTGAAAAAATGCTTTTAAAAGTAAAAAAAAAGTCTGATGATCGCGCGGCTCAGCTGGGATCGTCAGAGGCTTTTTTTTTTTTTAAAAAAAGAAAGGCTCTGCCGATCAGGCAAGTCAGCTGGGATCGTCAGAGGCTTTAAAAGCATTTTTTAACAACCTCTTCAGCCAAAGAGGTTGTAGAAAAAATGGTTTTAAAAGTAAAAAAAAAAAAGTTGGCCACGCCCACTCAGCCCCACAAGCCACGCCCACAGAACTGGTAGTAACAAATTTTACATTTCACCAGTGAGTCACAGTCATATTAGTGGTGCACAGTCATATTAGTTGTGCTTTCCTGCCTCCACCCCTCCTTCTCCCTCCCTGTTATTTATAGATATTAAAATAAAAGTCATTTATATCATTAGAAAATAAGGAGCTGCTAAACAAGTGATTCTTAACCTTGGCAACTTTCAAATATGTGTGGAGTTCAACTCTCAGAATTCCCCAGCCAGCATTCAGAATTTAGAATTCAGAATTTGGAATATAGAATTCTGGGGATTGAAGTCCACACATCTGAAAGTTGCCAAGGTTGAGAAACACTATTCTAAACACCAAGATTGATGATCTGTAATGATATTATACATCAAGGTAATAGGTAAGGATGTAGGGTTTTTGTTTGTTTCTAAGCAACTGGCTTCTTGTTTTGGATCCTTTGCATGACAGTGAATAAAAGGAGTACTGTAGAAAGGCATTTCATCTTCAGTCTTTTCTCCTAAAGCCCATAACATTTATTTATTTACACTTTACACTTATTTACATAAGCATCCCAATTCCTAACAACTCTGGGATACCTACAATTAAAAGATAAGTGACTAGCTAGTACACAATCAGTGGAACAACTTGCCTCCAGAAGTGAATGCTCCAACACTGGAAGTCTTTAAGAAGAGATTTGACAATCATTTGTCAGAAATAGTATAGGGCTGTGATGGCGAACCTATGGCACGTGTGCCGAAGGTGGCATGCGGAACCCTCTCTGCGGGCACTCAAGCTGGCGCCCAGCTCAGCTTCACTGCGCATGCACGCATGCCTCCTGCCGGCCAGCTGATTTTTGTGTCTCTGGTGTGGGGACGCGGCTTCTGTGGGAGACACACGCACATGTGTGTGTGGGGGTTGCGCATGTGTGGGGGGGGTCACACGTGCAGGGGGTCATGTGCGTATGGGTGAGAGGAGGGCGGGGTGTGTGGTGCGCCCGTTTTTGGTCCTAGGAGGCTCCAGGTAGGCCTATCAGGCCCAAAACGGGCAGCAGGGGGTCGTGTTCATTTGGATGTGGGGGTGGGGGGTGGAGTGGCATTGCATTATGGGTGTGGGCATGCACGTGACCCCTCTGTGCTCCCCCACTTTTGGCACGCGATGGCAAAAAGGTTAGCCATCACTGGTATAGGGTTTCCTGCCTGAGCAGGGGGTTGGACTAGAAGTTCTCTTCCAACTCTGCTTTCTATTCTCTTCTACCTAGTAAATATATTGACTAGAGAGCTCCAGCACTTCCATGTTTATTTAAACAAGTGATTAAAGACGCCCATAAATTCAATAGCATGGGGTTTTTTTTCTTTTGAGCAAATAAGAAGAAAAATATCATTTCGTTTATTGAACTCCTGTTTAAAAAGGGAGAATTTTACCTTCCACGTCCCAGATGGCTCACCATCTGTAGAAAAGACAATCTCTTTAATTATGGAAGTAAAAGTTACCCTAAAACAGTTTTAAAAATAGGTACTGAATGTTTGTTGCTCCCTTTTGCACCTCGTTGTTGCTATTCAGAGAGGGAATTCTCCGTCTGACATGGCCTCAACCTCACTGGCAGCGCCTGAGAGAAAAGATGAATTTTGTGACCTGTGTAGTAAATATCTGACAGATACAATATCCCTAGAATGTGGACACAACTTCTGTCGGCCTTGCATCACTGATCATTATCGGGAACGGAAAAAGGAAGGGCTTTTTTTCTGTCCTGTTTGCGAAGAGCCGATCCCTGAAGGAAAACTCCGGCGAATCCTGCAGCAGCCCAGTGTAGAGGAGAAACTCAGATTGCTTCCAGAAAAGTCATTTGTCTGCCCGAAACACAAAGTGATACTAGATCTGTTTTGTCAAGAGGATGAGAAGCTGATATGTGCCATTTGTAAGAAGTCAACAGAACATAAAACTCACACTGTGATTTCTCCCAAACAAGCTGCCCAACCATTAAAGGTAGGGAATTGCTATTAAGGGACCTTTGGATTTCTAACATGCGGTTTACATACTGGCATCTTTCCTCTGGAGTTGATGAAAATCTTGTTTGGATTCTCGTTCCAGACATTTGCCTTTAAAAAATATTTATTTATTTATTTGTTTGTTTGTCAAACATGTACAAGATAGGTATATAGGTATAAACATAAACATAAACAAAGGAAGTAAGTACAGATAAATGGGGACAGTAAGACAGGGATGGTAGGCACGCTGATGCGCTTATGCACGCCCCCTTTATGGACCTCTTAAGAATGGGGTGAGGTAACAAATGTCTCAATTAGCAAACAGAAATTTTGCGCTCAGTTGTGGTCGTAAGTTGTGGTGGGTTCCTGTTCTGGTCAGCACATTGGCTGGGGAATTCTGGGAATTGAAGTCCACACATCTTCAAGTCATTGAGAAATACTGGACTAGACGTTCTGCAGGGTCTCTTCCAATTGTACAATTTTGGTTCTATGAAACATGAGTCTTTGGAAAGACTCGGAAAGAACAGCAGTACTGAGGTCTTGCTGAATAACTGAAAATACTAAGATAGGCAGTTTGTCAAAGTCTACTTTTTGCAGGATCTAATCAGAGTTGGTCACCGGGACCACAGATTTAGTCTTCCGAGCTTTCAGACTCGCCCATCCCCAGGGAATTTCTCTCTCTCCATTCTGGAGATAATACAACGTAAACAGAGCCATGGTGGTTAGAGTGCAGTATTGCAGGCTAACTCTGCATTCCCACTGCCAACAATTCGATCCTGACTGGCTCAAGGTTCCTTCCAAAGTTGGTAAAATGAGGACCCAGATTCTTAGGGGTAATCCAGGGGTGAAATCCAGCAGGTTCTGACAGGTTCTGGAGAACCGGTAGCGGAAATTTTGAGCAGTTCGGAGAACCGGCAAATACCACCTCTGGCTGGCCCCAGAGTAGGATGGGAATGGAGATTTTGCAATATCCTTCCCCTGCCACACCCACCAAGCCATGCCCACAGAACCGATAGTAAAAAAAAAAATGGATTTCACCACTGGGGTAATCTGATGACTATGTAAAACTGCTTAGAGAGGGCTGTAAAGCACTTTGAAGCGGTATACAAGTCCAAGTGCTATTGCTATTGCTATTATCTTGGGACACATATATTTGCCTTTATTTGTGAGAGATACAGGTAGCTAGTCAGTGATGGGATTCAAATAATTTAACAACCGGTTCTCTGCCCTAATGATTTCTTCCAACAACCAGTTCGCCAAACTGCTCAGAAAGTTAACAACCGGTTCTCTTGAAGTGGTGCGAACCGGCTGAATCCCACCACTGCAGCTAGTGCTTCGAAGAATTCTACTTCTTGGTCCAAAGAAAGATCCTTATTCTGATGGATAAGTAAATAAGCTTGTAAAATGGAGGATCGTGTTTGAAACATGACTCGATTTGTCTCTTTCAGGACCAGTTACGGAGCCGGATTATACTTCTGGAGGAAAAGAAAGATATAATGGAGAACCATCCTTCAGATGCAGAAAAGGAAATCGCCGAGCTGCTTGTGAGTCTTGTTCATTCTGAATTTTGGAAAATCAGCTAATTATCAAGCTTATCCCAAAAGGTGGTGAAATTGACCTTGCCTCTCCTCCCTCTCTCTCTCTCTCTCTCTCTTCATTAAAGGGACAAATGGAAGAAGAGAAGGAGAAGTTAGACAATGTGTTCAGACAACTACACGATTTTCTGCATAAACAGGAAAAGCAACTACACAACCGAATGAAAATGGTGGAGAAGGATATTCAAAGGACCAAGACGGAATATCTGGAGGGGCTTTCAAAGGAACGCCTCGTGCTTAAAAGCATCATTCGGGAGATGCAGGAGGTGTGTGAGCAGCCAGCTGTGGAGTTCTTAATGGTAAGATGGTTTTAAAAGAAGATGGTTTTAACCTTAGCTTGGGCTCCTCACCAGAGAAGACCCAGCTCAGAACTCTAATGGGGCATGTTCTGTTCCCCAGGCACCTGGCTCCACTGGGAACAGGCAGATAAGCTCTAGCAAACAGGTTTTCATGCAGATTATATTTATTTGGGAATCCTTGAACACTTAGATTTACAATTATGATGAGTCACGGTGAGGTTCATCCAATATTTCATAATCTATCCCATTTCCTAGTGTAAAAGGACCCCCTGTTCAGAAAGCATGTTTGTTTCTTCTGAGGTAATTCCAAATGGCCAGGTCTTTGTTCTAAAACCCAGGCAGCAAGCCTCAGTGGCCAATCAGACACACAGATATGGTCACATGTCCTGAACTACATTTCCCACAATGCAATCTCTCACTACATCTCCCACAATGCAATCTCTCACTACATCTCCCACAATGCAATCTCTTAAGGAGACAGCTCTTAATCCGTAAGGTAACTAACTCACCACAACTCACTATCTGTAACAGCACAGGGCACCTTCACTTCCCCAGGATGTGGAAAGATCAAATCATTTGCACTTGTACAGCAACCAAACAGGACAGGTACAGACTCCAATGGTTGATTAGGGCAGAAGAAAAAAACAGTTGCAACCAGCCTCCTTTCCATTGACGACCTGCATATTGCATGCATCAGAAGGAGGGCTATCTGTAGAAAATATCTACAGACCAGTGGTGGGTTGCCCCCGGTTCGGACCGGTTCACAAGAACTGGTAGTAAAACTGGTGGGAGGCTCCGCCCACTGACCCGGATGTCATCAAAGTAGATCTATGCATGCGCAGAAGAGTATGCACACGTGCGAGCACGCGGGCACAATGCAAACTGGTAGTAAAGGTAAGTAGAACACACCCCTGCTACAGACCCTTCACATCCTGGACATAATCTGTTTCAACTCCTCCCTTTGGGATGCCACAATAGAAGGTTACAGGCCAAAACAACCAGATACAGGCACAGTTTTCTCCCTTGTGCCATCACTTCGCTGAACACCTAATTCCCTCAGTACTGCCTTAGATCTAATGATATTTACCCATGTAGTATGGCTGTATTACTATTATCCTTCTCATCTTTTTATTGCCTTCTCTTATTGGTAAGATTATTATTATTATTAATAATTAATTAATAATTAAATTAATTAATTTAATTTATTTATTTATTTAATTAATTAATAATAATAATAATAATTATTAATTATTATTAATACTCTGGGTTTTTTGCTTGTACACTGAGAGCTTATGTACCGGAGACAAATTCTTTCTGTGTTTAATCACACTTGGCCAAATAAAGCATTCTATTCTATTCTATTCTATTCTATTCTATTCTATTCTATTCTATTCTATTCTATTCTATTCTATTCTATTCTATTCTATTC
>WNWU01013475.1:48364-65798 GCA_012654045.1 Ptyas mucosa
ATAAATAAATAAATAAATAAATAAATAAATAAATAAATAAATAAATAGAAGCTTTGTGCAGTATATGTGAAATGACCAGATAAAAGGCATATTCCCAAAACGTCATAGCATTGGAAGAAGAATAAACCAACACATGCAGTAGAAATCTATGGATGTTTTCAACTTTGATGACTGCACGTTGCCTCCAGTAGGATCCTCTAGAGACGGGCAAATATAGCCCCTTCATGATCTGTGGACTTCAACTCCCAAAATTCCTGAGCCAGCATGGCTGGATCAGGAATTCTGGGACTTGAAGTCCACAGATCGTAAAAATGGCCCCCTCCTACTCTAGTTGGAGATCCACTTTGATGCTTTGCAGAAAGCATGAGTAGGAAAGTGCTTTGGGGAACATTTCTTGCTTGTGAATACTTCTCAAAGTAAGTAAAGGACAGGAGGCTGGGAAAGGGTGCTTGAAGGGTGATGTACAGAATGTGAAGGTCTGTTCCAGGGGTGAAATCCAGCAGGTTCTGGAGAACCGGTAGTGGAAATTTTGAGGAGTTTGGAGAACCGGCAAACACCACCTCTGGCTGACCCCAGAGTGGGGTGGGAATGTAGATTTTGCAATATCCTTCCCCCAGGAGTGGGGAGGGAATGGGGATTTTGCAATATTCTTCCCCTGGAGTGGGGAGGGAATGTAGATTTTGCAATATCCTTCCCCCAGGAGTGGGGAGGGAATGGGGATTTTGCAGTATCCTTCCCCTGGAGTGGGGTGTGAATGGAGATTTTTCAGTATCCTTCCCCTGCCACGCCCACCAGGCCACACCCACCAGGCCACACCCACACCCATCAAGCCACACCCACAGAACCGGTAGTAAAAAAAATTGGATTTCATCTAGGAGTCTGTGTGTAGGTCTCAGAATAATAGATTTAAGTTTCAGGGAGGCAGGCTCGGATTCAGTTCCTCTATCAATCTGCTCTTTCTGTCAGGATGAGTTTGATACAGGAATCAATGATCAGAGGAAGAGATGAGCTCTGATGGATGGACAATCCTCTTAATAGGAACTCCTGCTCTGAAATGAGTGGTCCTTTACAATTATAGCAGCAGCACTTAGACTTATATACTGCTTCGCACTGCTTTACAGCCCTCTCTAAGTGGTTTACAGAGTCAGCATATTGCCTGCCAACAATCTGGGTCCTCAGTTTACTGACCTCAGAAGGGTGGAAGGCTGAGTCAACCTAGAGCCGGTCCAGGATCGAACTTTTGTCATTGGGCAGAGGTAGCCTGCATTCTAATACTGCATTCTAACCACTGCGCCACCACAGCTCTATGTACCCAGTTATGTATACAGGTAGTCCTCGGCTTACAACAGTTCATTTAGTAACTGTTCAAAGTTACAACAGCACTGAAAAAAGTGACTTAAGACTGTCACATGACTGTTGCAGCATCCCCATGGTCATGTGATCAAATTTCAGATGCTTGGCAACTGACTCATATTTATGACCGTAACAATGTCCCAGGGACACATGATCCCCTTTTGCGGTCTTCGGACAAGCAAAATCAATTGGGGAAGCCAGATTCACTTAACAGCTGTTTTACTTACTTAACAACTGTAGTGATTCACTTAACAATGGTGGCAAGAAAGGTCGTAAAATGGGGCAAAATTCACTTAAGGAGCTGCGGTGGTACAGTGGTTAGAGTGCAGTACTGCAGGCTACTTCAGCTGATCACCGGCTGCCAGCAGTTTGACAGATCGACTCTCACCAGGCTCAAGGTTGACTCAGCCTTCCATCCTTCTAAGGTCGGTAAAATGAGGGCCCAGATTGTTGGGGGACAATATGCTGAATCGCTAACTGCTTAGAGAGAGCTGTAAAGCACTATGAAGCAGTATACAGTATAAGTCTACAATATACGGTAAAGAGCCTTGGTGGCGCAGCAGACTAAAGTCCTGTTAACTAGCACCAGCTGCCTGCAATTACTGCAAGTTTGAATCTCACCAAGCTCAAGATTGACTCAGCCTTCCATCCTTTCGAGGTAGGTAAAATGAGGATCCGGATTGTGGGGGCAATAAGCTGACTTTGTATAAAAAAGAACACCGCTTAGGGGGGCCCGAAAGCCTTACTAAGCAGGTATATAGAAAAGTATGAAGGCTATTGCTTTATGCATTGTAAGCCGCCCTGAGTCTCCGGAGAAGGGCAGCATATAAATGAAACCAATAAATAAATAAGTTTAAGTGCTGTTGCTATTGCTAACAAATGTTTCACTTAGCAACATAAATTTTGGGCTCAATTATGGTCGTAAGTCGAGGACTACCTGTATAATCAAGCTCTTGATCTGTTTAGGCTTTATAAGGGGACAACCGACATCTTGATTTGTACCAATATTAAACTGCCATTTTAACAACTAACGCCGCTTATCTTTTCTTTTCTCATCTTTCTTCCTGCTCAACAGCACATGTGTTTCTGGATCCAGACACAGCTCACCCTCGCCTCATTTTGACAGACGACTGTAAAAGTATGAAAATGGGTGAATTTTATCAACCTCTACCCAAAACCCCAGAAAGATTTGATGAATGGCCTTTTGTGTTGGCCTGTTCAGGATTCACGACCGGCAGGCATTTCTGGGAAGTCACTGTGGGGACAGAAGATACCTGGGGTGTCGGAGTTGCCCGAAAGTCTGTAAGGAGAAAAGGAGATATTGAATTTAGTCCAGAAGAAGGATTCTGGGCTGTAGGGAAGTGGGATGGCAACTACACAGCGTACAACCCTCCCTTTTATACTCCCTTGACTTTGCGTAGGATGCCCAAGAAAATCAGAATAATTCTGAACTACGAAGGAGAATGGGTGACTTTTTTTGATGCCGATACAGGAGCTCCTCTCTTTGCATATTCTGTGCCCCCCTTCGCTGGAGAGGTGATCCTTCCCTTATTTTACGTGTTTGGAAACGCTCGCCTTTCCATCGCTCATTAAGGCTGTTATGTCTGCTTCTCAGTCTTGGTTGTCGTATTTGTCAAGTCTGGAAAAATCAATAATCAAGAAGAACAAGAAACGAGTGGGGATCTAAGGTAGCTTTCCCCCAGTCTTGGTCCCTCTAGGTCTGGTGAGGCTGCAGCTTTCAGGTTTTCCAAAGTTAGTGTGATTGTTTTCCATCCTGCCTTCTGGACGGTGCGAGTCCCAGCATGTATGAAGAGGCTCAATAAGGAAAATGCTCATTGAAAAGGATCTCTGACAGCTCTATGAAACCTCCATTACCTGTCAGACAGATTAATAGCTAACTGATGCAGAGTTTATCTTTATTTCTTTTAAGAAACAATAACATTACTGCCCAAAATTAACATTTCCCCTCAGCAAAGAAACAGGTCTTCTCACAGGATGAGAGTTTCGTTATCTCAAGACCTTGGCGATTTCCAGATAAGTGGACTTCAGCTCCCAGAACTTTCATTCGGTAGCCATGGTGGCTGTGGAATTCTGGGACGTGAAGTCCACACACCTGGGAATGGCCAAGGTTGGGAGACACTGTCTTGACTGATCTTCCTTCCAGCTTTAAAACTGCCAAATTTGTTAGGAATGGATTTTTTAAAATATATAAATTTGTACAGCAATTCCTTCTGCTCAGCTTCCTGGGTAGGAAGTTTGGTTATCACGCCATCGAAATCAACAGTGTACCATGGCTTGCCTTTCCACATTGCCTTCAGTTCAGAATTTTAGCACAGTTGTGGGTAACTTCATCATGTCTTATTATCAACCTCAAGAAAGCTCGTGGTTTTCTCAGGCCCCCATTACAGAAACATCTTTAGGACTTTACACAGCTGTCATTGTCCATCCTTCTGTCATGTTTTTTTTAAAAAAAATCTGCTGATATAAAGAATCCTTACTATTGATCTTGTGTCATAAAGATACATTTGTGGAACTACGGAAGCATATTGTGTGTGTGTGTGTGTGTGTGTGTGTGTAATTATATAGGCCAGTCTCTTTCAATCTTAGCAACTAAGATGTGTGGACTTCAACTCCCAATATTCCCACAATCATCATGCTGGCAAGGGAATTCTGGGAGTTGAAGTGATCTCGGCCATTGCACAGCGGAGACATTATCATATGCTTTTATCAAACATAGGATTCTCCAGTCCAGGTGCTCCTCCAGCAGTGGTGGGTTCCTCCCGGTTCAGCCCGGTTCTCCCGAGCCGGTAGCGGTGATGATATGACGCCACCGAACCAGTTTGGGCCCCCTGCCCCCCCGCACCCACCACCCCGCATTATTCTTACCTTTTATTTGGCCCCACCCCCAATCTATTGCTGCCTCCTGAGTCTGAGCTGATGGCTAGAGGGAAAAAAAACTATTTAAACTCTTGAGGGCTGCCCTACAGCTGATCAGTGTTAAAAGAAAACAAATGAGTAGACTGGTGCCTGCAAAAATAAATGGGTAGACCAGTGCCTGCAAAAAATAAATGGGTAGATCGGTACAGCTCTGCAAGCAGTTAAAAGCTTGGTAGACCTCTGCTAAATCCTAAATAATTGTCACATGACCATCAAGCCACGCCCACAAAATAAGCCACGCCCACAGAATCGGTAGTAAAAAATTTTAGAACCCACCCCTGCCCTCCAGATATGCTGATGTCTTTTCCCAGAATTCTCAGGGAGCAGCATGTTGGCTAGGGAATTTGGAGCGTTGAAATTCACATAGAAATAGGTTCTCAAACTTGGGAAGGCTCATCATAAGGAAGGAGAAAGATCTTGACTCCTCAAAGGGAAGGATTGAATCAAAATTGGTTAAAAAGGAACAATCTTTACATTTAATCCAAATATGACTTTTCCCTTCCGTCCTTCCCGTGTCTATGGAAATTGGGCATAAATGTTTGTATATAGAAACTCCATTAGATTATATACTCAGGCCAATTTATTTCTTCAACTCAAACAGGACTGGTTTGCAGAAATTCCACTGAGCAGGAGTGAGTTTGTGATTCCAGTCAGTGAAATGATTATTTTTTTTTGTTACAAAAGGGAAGGACATTTTCATTCAGTAACATTCTATAAAAATCTGTCACCATCACACTTTCCTGCTTTAGCTTCTACAGTAGCTAAGGAATGCTTTAGATAAATAAAGGGAACTGTATTGACTGTCTGTGGAGATTCTCAGACATCCAGGTTATGGTTGTCCCAAAGGTGCTTTTTCAAAAGGCAACTGGATTTTGTTTTTCCTCGAAGACGTTTCGCTTCTCATACAAGAAGCTTCTTCAGTTCTGAGTGAATGGTGGCGGATGGAAGAATTTATGTTCCTTGCAGTCATCTGGCCATTAGTATTCTTTCTGAGAGTCATTGAGGCTACTTGGAGGTTTATCTGTGTCCTCAGGGTCACCTGAATCAGAGTGCAAATGGGTGTGGAATCTTCTTGGAATTGCTGAAAGGACTGTATTGTAAACAGGAGATAGGCAGTGTCATATTCTTTGCCCTCTGTTGAGAGAGGGCTGTTCAATCTCAATGTAGATGCCCTCTCTGAGTCCCTCTTTCAAACCAACGGTCCTCTCTGTCCACAATGTGGACTTTGCTGTCTTCCAAAGAGTGTCCTTTGTCTTTCAAATGGAGATGGACTGTTGAATCTTGTCCTGATGAGTTTGTTCTCCTGTGTTGTGCCATGTGCATGGTGACTCTCAGAAAGAGTGCTAATGACCAGATGACTGCAAGGAATATAAATCCTTCTATCCTCCACCTTCTGACAAACAAAGACAATGGAGAAGCTAGATTTACTTAACAACAGTGTTGCTAGCTTAACAACTGCAGTGATTCACTTACCGTATTTTTCGGCGTATAAGACGCACCTTTTCCCCAACAAAAAAGAGGGTGAAAATCTGGGTGCCTCTTATACCCTGAATGTAGCCCTACCCAGCTTCTCAAACGGAGGTTTCAGTGGCTGAAAAAAGCATCAGAAATCAAGCTTCAGAAAAGAAGCCCCCACACAGAGCTTCAGAGGCTTTTTTTTCTGAAGCTCTGTTTCGGAGGCTTTCAGAGGCAGGAAAAAAGTTTTTTCTGAAACAGAGTTTCAGAAATTTCAGAGGCAGGAAAAAAAAGCAAAAAAAAAAAGCAAGGCACAGAGCTCACAACCAAGGAACCTGTTGCTAAAATTCACCTCTGGGAACAGCTGATTGGGGGTATTCTGGGAGGCCGATCCACCAGGCAATCAGCTTTTTTCTTATTTTCCTCCCCAAAAACTAAGGTGCGCCTTATACTCCGGTGCGTCGTATATTCCAAAAAATATGGTAACTGTGACAAGAAAGGTGATGAAATGGGACAAAGTACACTTAAAGACTGTCTTGCTTAGTAACAGGAATTTTGGTTTCAATTGTGGTTGAAGATTGAGGACTACTTATGTTTACAGCTGCTAGCCCAGAACAAGTTATCACTCTGTCTCCCAAGGTCATTCCCACAGATCATTGCCAACAGTGGTCCCCTTATTATAGTTAATAGTAATAGTAGCATTAATGCGGGTTCAGATAGATGACCATTGAGGACCCTCTTCACTCAAAGTAGTAAAAGCAAGAACATGTGCTTAAATACATTCGACCGGAAAACACTTTCACTGGATTCTTTCCTAAAGAGGCCCCATCTGTCACAAGTTAGGAACAAACAGTGACATATGGCTAAAGAGGGCCAGGTCAAGGGAATCTACCTCTCTAGAAAATTCCCTCGGTAAGCTAAAAATACTTTAATTATCTATGCTATAGAAATCTACAGAAATTATGAGTGTTCTGGTCAAGATATTGTGAAACTTTTGTAATTAGGAAAATGTCAAATAATAACAGATGCAACCAGAACTGCTGTGTTAGCAAAATCCTTTGTTTGGAAGGGTATAAAAACTGGGGTCTAATAATGTATAGGTTGTTCAGATTCTGAGGTAGCTGACTACCGATCTGATCCCTTACTGCGCAATAAGAATAAACTGACTCTGTCTGCCCCGAAGGGATGTCGCTCAATTCCTTTCTTCCATAACACCCTTGGAAGTGTTACAAGGAAAGGGGCCTTGATGGGTAGGAGGGGGGCTGTGAGTGGATGATCCTCTGCATGTTCATGTCTTTTAAGGGGAAACAAAGTGAAAATAAAGAGGCTCAACAACTTTTAAAGAAGTAAGAGGCCATGATGGCTCAAGACTCTGAGCTTGTCAGTTGGAAAGCTGACAGCTGGGAATTGAGACCCAAGCATTACATGACCGGGTGAGTTCCCATCCTCACTTCAGCTCCTGCCCACCTAGCAGTTCGAAAACCTGCAAATGCGAGCAGGTAAATTGGTACCACTTCGGTGGGAAGATCACACTATTCCATGTACCTCGGCCTATAGTCATGCTGGCCACATAACCATGGAAGTATTGTTGCCCCCAATTTGGGTCTGAGCCTGGTGCTGAGGCCAATGAAGGACGCCAGACACGAGGTGCAGGTTTGATTGCTTTTTATTGGGGTATCCTAAGGAAAAGGGCTCCTGGCCAAACTGCCAGGAGAGTAAAGAACAAAGGATTAAGAAAACTTTATACATTTTCACTAAAGGAGAAGGCGGGACAAGGTGGGATAATAAGAGATATCATCTAATAAACATTTTAGTAATAATTCTACAATTTGTTCTATTGGTCTCTAGCTATCCCTATTCCTAAGCCTTGGCTGATGAATGCCTCAGGAGATATCTAATACACCTTTTATTTGCTGCAGGCCATCTCTATTCCTAATTTTTAGCTGAGGTCTGCAAGTTGCTTAACTCTAGTTACTTTTATAAGCTTTCTAACTACCCACAATTGTTACAAGCTTTACACATGCATATTTCCTGTGGATAAGCAGTCTTTGTTCTTGCCAGGCAGACTCCACAATCACAGGCTTCCTGACTTACTTTCAAGTGTGTGTCATGACCTGGCTTTATTTTAGCAGACGGCCCATCAGTATCTTCAGATAACACTGGCTGCCACAGCTAAGAAATGGAATGAGAGCCTCCTTCTAGAGTAGGACACGACTAGACAGGGGAAACATTTACCTTTAAAAAAAAAGACATTTAATACAATTTCCTTTATATATTGTTCTTACTAAGTAAACTGAATAAAATGATATATTTGCTCTACTTGTAGATTAAAAGGGGGACATAAGGAAGCATCCAGAAAGCATGCTGAAATCGGCCTAGAAGGCATACTTTGCAGTCCCATCTGAACCAGAATCCCACAGAGTTCAGGATGATTTTTCTCCTCCTTATAATAGTAATTATAATAGTAATTTGTTTGTTGTTTTGTACCAAAGCTCCAGAGATTTTATTTTTCTAACAAATTGCCTGCGGTAGAAATAATCGACTCAGGAGCAACATATGCTAAGGTTTTTACATCTCAAAGACTTGGTGAATAAATGCCTGGGGTGGATGATTTTGGGGGTGGACAGAGACAGTGTTGAAGGTCTCTCATCTTCTTCACATATTCAACCTTAGTTGGGCTCCATCTGAAGCAGAAAACCCATGTGTGCTCCAGTCTTGGGACTCAGCTTGTTAAAAACTCTTTCTTGCGATTTCAAATAAGCTGTGCCAAAGCAAGAATTGGAGCCAGCCATACCAAGAATGGCCTTCTTTTTTCTGCTTGCATTGCTGCTATCCCAGGTAGTGGATGGCAGGCTTAGAACCAAATGCCCCTTGAGGTTGAAGATGGATGGAGCGCAACCCCAGAATTTTTACAAGCCAGGAGAGTTTCTCATTGGTGGGATCATCTCTGCCAGGCAGGCACAGTTTCAGGCATACAGTTTTGGCAAGGAACCCTCTGCTGAATTTTTTTGGTAAGGAGGCCCATCGTGGTCACTACACTTGTCACAGATATCTAAAGGTCCAGTCTTCTAGAAGGATTCATTTCTTTCCCCTTTATCTGATAGAATAGGATAGGATAGGATAGGATAGGATAGGATAGGATAGGATAGGACAGGACAGGACAGGACAGGACAGGACAGGACAGGACAGGACAGAATAGAATAACAGAGTTGGAAGGGACCTTGGAGGTCTAGTCCAACTCCCTGCTTAGACAGGAAAACTGACACCACTTCAGACAAATGGTTATCCAACATCTTCTCAAAAACTTCCAGTGTTGGAGCATTCACAACTTCTGGAGGCAAGTAGTTCCACTGGTTAATTGTCCTAACTGTCAGGAAATTTCTCCTTAGTTCTAGGTTGCTTCTCTCCTTGATTAGTTTCCACCCATTGCTTCTTGTTCTGCCCTCAGGTGCTTTGGAGAATAGCTTGACTCCCTCTTTTTTGTGGCAACCCTTGAGATATTGGAACACTGCTATCATGTCTCCCTTAGTCCTTCTTTTCATTAAACTAGACATACCCAGTTCTTGCAACCTATGTTTTAGCCTCCAGTCCCCTAATCATCTTTGTTGCTCTTCTCTGCACTCTTTCTAGAATCTCCACATCTTTTTTACATTGTAACGACCAAAACTGAATGCAGTATTCCAAGTGTGGCCTTAACAAGGCATTATAAAGTGGTATTAACATTTCATGTGATCTTGATTCTATCCCTCTGATAATGCAGTCTAGAACTGTGTTGGTGTAAGCTCCTGCTCTGGAGAAAAGACTTTGGGGCATGAGGCACACTTCCCACTCTGCACTAGCCAAAGCTTCTTCTGATATGTTTTTGACATCAGTTTAAAGAGCAAGGAAGAGATGTGTGATATTTTACAGGAATATTTTGCATGGATAATAGTGTATTACTGAGTAAGCCAGTGACTATTAATAAGTATGAAATAGAAGGTAGATTTTTTTCTCTTAGTTTGCCTTTTTAGTTTGTTTGAGATTGTATCTTCTAATTTTTTTAAAAAAAAAGTTTAATAAGGGTTTATTTAATAAATTTAATAAACCTTTGTTAAATTATATATTATCCGTATATATAAAATGTATAAAATTGAAAAAAAATCAGTTTAAAGTAGAAAAAGAATGCACCCCAAAGCTAAATTTCTCCAGTATGTTTCCATTAAACCTGGGAAGTCAATTTTCCTGGCAATGATTTTGGGGCTGTGTCAATGCAATTTTCTTCTGCAGTCCCAGTTAAATCCTTGCCTTGTCTTTGTCTAAACCAGGGGTGGAGAACGATGGAGCCTCTATGACCTGTGGACTTCAATTCCCAGAATTCCTGAGCATGGCTGGCTCAGAAATTCTGGGAATTGAACTCCACAGGTCATAAAGGGTCCATAGTTCCCACCCCTGGTCTAAACAGACACAGTGTATTAGCAAACCCTGGCATGAAATCCTTGATTTTAAGTCTTCTGTTCTTATGAGGGTCCTCAAATCCATTGATCCAATGACCTCCAGGGAGCTTCAGGAAGTAGTTTAGGAACTGGGTTTCCCTTTGCCAGTCTAGCAACTTTACCTCTACACCAGGGGTCTACAACCTTAAACACTCAAAGAGCCACAAAGGTTCTAACCGGAAGCCCCCTGTTCAATTCTAGAGCTGACCAGAAGTCTAGTTCCCCCACCATAGAGTCTCCTCCTAGCACAGCATCTTTCTTCCTCTGCCGACTGGAAATCTGGTTCCCCCACCATAGAGTCTCCTCCTGCATGGCGTCCTTTTTCCTTTACCTGTCTTAACCGAAAGCCCTATCAGTTGTGGAGCCAACTGGTGACAGGGAGCCACAGCGGAGGGATGAAAGAGCCACATGTGGCTCCAGAGCCGAGGGTCCCCTGCTCTGCACACTCAGCTTCTTTACTTCTTCCATTCAAATGATTGCTATCTAATGATACTGTGGATTTTATTTTCTAATTTTCCCATGGTATCTTTTGCTCTATGGCTGTGATGGCGAACCTATGGCACGGGTGCCACAGGTGGCACGCAGAGCCATATCTGATGGCACACAAGCGTTGCCCTAGCTCAGCTCCAGCACTCATGTGCCCACCGGCCAGCTGATTTTTGGGCCTTCTGAGCCCACCGGAAGTTGGGAAATGGGCTGTCTCCGGCCTCCAGAGGGCCTCTGGGGGGGTTGAGGAAGGCCATTTTTTGCCCTCCCCAGGTCCTAGAAAGCCTTTGGAGGCTGGGGAGAGTGAAAAACGGGCCCACTGTGCCATAACGTGTCAAAAGTGGGGGGAGCGCAGGGGGAGCATACGCATGTACGCAGGAGGGCGGGGCACGGGTGGGCATTGAATTATAGATGTGGGCACACATGCGCACAGTCCCCCGGCTCTCCCCCCGCTTTTGGCACACGACAACAAAAAGGTTAGCCATCACTGCTCTATGGCGTATTGGACCATCTTTTTTGTAGATTTTGCAGCGTCATAATTTGCTAAGAAAGCTTCAGTGATTGAGCAGATAAGGAGCATATTCATTCATTCATAGGATTATTTGTTTCGTAAAAAGTCCCTGAACATGGTTAGAAGACCATCAATAGACCACATTTTACTTGACACTTGAGTTTTAACCCTGACTCTGAATTAGCACAAATTTTACATGGAAAAAGTTTTGAGGACCGAAAAGCACAAATTAAATAAATTATAGGATACTCTGTAAACATATATTTTCAGGAAAGGATCCATGATGTTCTGGAAAACTCTCTCCTTCCTCTTTGCCATTCAGGAGATCAACCAAGACCCCAGGATTCTCTACAACATCACTCTGGGCTACAATATCTACGACAACTACTATGACACTAGGATGACTTCGGATGCTCTTCTAAACTTAGTTTCTACTGGGGAGGCAAATATTCCAAACTATAGTTGTGGAAGGCAAGAAAACCTAATGGCTGTCCTTGAAGGATCTGATGCTGATATTTCCATCCAGATTTCAACCATTTTGGGCATCTTCAAAATGCCACAGGTATATCTGGGTGTGTGTGAGGAAGCTGGGCAAATGAATTCCTCTTGACATTTTGTATATAAAATTCAAAATGAGATTATTACTATGGAGATAATAGCATCAAAGCTGATGGACATAGATTATCAGAGGAAGCAAAACGTTAAAATTGCCCTGTCCTCTCCGTTGCAGATTGTGCTTGGTCCAAAAGTCCAAAAATGCCAGGGAATTTCTAGAAGGCTGGCATTCTGACAAATCAGCCATCAATAGACACATAGGTATTAACAGCATCTACAGACTATGCAAAGGAGACAATCAACCAGCCCAAAAGAGAACAAAAAGACTCCAGCACTTCTCTACCAATAGTAGCAACAGCACTTAGACTTATATATAGCATCACAGTGCTTTACAACTTTCTCCAAGCGGTTTACAGAGTAAGCCCATTTCCCCCAACAATCTGTGTCCTCATTTTATCGACCTCAGAAGGATGGAAGACTGAGTCAACTTTGAGCCGGTGAGAATCAAACTGCCAAACAGCTGGCAGCAGCCAGTCAACAGAAGTAGCCTGCAGTACTGCATTTTAACCACTGCGCCACCATGGCTCTTAATCAGCAACCAGATCAGCATAGATTAACTGGAGACTGGACTGCCAGCTATCAAAAACGGTGTAGGGCAGTGATGGCTAACCTTTTTGCCATTGCGTGCCAAAAGCGCAGGGAGCGTGGTGAGGTCACACACACGCGTGCCCACATCCATAATTCTATGCGTCGTGCTCCCCCTGCTTTTGACACGTGATGGCCCGGTGGGCCCGGTAGGCCCATTTTTTTGCTTTCCCCAGGCTCCAGAGCCTTTCTAGGAACCTGGGGAGGGCAAAAATGGCTTTCCCCACCCTCCCAGAGGCCTTCCGGAGGCCGGAAACAGTGTGTTTCCTGACTTCTGGTGGCCCAGAAGGCCCAAAAATCAGCTGGCTAACGCACGTATATGTGCCGGAGCTGAGCTCGCGTGCCCACCGATATGGCTCCGTGTGCCACCTGTGGCACCCGTGCCATAGGTTCGCCATCACGGGTGTAGGGTCTGCTTGGGCGGGGGGGTGGTTGGGGGTGTTGGATTAGATGACCTACAAGGTCCCTTCCAACTCTGTTAATCTGTATCAGTATTTAACTCCAAGATTAACTTCAGATCAACAATCAAGTAAGCAGTATCCCAATCAAGAAACTGCGAAAGAGCCATCAGTAAACAGCCTAACCAAATAATCTCTAAGACCCACCCACACAGAGAGGCAAGTCACCAGAATACAAACTGCCAGCAAACAGCACTCCTTACTAGCGTTGATGATGTAACTTAATTTGGATAATGAAACGTCTGCAAGAAAAAAAGCAAGCTCAGAGAGCACCCGTAAAATACACCATTAACCTCTCCCTTTTCTTTTCAGCTCAGTTATAATTTTGTTTCACCAGTTCAGTCAGATAAAACCCCGTTTCCTTTTTCCTACCACGTGGTCCCCAAAGATGGAACTCGGAAGCCCGGAATTATCCAACTGCTCCTGCATTTTAGCTGGACCTTGATAGGTCTCATTGTGGCAGACACCGACAATGGAGAGAGCTTTATGAGGATTCTGACTCCTATGCTAATAAAGAACGGCATTTGTGCGGTTGTATCCCAAAGCATTTCGGTAACCGACAAGAGTGTCAACATTCGTTTTGCCCAGTTCTCCAAATGGAAACAAATCAACGTCTTTGTTTACTACGCTGAAGCCAGTTCTTTCCTAAAAGCAATATTTGTGATACAAAAAGTAATCGCTGTCTTGACAAGACCTATCGTAGGAAAAATCTGGGTCACGACAGCTCTCTGGGACCTCTCTTTAGAGTTGATGTACAGTGATGTCTCTTTCCGATACACCCATGGCATTTTTTCTTTCTTCATGCAAGCAAATACAAAGAGGAAACCTGGTGATTTTGAAGCCTTTTATGATTCCGTTGGAGAGTCTGTAGCCAAAGTGTTTAGTTGTTCCTACTTGAAAGATGTCTCGACTGTGAAAGGCTGGATAAGATGCACAGAGAAAGAGAAACGAGAGACTTTGCCACAGGAAGACCGCCAAAGGACTTTGTCTTTAGACAGCTCTTGCATTTACAACATTATCTGGGCCACAGCACGGGCCTTAAATGCTGCACATTTATCTCTCTCCAAGAGGTGGGTGATGAAGGGTGGAAGCAGGTTAGAGATTCAGAAGCTACAGGCTTGGCAGGTAATCCGTTTCTCCTCAGAGGCCTCTTCTCACGCATAAGAATCCATGATGCAAATCCCATATAACAGAATAACAGAGTTGGAAGGGACCTTGGAGCAGGGGTGAAATCCAGCAGATTCTGACAGAGTTCTGGAGAACCGGTAGAGGAAATTTTGAGTAGTTCGGAGAACCAGTAGCGGAAATTTTGAGTTGTTCAGAGAACTGGCAAATACCACTTCTGGCTGGTCCCAGAGTAGGGTGAGAATGGAGATTTTGCAATATCCTTCCCTCAGGAGTGAGGAAGGAATGGGGATTTTGCAGTATCCTTCCCTTGCCATGCCCACCAAGCCACACCATGCCCACCAAGCCACGCCCACAGAACCGGTAGTAAAAAAATTTGAATTTCACCACTGCTTTGGAGGTCTTTTAATCCAGCCCCCTGCTCAAGCAGAAATCTGAAAGCATTTCAGACAAACAAGTTGTCCAATCTCTTCTTAAAAACCTCCAGTCACGGAGGACCACAACTTCTTAAGGCAAGCTGTTCCACTGATTAATTGTCCTGTCAGGAAATTTCTCCTTAGTTCTAGGTTAGTTCTCTCCTTGATTAGTTGTGAAACAAACAAACAAAAGTTTATTCCCAAATTTCATCAAATGCTGGTGAGGTAGAAATTTGGGAATGATTTGTATAGCTTTCTATTTGTATAGCTTTCTATGTTGCCTCCACTTTCCCCCATAATGCTACAACAATAACAAACCTCTCAGATTGAGCTTCCCATTCATAGAGTCTTGCTTTCAATTCACACATACAATAAATTGGCATTTCTCTCACATTGGAGTCTGGATGACCCACAGACTGATAAGGAACAATTTTTTGTATGCATTTTCCATGTCTAATGTCTTTGGATGTCCTGCTAATATTTGTATATGTGTGTCTATGTGTCTTTGTTTGTGTGTGTATTTGACTTTGTATCTTGTTCCTAGTCCTTTTTGATTCGTTAGTGTTTTATTAATGATATTACTGTATTAATCTATATATAATTCTTTTAGTGCAAACTAGTTTCACACTTTTGCACAACAAAACTAATATATCCATTTTTAAAACAGAAGAGAAGGAGCGAGGAAAACAAGGAAAATGTGAACAATAATTTACTCTGCACTTTTTGCTAACCAGTCCAATGCCCAAAGCAGGAAATTAAATCAGCTAAACACATACACTAATTAGTTTACTGCTTTTTAATTTAATTTGTAATACTAAACAATAATTTTGCTTTGTCTGAAAATAAGCCAAGTTGAGCTTGGAAGTTTCTTCTCAGGGTAAAATAAATAAGAAAGGAAGGAAGGAAGAAAGGGAGGGAGGGAGGGAGAGAGAGAGAGAGTGAAAGGAAGGAAGGAAGAAGGAAGGAAGGAAGGAAGGAAGGAAGGAAGGAAGGATGGTTCAAATGTTTAAAAGACAGAATAATAATAAATTCAGTTTGGAGATTAAGTATGAGTACTTCTGATCAAATTTTTGAATTTACTTTCCAACTGGGATTAATATTTTGAATGAGGTGGGTTCAGATGATCTGTCCATTCACTTTTTATTCCATTTGATCCAGAAAAGTGAATCAATCTGAAGCGAAGCACACTAAATCAAATCAACTTTCCAAATTCACATGAGCCATCAATGTGGACCAATATTCCAAACTGGATAGGAAACTCGACGTTTCTATCTACTGCAGTTTCTTCTTCCATTCCAGCTTCACTTTTTTTTGCAAAACTCTCCGTTCTACAATTCCTCCATGGATGGAATCTATTTAGATGAGAGAGGAGACCTGGCTGCTGACTTTGACATCGTCTACTGGACCGTCTTACCAAATAAGTCCATTGCCAGAGTGAAATTTGGGAACCTAAAACGACGGAGCACCCTTGACTTCAATCTTGTCATCAACCCGGATGATATGGCACAGATGAATTTGTTGAACAAGGTGGGGAAAATGGTTTTCTTTTACCATTTTGGCTACGTTTAGAATGCTGCTTAATGTCACCCAATTGGAAATCGTTTGGCGCTTCCCTTATTCCTCCATTTATACAGTTCTAACAGATCATCAAAAGCTTCATCCAGAATTAAAGGACTGTCCTTGTCCTGAAGAATAAAAAGAAGAATCTAAAACAGGGGTGGTGGTGGTGGTGTCAAATTCATGTCGTCATGTCGTTGTCATGTGATGTATCGCAACTCCCCCCCTTTGGTAAACCAGGGGTGGGCGTGGTCAGCCCGTGACGTATCCAGGCCGTGGGCCAGAAATTTGACATCCCTGATCTAAAACATCACTGAAACAGACAGGTGACGTAGGGAAGGGTAACAAAGAACGCATTACCTTGTGCTGAGATGGGTGGCAAACAAATTAATTAATTAATTAAAAATAATAAATAATAACTAACTAACTAACTAATTAATTAATTAATTACAGGGCTAGTTTATATAGGTAGCCCTCGACTTGTGACCACAATTGAGCCGAAAATTTCTGTTGCTAAGTGAGACATTTGTTAAGTGAGATTTTTCCCCATTTTATGACATGCCTTGCCATCTTTGTTAAGTGAATCACTGCACTGGTTAAGTTAGTTCACCCGGTGGTTAAGTGAATCTGACTTCCTTCATTGACTTTGCTTGTCGGAAAGTCTCAAAAGGGGATCGCATGACCCTGAGACGCTGCATCTCTCATAAGTATGAGTCAGAGTCTCAATCTTGATCACGTGACCATGGGGATGCTGCGATGGTCGTAAATGTGAAAAATGGTCATAAGTTACTTTTTCCAGTGTCGTTGAAACTTTGAACGGTCACTAAATAAGTTGTGGTGAACCGAATATTGTCTGTATTAAGCCAAATCAGATAAATAGCTGTTAATATATTTTCCTTGATCTTCTTTGCTTGTGTGATTAGTTTCTGCCTCCCTCTAGGTGTGGAAAAAGTTGTCTCCCTGGATTTGTTAAGGTAGTTCAAGAGGGGAAGCCAGTTTGCTGCTATGATTGTGTTCCATGTGCAGAAGGGACCATCTCAGTTCACAAAGGTGAGTGACTCCAAAGTAGAAGGCTGTCTCAGGGGTTGCCACAAAGAAGAAGGAGTCAAACTATTCTTCAAAGCACCTGAGGGTAGGACAAGAGGCAATGGGTGAAAACTAATCAAGGAGAGAAGCAACTTAGAACTAAGGAGAAATTTCCTGACAGTTAGAACAATTAACCAGTGGAACAACTTGCCTCCAGAAGTTGTGAATGCCCCAACACTGGAAATTTTTAAGAAGATGTTGGGTAACCATTTGTCTGAAGTGGTTTCCTGCCTGGGCAGGGTGTTGGACTAGAAGACCTCCAAGGTCCCTTCCAACTCTGTTATTCTATTCTATTCTATTCTATTCTATTCTATTCTATTCTATTCTATTCTATTCTATTCTATTCTATTCTATTCTATTCTATTCTATTCTATTCTA
>WNWU01013475.1:65808-85255 GCA_012654045.1 Ptyas mucosa
TATTCTATTCTATTCTATTCTATTCTATTCTATTCTATTCTATTCTAAATAGACTTCTTCGCCTCTTTCCGAGACAAGAATTCTTTAAAAGGACTTTGGTCCCTTTCCTGCCATTTTTTAAAAAAAATTGATTTATATGCCGCCCTTCTCCGGAGACTCAGGGCGGCTTACAATGCGTTAAGGGTAATTTAATAACCAGTTCACACAGGGTCAGGTTGGCCATTGTGGGAGGCTCCTCCCTCGTGTGTGGTGGAGCTGGAGGATGGGGATGGGCCATGCCTCCCACAACAGCCAACCTGATCCTGGGCAAATCGGTTGTTAAATTATTTGAATCACCACTGGACCAGGTGCAGCTTGCCTCAATGCATCGTTTACTTTACCAACTGCAGAAATCCCTTTACGTTTAAGTAGCTAGGATCATGCATTTTCTCAGTGCAGGGACAAGTGTCATAGTAGAAATTAATTTGAGAAAGTTATAGAATCCTAGTATTGGAAGGAGCTAATCAGCCAATTAGGGCCAGAATCCAAATGGAAACATCCATGACAGATGACGGTTTGACTCTTGCTTATGTGCAGGAGGACTTTGAGCTGGCTCCTCCTATTTAATGATGAATGAAGAAGCTGGATTAGGTACACAGAGTCCCAGGTTCTTTCCATCCTCATCTCTCTGGGGGATTCTGGTCAATCACCCTCTCAGCCCCAAAGCAAGGTGATGTAGAGGTAAAAAAACTGGAGTAGAAGCAGGAAGACCTAGGGCAGTGATGGCTAACCTTTCTGTTGTTCTGTGCCAAAACTGTGTGCGTGCGTGCGCAACAGCATGCCCGTGTGCCGGCACCCATAATGCAATCTGCGCACCCCCCATGTGCCCCACTCTCCTGTGCATGTGTGCCTGACCCCCCCCTTGCGCCCCCCGTGCATGTGCACACGAATCCCCCCGCCCCGTTTTGGGCCTAGTAGGCCTCCCTGCAGCCTCCTGGAACCAAAAACAGGCCGTGAGGGGACACGCCGCTCGCCCTCGTGCCCTGTTTTGAGCCTAGTAGACCTTCCTGCAACCTCCTAGGATCAAAAATGGGCTGTGGGGGGGGGGGGCGCTGCACTCCTGTGCTCCCCCTGTCCCCTGCCCATGCGTGCGTAACCCCCCCGCACATGCACGCATGTCTCCCGCATGTGCCCCACCCCCACGCTTGCACGGCAGAGCCCTGAAAATCAGCTGGCCGGCAGGAGGCACGCATGCATGCATAGTGGAGCTGAACTGGGCGATGGCTCGCGTGCCTGCAGAGGGGGCTCTGTGTGTCAGCTGTGGCACCCGTGCCATAGATTCGCCATCATGGACCTAGAGTTAAGAAGCTCCTTGAGGGGATCTGGGATAGTTCCTTCCTCACAGATTAAAAGCCAGTGTGGTGTAAGTGGAGGAGTTGGACCAGGAGTAAAGAGGCCCAGTTTCTAGTCCCACCCTCATGTGAGCTGTTTGAGATAGACTAGACTAGGAAACTAAGCTCCTGAGTAGTAATATACTTTTACTCTAAGGTTACTATAACAGAACCTTGCAAATCTGAGTGCACCCCCCCCTTGTGAGAATTAGGGAGGGTCACCTTTGAAACACTTTTTCAAATTAAAAAGATCAAATTTGTTTTGGCTGGTTGTGTGGCTCTTCCTCTTGCTTCTTAAAGTTATTTCACGTGTCCAATACACGTCAACTATGAAAGTTCCCAGGGGAGTTTAACACTAATTGCTTTTTCTTAGTTAAATCCATTTTAGTTCAGATAGGAAAAATTGATCTTAGATTGTACTTACTTCTAAGTATAAAACAATAACATTGCTAATGCTTGGTTAATGCTATGGATACTGCATATTTTTTTTAAAATAAATTTTATTAGAGCATCAAAAAGAAAAATCAAAAACAAATGTATAATAATTTTTCTATCATGGTGTAACATCGCCAAAATATCCATATAGTAATCAGAGAGTAAAAATAGAAAATATTTACAGATTCTTGTATCCAAATTTACCTTTCCAATACTTATTGATTACCATAAATATACAATCATCTATAATTATAATCCAACATTATCCTTTGTCTCTCTCCCATCGTTTCTGGGTCCAATCATACCACATATTCCAACTACCATAAAAGTCTGAGTCTCTTTTACCCTTGATCAGTTTTGTAAGTCTGTCAGATTCTGCACATTCCATGATTTAATAAATTATTTTTGCATCTGTTGGTAAGTCCTCATTCTTCCATTCTTGTGCGAATGCCAGTCTCCCTGCAGTAATTATGTGCAGCATGAAATACCATTTAGTCAATCCAATATTTGCGGGTCTAACCCCCAACAAAAAAGTTTCCGGTTTCAGTTCCACTCTACAGTGGATCTGTACAAACAACCATCATCGTATTTTCATCCAGTATTTAGCTGCGAGCGGACATGTCCACCATTGGTGGAAGTAAGTTCCATTGCTATGCCCAGATTTCCAGCACTGTGAAGATGTCCCGGGGAACATTTTAGCTAATCTTGCTGGAGGTAGGTGCCATCGATAAACCATCTTATAAATATTCTAAATATTCTAGGGATACTGCATATTAATGACATTGGTGGTGGTGTAGTGTTAGAATACAGTGTTGCAGGCTAACTCATTGCTCACTGCTCACTGCTCACTGCCAGGAGTTTGTTTCTCACTGGCTCAAGGTTGACTCAAACTTCCATCTGTCAATGATCCGATTAATGAGCACAAGCAAATCAGAACTCTGACTAGAATCCTCCTCAAAGAACTTCTTTATTGAGTACATCATATCGGCACTGTTTAAAGGAAAACCAACTGTAAATAATTCCCACGATTTCATTATAATTAAAATAGGAAATAATCCCATCCCCAAGGATCACAGGACACGTTGGCCAATTAGGTTAATTGGCGGGCTCTCCAGGCACTCCTTCCCCAACCTTATCTGTTACCAGTAGAGATGACTTTGGTTCCCAAGAGAAAGCTCTCTATTGTGTCTAGTAAGGCATTCCAACCTCCTTCCCCCCTGTGTGGCAAGTGAGGAACAGGAAAATGGCTTCCGCCAAGTTCGGTTTGAAGTTGACACCATCCTTCTGAGGTTGATAAAATGAGGGCCCAGATTGTTAGGGGCAATATGCTGACTCTGAAAACCATTTAGAAAGGGCTGTAAAGCACTGTGAAGTGGTATATAAGTCCAAGTGTTGTTGCTTTTGCTATTTGGAAGTCATGGCTGTTGAGGGCAGAGGAGGCAGTAGGGTCAATGTTGGCAATTGGGGCATGGAATAAATATTATTATGCAGAATTTTTGTCCACCCTGTATAATTAGCTGTGGGGTTTTTTCCCCTGACTTTTGGTATTGTTATAAATTATTGAATGGGGTGGACAAAACCATGCTGTAACATGGTTCAGATCTAACACTTACTCTTTCAGATGCTGAAAAGTGCAACAAGTGTCCAGAAGATCAACGTCCGAATAAGGACAGCGATAAATGCATTTCCAAACTTAAAACCTTCCTTTCCTATGAAGGACACTTGGGCATCATCCTAGCTACCTTTGCCTTATTCCTTTCCTTAACCACTGGGTTTGTGTTGGGAATCTTCATCAAATTTGTAGAAACTCCAATAGTCAAGGCTAACAATCAAGATCTCTCCTACATTCTCCTTGGCTCTCTCCTGCTTTCCTTCTTGTCTTCCTTTTTCTTCATTGGCCAGCCAAGAAGAGCCACCTGCCTTCTGCGACAAGCAACCTTCAACATCATTTTTTCAGTGGCCATCTCTTCTCTCTTGGCCAAAACCATCATGGTGGTGCTGGCCTTCCTAGCCACCAAGCCAGGCAATAGCATGAGAAGATGGCTGGGGAAGTCTTTGGGCAATTCCATTGTCCTTTCTTGTTCTGTTGTTCAAATTATGATCTGCACTATCTGGTTGGGCACCACTCCCCCCTTCCCTGAGTTGGATATGCATTCCCAGGCTGCAGAGATTGTAGTGCAATGCAATGAAGGTTCAGTCACCATGTTTTACTCTGCCCTTGGCTACATGGGCTTCCTTGCTGTTGTTTGCTTCACAATTGCTTTCCTAGCCCGAAGACTACCTGCAGCCTTCAATGAAGCTAAGCTGATCACCTTCAGCATGCTGGTTTTCTGTAGTGTTTGGATCTCCTTTGTGCCCACCTATCTGAGCACCAAGGGCAAGTACATGGTGGCTGTGCAGGTCTTCTCCATCTTGACGTCTAGTGCTGGCTTGTTGGGCTGCATCTTTTTCCCCAAGTGCTACATTATTTTGCTCAGGCCGGAGCTGAATACAAAGGAGCAGCTAACCATGAAAGTAAAATAAATCACCTCATGGATGCCAGCAACATGGAGCTATACTAGCAATTTTGCTGCTGTGGTGTACCATGAATATTTATAGATTTTTTAATAGAGTTTTTATTTTTATTTCATGGTTTGGGGTTTTCTGTTGTTTGTACTACTCAAGTTTGTTGCTGCAATATGAACAGCTATATAATGTAGGAGATGACCAGGCTAAGTCTGAGGGAGGGGTCAAACACATCATAAGTCACCAGTTCCTGTTCACCTCCAAGAGATCCAGACTTGAATTCCTTTCTATCCTTAACTCCTGCGAATTTCCCTTGACTGTTAATTGGCCAGATTTTTGGAGAGAGCTTAAGTTTACAATAAATGAATTGCCTGAATCTCCTAATTTTCCCGTCTCTTGACAAATACTTTAAAATAGATAAATAAATGCCGAATACGAGGGAGAACAGAAATTTTCTGCAGTCTTCCCAACAGAACCACAGACAAAATCTCTACTGGTTATTGTACAATTTCTAGCAAGGATAGGGTAGTTTACAATCTATTTCAGATGCATTTGGAATGAATGTGCTTTGGCCTGATCATGAGTGATGGAATAAATTCCAATGTATATTTTTTATTTAACACTAAAGCTTTATCCTATGTTCTATCTTTTTAATTGTTCATTTAATGATAAGATATTTTTTTACAGCTGTGCCAATTTTTACTTTTCATTTATTTATAAAACGTATAGGCCGACCTTCTTACCTTAAGATAATTCTATCTGCCAATGTTGTATGAATGATCCCAAATATCAGTAAAATGTATTCATTTAGTGGGAATAAATAACTTCAAGGATGTGTCATGATTGCCATCTTACTTCTATTTCTTCTGCAGATGAAGATGTTCAGCTTGTTAACATAACAGAATCTTGGTGCCTCCTGTATATTAGAGCTGCTATACTACATTTCAAATCTTACTGTAATATCCTTATGTTTAGAGCTGTGTTTCTCAGCCTCAGAAATTTTAATACATGTGTACTTAACAAATCTAAAATTGCTGAGGTTGAGAAACACTGATTTAGAATAATGTATATATCTCCTTCCCTTATTAGCTGTTTCTTCTTCACATTTGGGGATCTTCACAGTATATGTTCGAACTACCTTTGATCAGTATTCTGTATAATAGATTAACAGACACTAGGGGTCTAGCCCAGCCCCTTGCTCAAGCAGGTGGCACGCGTAGCCATATCAGTGGGCATGCGAGCTCAGCTCTGGCGCACATGAGTGCATCGGCTAGCTGATTTTCAGGCCTTCTGGGCCCACCAGAAGTAGTGAAACAGGCTGTTTCCTGCCTCCAGAGGGCCTGGGGTGGAGTGGGGAACTGGAGCCAGTTTTTCTTTCTCACCTGGCTCCAGATCCTCTCTATGCATCTGGGGAGGGCAAAAACAGCCTTCCCCACCCCCTCGGAGGCCCTCCAGAGGCCTGAAACGGCCCATTTCCTAACTCCCGGTGGGACAGGAAGTGACATTTTTGCTGTCCCCAACCTCCAGAGACTCCTAGAGGGGAAACATTTTATGATCTTTTTGTTGAAAATGGAAAAAAGTGAAATGATTTCTGGGTTTGATGATTGAAAGGGGACTGAATAAAGGATTGTAATAATAAGGAGGGAGGCATGTTAATGAGTTTGGTTTGTAACTGCTGTAAAGAAAGGCAGATATAACCTTTTATCTCTTTTTCCTGCCTTTTCTTTAATTGTATTGTTTTCTGCTCTTTTTATTTTCTCCTTTTCATTTTTCTCTGTCTTTTGTTTATATATTTCTGTATTTAACTTTGATTCATGTAAACACTCTTAATCAAAATTATTATTATTTTTTTTAAAAAGAAAGACATGCAAGCAGCTGCAAAATAAAAGTCAGGTCCATTAAGCAGGGGTGAAATGCTCCCAGTTCGGACTGGATCACCGGATCCGGTAGCGATGGCGGCGGGTGGTTCGGAGAACTGGTAGCAAAAATCCCTGTGCTCTCCCCCCATGCCTCAGTGGCTCAGTGGCTCAGTGGCTAAGATGCTGAGCTTGTCGATCGAAAGGTTGGCAGTTCAGTGGTTCAAATCTTAGTGCTGTGTAACGGGGTGAGGTCCTGTTACTTGTCCCAGCTTCTGCCAACCTAGCAGTTCGAAAGCACGTAAAAAATGCAAGTAGAAAAATAGGGACCACCTTTGGTGGGAAGGTAACAGCGTTCCGTGCACCTTTGGCATTTAGTAATGCCAGCTACGTGACCACGGAGACGTCTTCGGACAGCGCTGGCTCTTTGGGTTTGAAACGGAGATGAGCACCGCCCCCTAGAGTTGGGAACGACTGGCACATATGTGCAAGGGGAACCTTTACCTTTAACAAAAGATTGCGATATAAACAAGTCAGTAACATCAGAAAGGATAATGCAAGTATGAAAAATCAGATCAGTACAATAGGTTATCAAACATTCCAGACGAAGGGTCACAATATAATTGCATTAAGTTATTGATTTTACTATTTCAAATATATCAACTGAAAGTATGTAACAAGGGAGTTATTTTGCTAGGGTTCTCTCTTACAATCTGTAAGTGTCCAAGGATCACTGGGCGTGGCTTGGTGGGGTCATGTGACTGGATGGTCATGGCTATGTAATCATGTGACTGGGGGATCAAAAGACAGAAACTCACTAACAATGTCCTGCTGGAGCAGGGTTGGACTAGATGACCTCCAGGTCCCTTCCAGCTCTGGATTATCCTCTGAAGCTTCGTCTAGGGCCAGGTTTGTAGTCCTTCCTTCCTCTCCTTTTTCCCTCCCTCCGTTCTCCCTCCCTCCCTCCGTTCTCCCTCCCTCTTTCTTTCTTTCTTTCTTTCTTTCTTTCTTTCTTTCTTTCTTTCTTTCTTTCCTCTCTCTCTTGCTCTCTGATTTTTGGTCTACACCCTCCGTTTTTGGCCTAGCAGGCTTCAAGGAAGCCTGCTGGGAGCAAAAATGGACCCCCCCAAACCCTCCATTTTTGGCCTACATTAGGGGTGAAATCTACTTACTTTCCCTGCTGGTTCGGCATGAGCAGAGGGTTGAAAAGGACATCATGGCGGGTGGGCGGAGCCTCCCCGCTGCCAGCACTGCTAGTACAGCAAACCATGCACCACGGGTACTACCTACTTGCGCGAACTGGACAGAACTGGGGGGATTTCACCACTGGTATGGTTTTGTGCTTGCTAGGTTGCCTGGAAATACAGTTCTAAAAAAATGAAATCTATACTTTGATTTTTGTGGTTAGCTGCTCCTTTGTATTCAGCTCAGGCCTCAGCAAAATAATATAGCTCTTGGGGAAAAAGATGCAGGCCAACAAGCCAGCACTGGAGGCCAAGATGGAGAAGATCTGCACGGCCACCATGTATTTGCCCTTGGTGCTCAGGTAGGTGGGCACAAAGGAGACCCAAACACTACAGAAAACCAGCATGCTGAAGGTGATCAGCTTGGCTTCATTGAAGGCCCCAGGCAGCCTCCGGGCCAGGAAAGCTACTGTGAAGCAAACAACAGACAGGAAACCCATGTAACCCAGGGCAGAATAAAACATGACAGCAGGTCCTTCATTGCACTGCAGGACAATCTCTGCAGGGGTGGGAGTGCTTATCTGTGTCAGGGAAAGGAGGAAAGATTCCCAACCAGGTGGAGCAAATCAGAACTTGCACAGCAGAGGAAACAAGAACAAGAGCATTGCCCAACGTCTTCCCAAGCCACCGTCTCATTTTGTTCCCTGGCTTTGTTGCCAAGAAGGCCAGCACCACTGTGATGGTTTTGGCCAAGAGGGAAGAAACAGCCACTGAGAAAACGATAATGAAGGCTGCTTGTCGGAGAAGGCAAGTAACTTTCTTTGGTTGGCCAATGAAGAGGAAAGTGGTGAGAAATGAAAGGAGGAGTGATGTGAGGAGAATGTAGGAGAGATCCCGGTTATTGGCTTTGACTATTGGAGTTTCATGGTATTTCATGAAAATTGCTAACACAAAGGCTGTGATTAATGACAGAAATAGAGCAAAGGAAACCAGGATGATCCCTAAATTTTCTTCATATGACAAGAAGGTTATAAACTTTGGCAGACAGTGATCTCGGTGCTCATTTGGATGCTGATCTTCCAAACATCTGGTGCAGTGGACTGCATCTGTAATGAAGGAGAAGATCTCCCTTATTTATCCTTAGCAACCCCTTAGTGTAATAACAGGAAGTCCTGTTCGATCACCGAAATGCTGTAATGGGTAAAATAACAAGGCCACTAAAAATAAATTAAACATTGTGAAATCACACATAAGGGGATAGTGTAGGGAGTGAAAAAGAGAAGATTGTGTTGATTATAAATTTGCATTTTGCCAGTAACTGTTCTCTGCTGATCCATATTTTAAAAATTCCCCTTCACACTGTTCTTTTAAAAAAGAAATCATCATCTGAATTATATGCAAGCTTCTTTCAGTAGGTCAAAATGGTTACTTCAGTGTTTCCCATCTCTAAATGGTTATTTGGCTCCAATTCATCAATTCATCAATTGTTCCCAATGAAACTTCAAAATCCACCAGAACCACTTAGTTATGAGGGACATGAAAGTATAGGCCAAACTCTGCCAAGGCAGAATATCCACAGGTATACATCTGTGACAAGTATTCCTTCAGTCCCTGTTTATTAACTTGCTTCAATAAAGCCATTTGTCCCCCCCAAAAACAAAAAAGCACAATTATGGTTCAGTGAGCATTTTGTCTCTGCTACTATTTTTCTACTTGCATTTTTTACATGCTTTTGAACTGCTAGGTTGGCAGAAGCTGGGACAAGTAAAGGGGGCTCACCCCATTATGCAGCACTAGGGATTCGAACCACTGAACTGCTGAAGCTCAGCATCTTAGCCATTGAGCCACAGTGTCCCCTTTTGTGTTCGTCTTTCCCAATTGGTTCCACAAGGGATCTTGATTGAAAAACAATTTCCCATGCTGTATTTTGCCCAACAGATATAATCATTTTCACGACCTGAACATACTTTTCAAGGCTTCCTCCAGGACAAAATGTTTGAGAAAAGCAAAAGCAGAAAATCATCTATCTATCTATCTCCCCCTTCATCACAAGTATAAACAATTTTAGTAACTTGTCACCTTGTCTTAAACTACAAAAAAAGGACCTCTTCTTCCCATATCTATCTATTTTAACCTGGATCAAATAAACCAATGTTACATTTCTGTTTTTCCTTTTAACAATCTTGATTTTTAGTTCCTTGAAATAATATCCTAAAAGTTGATTCCCCCCCCCTCTTTTCTTTGTCTCTTCTCACAAAATTCTTCAGAACTTTAACAAGCCTCTTTTGTAAATCAAATATAGAGAGGTTATCCAGGACTCCCTCTTGGATTGTTATTTCTTTTGTATGTCTAAGGTAGCATCTTTTTAAAATGTTTCTTGTCATTTTTAAATACATTTTCAGATCAGTCTCAGTCTGTTCTGATAAAACCTGTCCCCCTTCCATAACATCTTTGAAATACAGTCCATCTATAGAGACAGACAATCTTAAAATTAGCTTTTAGGGTCCACGGTTCAAAAACAACCTTCAGTATTTCAATTGTGAAACCTCTGGTCCAAACAACCTAGTAGAGCAATTTTCTCAAGAGGAGGGAAACAATTATGTTACTATGTTTGATACTTGCCTCACTTAAGGGGCAATAGTTGCACATAGATTACTTATCTGCTGCCATGTCAGATAAATCCCAGATTATCTTCCTGTATCATTTCTTCTTCCTCGATTTGAAATAATTGCTGAATGCAGAACATACTTTCCAAACGGTTTGCAACAGTGGTGGAATTCAGCTGGTTCGCACCGGTTCAGTCAAACTGGTTGTTAAATTACCCCCACCCCCTCTGGCTATCAAAGTGGATCCTGGGTGCTGTGTTGCAATGGAGAAACGGGCAATGGAGTGGCCGGCGCAAGGGAAGGAGGAGGCCACTTTCCCTCTTTCTTCTCCCTGCTCCTCCTCCTTCTCTCATGCTGGCCACTCCATTTCCCATTTCTCCATTGCAGCACAGCATCTAGGATCCATTTTGATAGCGGTGGGAGGGCAGTATTTAACAACCGGTTCACACAGGGTCAGGTTGGCCATTGTGGGAGGCTTGTCCCGCATGTGCGGTGGAGCTGGAGGAGAGGGCTGGGCCATGCTTCCCATGACAGCCAACCTGATCCTAGGTGAATTATTTGAATCCCACCACTGACATGCAATCAGCCTGTTCAACAGCCTATTCTTCCTGAGCCACTCACCTTCCTGAGTGGAGATGGATCCTTTGGCACAAGGAATGCAGTCATAGCAGCAAATTGGACGTCCTCTCTGAATCACTTTGAAGAACCCAGGGCGGCATCTTTCCACACATCTGGCGGATGGGAGGCTCTAATCAGAAAAGCAAGAAAAATAGAGTGCTTTTAGTAAGTGGGAATAGGGGTGTTGCTGAGGGTGAGTGGTAAAAATGTAATAGAATATAGACTTCCAGAATTATAATTATTTTTATCATTCACATGCTGAAAACTGCCATATCCATGGCATGTATTGCATTGTACAGGGGCATTGATGATGTTATCTAGTTTGAGCAATGAAATCTCTGCAAGAAAACAACCAAGTTCTCAGAGCACCAAGGACCCCGCATTTTGAGTTGTTTCTGTTAAGGATATTGTTGTGGTAACCAACCAGCAAAGCGTAGAGCAAAGGGAAACGGTGCTGAGAGCAATGAATAAAATACATACAAACTGGTTTAGCAAAGTTTTTACTTTGTAGTGAAAAACAATCGCATAGTCTTTAGTTACTCCAAGTCTTAGCCATTCCAATCAGTCCAGTGATACAAAAGTCTTCTTACCATACAAACAGCAGTAGGTAATAAATAGCAGCAACTTCACTCTGGTAACAGATCACGATGGTAGCATATCCACCCACGATGATAGCATATCATCAATGACTACATTTCAGCTCCCTTCTTAAATACAGTTACAACAGTACTTATCCAATTAGGATACAATGACTCAGCATTACAATGATTCAGCAGTACTTTTTAAAGTCATAGAACATATATACTGCCCATATATTGCCTGGACAACCTGTTAGGCTTACCATATCCTAACAGTTTCAAAATGAGAAAAGTGGCCTGATTGGCTCAAGATTGACTCAGCCTTCTTTCCTTCTGAGGTGGGTAAAATGAGGTCCCAGATTGTTGGGGGCCATACGCTGATTCTGTAAAAAAGCTTAGAGAGGGTTGCAAAGCACTGTGAAGTGGTATATAAGTCTAAGTGCTCTTGCTATTTTGAGTCGTTTTGAAATGAGATGATGGAAAATAAACACAACAAACAAACAAACAAATAAACAAACAAATAAATCTTCAACCCTAAACTACAAACATTCTCTTTTATCAGTATTGTGATGATGATGATGTTGATAGTATTGACACATCAGTGGTATCTGATCCTTGGTGGTTCTATGGGCCAGGTCTCTCCACATCTTCTAATTTTGCACTACTCATCAGTATTGTACAGTATCTGATAGCCCATCGAGACAACAATACTGAGAAAAGATCAGAAGATCTAGAGGACCACAGAGAAAATTTCCCAGTATTCATATTGTAGGAGAAAGGAAGTGACATGGAATGACTTCTGTTCCCCACCTGGTTGAGCCATTTGGGCCATATGATAGCTTCATTGTCAATTTTGAATAGGGGCTCCGAGGAACCTTCTCTTGCTATGCTTCCAAATTTCACATTGATCACAGACTTATTGGAAAACTTCACCCAATTCACAATGTCCAAATCAGCTGCTAGTTCACCATCCTCATCCACATATACTCCATCGATGGAAGTGTTGTAAAACTGAGAGTCTTGCAAGAAATAGTGAAACTGGAACAGCAGAGAACAGAATCTGCCTTTAGTAAAGATGGACACCGAATATCTACTGATCAGTCCTATAAACTCTGAAATTGTTACTTTTACTTAATCTTGTTTAAGGATGATAAGAATGATATATTTTGAACCAGTTTCCTCTCTTACAAACTTAATGGTCTCAGGTCTTCAGAAATGAGATCCACAGGACTCTCCAAACATACTTTTCAATGATCCCGTGTCTTTCTTCAAGGAATAGATGCTAGTGACTAGTCCCCCATCTGAAATGTACTGAAGAAGGCAGAATGAATGAATTCATTCTTTCAGCCATCTCACATTTCTGAACGTATTTTACCTCAGATGGAGGGTGTGGCTAACATACAGGCCTTTAAGAAGACACTTCAGATTGTTTTAAACCACAAGACAAATAGATGCTAATGATGACAGGCTGGATTTAAGATAGATAGTTCATTTAGTCTCCCATTTTGATCTCTATACTTCTAAAACTCCTGTTTGTCTGTGTGTGACCTTTAACTGGGTGAAATGATTGAACCAAGGCACTTCAAATGGCTTAGGCTCAGAAGGCGTCCAAAACCCAAATTTTACAACACATTTTAAGACATAAAAATTATCATAAAACATTTTATGATCTACCAATCTCATAAAAGGTTTTACAACATAATATAAAATATCCTAAAACATTTCTTGTGGTCAGTTCCTGAGATTTAATGGTGGTATACAGTTGAACATCAGCAATTTTCCAGGCGAATACATCTCTGAATAGCACCATGAATTTTTAATAACTTTTCCAGTGAAGGGAATAGATTAAGAGCTTTGCCATTGCTTTGGGCAATCTTGCCTAGTATTTACTATTTCATGGATATTTATACATGGTTATCATGGGACTCTAAATTGCCATGAGCCCTATGTTGTAAATTGTATTTGGAGATATTAGTAAATAAATCCACTCCACACTAGAACTGATATATTCTAAAGATTCTGGGATTGCCTATGAATGATAAATTCCACATCTTCAGTAGGAGTTCATTGTGATGGAAAAGGGAATACCTGCCATGGTTGGATAATTTGCAGTACTGTTGTCCCTCCACCATCTTTCAATCTCCTCTTGGATAGGGAAGAATAAGCCGCATCTAAGGCCCGTGCCAGGGCCCAGACAGTGTCATAGATGTAGGTACTCTCTAGAGACACCGTTTTTTCAATGTCTTCTTGGGGAAGAGTTTTCACCCCTTCTTTCTTGGTGCATCTTGTCCAGCCTTTAACAGTAGAGGCGGTCTTGGAGTACAAGCAATCAAATGCTTTATGTGCAAAATAACGCAGAGAAGTAAAAAGAGGAACAAAATCAACATATTTTGTCTTTTTCTTTTTCTGGATGAGGAAAGAAAAGAAACCAAGAATGTGTTGATGTGTGTTCAAATTGTGTGCCAAGCCAATGTTGAAGTCCCACAAAGCTGTTGTGATAATGACCTTCCCTGTGGGTGTTGTAGATTCCACACCATTTGATTTTATGTTCAATATCAAAATTTTAATGAATGCCTCTATTATCAATAGTCCATCTAGAAAGAAACCGTCTTCTGAAAAATAAATAAATACATTGACCTCTTTCCACTTCTCTACTGTGGTAGTGTCAATGTCCATAAAGTTTGTATTCATCCCTGAAAAGGTTTGTGAGAAAACAACACAAATCCCTTTCTTGAACAGCACTGGAACCATCGTTGCTATGAAATGCTTCCCATTGTCTGTGTCTGGAGCAAAGACACCAACCAATATCCATTGGAAATACAGGAGCAATTTGAGGATCCCCACATATTGGACTCCTTCTTTGGGGACCATGGTGTAGAAAAAGGGGAACCATGTTTTTTCACCCAGAAGTTGGGAAACAAAAGAATAACTGACCTGGTAAAGAGAAGAACTTGGTGACTGATTCAGTTTCAGGACAGCATTTATTACTGTTTTGCTTCCAAACTCCTTAATCTAGAATATGTTTTCAGAAATTCAAATCTCTTCTTATTAGCATAGAGTACCCTATTTATATTAATGATTCTTACTACTCTTTTCAGTCACTTGACTCCTCAAATTCTTTGCAATAATCCAAGCCTTTCAGCAACAGGATCCTTGGAGATCTGGAATGTTCTCCTTATATTATATTTCATTGGTTCCTCCACTAATGAGATGCAATCAGTAGAGATCCAAAAATGTCTTATGATGTGTCTGTCATATCACCATTTTATCTTCTGTATTTAACATTTGCACGTCCTTTATAAGGGTCTTCATTTGCATTTCTATCATCTCATGTATGGCTTTCTTCAGATTGTAGTTCTTGAAAAATATATTTATTTTGGAGCGTAAACAAACACTGAATTGGTAGCCATTAATACATTAGCTGTATTCCAGCTAATTAGATTCTTTTTCTCCATTATTACTCTTTAAAGTGGAATTAAAGAAGGGACTTTCTCACCTGGGGGATTTTGTAGTTGGCTGACATGGATGAAATCTGGATGGAGATGTCCGTTTCTGTCCCTTCAATTATAGCTAAGAGGTTATTCTGTCTTGATCCACACTTGTAGTTTGGAACATTTGCCAGCCCAGGAGAGAGCAGATCTGCCAAAGCTTCCGATGTTGTTCTGGCATCAAAATGATTGTCATGAATGTTGTAGCCCAGGGTGAGGTTGGGCAAGATACGGGGATCCTGGTTGATCTCATGGACAGCAAACAAGAAGGACAGGATTTTCCAGTACTTTGTGGTTACTTTCCTGAAAATACGCACACACATAGAGATGAACAGAGTATACAAATATATGATAATCCTTAGATGTTGAATCGAAGGAAAGTTGTGAATTCAATATTGGTTGCTCTGATTCCCTTATTTCTCCTTTTTCAAAATGGATTTTATTAAGTTTCAAAAAATAAAATGAAAATATAAAATTGCAACAAAAGTGGAGAGCTTGGGAACTTACCACAGGGAAAGTTTAACAAGTGACATATAGAAAAACACACCAAAAATAGCATTAAAAGGTTACCTCCAACCCTCTTCCATAAAGAGATATTAAATAATAAAATACACTGTGCCGGAGGAACAATTTTAATACAGATGCACGAGTAGAGTTGGTCTAGTATATTTTTATTCAATTATTTATTTTATCTTTCACATTTTTGAACCACCCTCATCCCTCAGGGGTGATAGATTGAAAGAAGCAATGGTCTCAAGGCTAAGGCAACCCCTGTCCTAGTGGGAAAAATTAGATTCTGTGTCACATAGAAATTGAGAATCTTCATACTGCAAGGATATCTGCTTTAGAGCTGTAGAAAGAGAAAGAACAGGAGTATTAAGAAATGGAGCAGGAAGAGGTATGGGAGGCATTTCTGGAGTTATTTTTGGCTGGTGTGCACTGGAAATACTTTATATATATATCTCAAGGAAAAGGATTTTGTAGATGGAGAAAAAAGCAGGAAAACATAGGATCTGAGAAAACTATCCCCTGAAACTATCCCCAAGTAGTTGGTCCTAGTCCTGTCCCAAGAGCAAGAGAGAAGTCGAAATAAGATTCCTTCAAGGATGGCAAGTTCCCTGAATTTCCTCTTTATTCAACTACTCTTTATTTCCTCTTTCCTTTTTATTTCAACTACTCTTCCCAGAGTAAAGCCAACAGAAGATCTTTTCTGAAGTGAAGGATTAGCATTAGGGAAACCGAGGACGTGTAGGCAGAAATGACATGGTGGACATTGATTGGTGCCTTGACTTTCATTCAGTCCCAACTGTCTCTAGTAATCTAGTTGAGAGACATTGCTCATAAAGAAAGGCTCTTCCTCATTGAAGGGTGTCAGGAAACATCTAAAAGTTTTGGAACCAGCAGTAATCAGAGGAGGAAATTCTCTCTTACCGGAAAACTTTGTCCGTTGGAGCATTTCTGAAAGTGAATGGTTGAAATATAGTGCCTGTTGCAGGAGTGATTCCAGTAACGAGGTAGTCTCCTGGCTTGAAATAATTCAATGGATCGGTCTCATCCCTTTCTACAGTTAAGGGGCACTTGGCATTCAACATTTTGCATGGTATCTGGTGGAACAGAAGCATCAGGAGAAATAATAGAACCATTTCCATTTGTTGCAGAGTCAGGTGGCTCTCAAAGAATTAGAGGAGCAGTTTCAGGGAGACAAAAGGCCCTTGCAATATCACAACGGCTGTTGTGGCTTTCCTACCAGAGTTGGAAGCTGGAGCCAACTGGGAATTCATCACATTTTGTAGCACAGAATCACAACCTCTCCATGACACTAAAGGCTTTTATGTCCCTGAGTTCCCAGGCTCAGATGAAAGATATCACTTATATTACTCTTGAAAGCAATATGCCTATGTCAATTCAACAGTGAACTTTGGGGAATTCCCTGGAGGTGAGATTGGGAGGCAATCAATAAATCAATGTGATCTTGATAATTATACAGAGAAGAAGGATCCCCTGTGCTCTCTCTGTCCCCAGGTTTGTACTGTGAGTTCATGAACAAACAAACAGGGAAGGAAAATGTATTTGTGAGGAGCCTCTGATGTTGTTCCAGAACTTTGTGGAAGCCTATGGTCCCAAGTTTCCCCAGTGAAACTTTTTTGTCAGAAATTATTTATTTTATTTTATTAAATTTTATTTTATTAAATTTATATACCGCCCTTCTCCCCGAGGGGACTCAGGGCGGTGAACAGCCATAAATAAAAAACATATATACAAAATTTAAAAACCAAATAAAACCGAATTAAACATTGGCCTCAATATTTAAAATCCCAATTTACAATATTAAAACCCCCAAATTAAAATATTACAATTTAAAATTTCTAAATTATTTTACAACAGAAGGGGAAAAGGGAAGAATTAGGCCAGGCCCGCCTGGTGGAACAGGAAAGTTTTTAACTCACGGCGGAAGGCACGAAGATCCGGGATCCTCCGTAACTCTGGGGGGAGCTCGTTCCAGATAGTGGGTGCCCCCACAGAGAAGGCTCTCCCCCTGGGGGCCGCCAGCCGACATTGTTTGGCCGACGGCACCCGGAGGAGCCCCTCTCTATGGGAACGTACCGGTCGGTGTGAGGCTATTGGTGGTAGTAGGCGGTCCCGTAAGTACCCGGGTCCTAAGCCATGGAGCGCTTTAAAGGTGGTAACCAACACCTTGAAGCACACCCGGAAGACCACCGGGAGCCAGTGCAGCTCGCGCAGGAGAGGAGTAACATGGGAGCGCCATGTCACTCCCATCACCACCCGCGCGGCCGCACTCTGCGCCAGTTGGAGCCTCCGGGTGCTCCTCAAGGGGAGCCCCATGTAGAGAGCATTACAATAGTCCAGGCGAGAGGTGACAAGGGCGTGAGTGACCGTGTGTAACGAGTCCCGATCCAGAAAGGGACGCAACTGGCGGATCAGGTGAACCTGATGAAAAATCCTCCCGGTCACGGCCGTCAAATGCTAAATTATGGAGAAATCAAGCCTATAAATTTTTCTCCTCTTGATTTTGAGTCCATATCAAAGCTGCCAGATGGGCTTTCTTGATCTATTTGGTTATTCAATTTATATGGTTGCCCATCTCACATAAACTACTCTGGTAGTGAAGCAATATAAAACATCAATATAATAATAAAATAACTATTTGTTTTTTTTGTTGTTAGTTGCGAAGTCATGTCTGACCCATTGAAACCCCATGGACAATGTTCCTCCAGGCCTTCCTGTCCTCCACCATCCTCTGGAGTCCATTTAAGCTCACACCAACTGCTTCAGTGATTCCATCCAGCCACCTCGTTCTCTCTCATCCCCTTCTTCTTTTGCCCTCAATCGTTCCCAGCCTTAGGCTCTTCTCCAGTGAGTCCTTCCTTCTCATTAGGTGGTCAAAGTATTTGAGTTTCATCTTCAGGATCTGGCCTTTTAAAGAGCAGTCAGGGTTGATCTCCTCTAGGACTGACCGGTTTGATCACCTTGCAGTCCAAGGGACTCGCAGGAGTCTTCTCCAGCACCATAGTTCAAAGGCCTCAATTCTTTGGTGCTCAGCCTTTCTTATGGCCCAACTTTCACAACCATACATTGCAACTGGGAACACCATAGCCTTGACCTATACGCACTTTTGTTAGCAGGGTCATGTCTCTGCTTTTTAGAATGCTGTCTAGATTTGCCATAGCTTTCCTCCCCAGGAGCAAGCGCCTTTTAATTTCTTGGCTGCAGTCCCCATGTGTGATGATCTTGGAGCCCAGGAAAATAAAATCTGTCACTACCTCCATTTCTTCCCGATCTAAAATGCCTTTCAGACTAAAACTTACAAGGTCACCTAAATTCCTGAGCTCATTCCTAGGATAATAATCAGGTTTAGGAGCCTTCTGAATGATGGCAGAATGTTGGCTACTTTTGGGAAAGTTTGTTCTTCCTGAAGCCAACATGCCAGCAGAAAATCCAAGCTTCCTGGGTTTACCAGATGACACTTCGTAAGGTATGGAACCTTTCTGCCTGTCTTGATAGAACTTCTAAGAGACAGTTGGAGAAAGATGTACTGTATAGAGCTCTATAGTTGACAACCAGAATCTTATATTCCACCAGAAGCTGATTGTGTGCTAATGTAGCTCAGGAAGGAAAGTGTTGTGTCTTCGGCTCCCGAGCTCGGACCTTCGGAGGAAGAACCCTCCGAAAGTGAAGAGGAGGAGGAGGCAAGGCCCCCCCTCTCCTGGCCCGTCTGGTTTGGCACCACCCCAGGCCACAGCTGAAAGCCCTGAGGAGGAAATCTCCTCTGAGTCAGACGTTAATGAGGAGAGGGAGTGGATTAACTTTTGTATATAATGTTTTTTAGTTGGCTGTTCACCGCCCTGAGTCCGGAAGGAGAAGGGCGGTATAAAAATTTAACCAAATAAATAAATAAATATATTGGGTTTCTCTGGTGTGTTTCAAGGAAGTCCCTATTTGTGAGATAGATGACTATACAAATTTGATTACTAAAATAAATGAATGAATGAATGAATAAATAAATAAATAAATAAATAAATAAATAAATAAATAAATAAATAAATATAGATGGAAAATCACTGCATTCAGGACCCAGTGCCTATCCTGGGTTTTAGGAGAATCTGTAGATGTGACCAGTCACCCTCAAAACTCCCCCGAACAATATGAGATTGTATATCCTGTTTGCTTTTATTAAACGCAAGTTTAAAGTTGTTAAGAAGAGAACACAAATGAACAATACTGTCATCAAAGGGGGGGGGGAGAAAAAGAACAAAAATATTCATTTCATATATTGCCAGATCCATAT
>WNWU01013475.1:86683-96915 GCA_012654045.1 Ptyas mucosa
TATCTATCTATCTATCTATCTATCTATCTATCTATCTATCTATCTATAATCTTCAAACTGCAGGGACACCTGCCTTGTAATTGTAAAAAGAGAAAGAACAGGGATATTAAAATATAGAACAGGAAGACGTTTGGGGGCATTCCTGGAGCACCTTTTTGGGTGGTGTGCTTTTGTCAATACTGTGCCTCAAGGAGAAGGAGAAACAGCAGGAAAAAAGCAGGATCTGAGAAAACCTTCCCCTGAGCCAATTGGCTTGTCCTAGTCCTGTCCATGTTCTTTGAATTTCCTCTTTATTCTTCCTAGCATTGGAGGGAGAGAAAAGGGATGGAGCCCCATTCTGTTGACTTAAAGCCAACCGAAGTTTGTTTTGCTTTCCTGAAGTGAAGGATTAGCAAAATATCTTGCATTCTGGAAGCTAAGGAGCTGCAGGCCAAAATGGCATGGTGGACATTCAGTGGTGCCTTGGTTTTCATTCAATCCAAACCTCTATCTCCAGTGATCTGGCTAAGAGAGATTGCTCATAAAGGAAGGCTTTTCTATGTGTGTGTGTGTGTGTGTGTGTGTGTGTGTGTGTGTGTGTGTGAGGGAACATCTGCAACTTTTGGAACCAGCAGTAATCAGTTGGAGAAATGCTCTCTTACCAGGAAACTTTGTCCGTTGGAGCCTTTGTGAAAGTGAATGGCCGAAACATCGTGGTTGTTGCAGGAGTGATTCCAGTAATGAGGTAGTCTCCTGCCTTGAAAAAATTCAATGGATCGGTCTCATCCCTTTCTAAAGTTAAGGGGCACTTGGCATTCAACATCTTGCAGGGTATCTGGAGGAACAGAAGCATCAGGAGAAATAATAGAACCATTTCCATTTCTTGCAGAGTCTGGTGTCTCTCAAACAATCAGAGGAGCAATTCAGAAAAACAGAAGACCCTTGCAATACCACAACTGCTGTTGTGCCTTTGCTGCCACAGATGGAGGCTGGAGCCCACAAGGAATTCATCTGAAAGAGTCTCAAGGTTAAAAGCACAGAATAATAACTACTCAGATACCAAAGGCTTTTATGTCCCCGAGTTCCCAAGCTCTGATGAAAGATGCTTCCTGCACTGCTCTTGAATATGATGTTTATGTCAATTCAGCAGTGAACTTTGGAGAATTCCCTGGTGGTGAGATTGGAAGGTTGGAAGGCAGTCAATAAATCAAGGTGATTTTGATAATGATAAAGAGAAGAGGTATTCCCTGTACTCTCCCTGTCTCCAGGCTTGTCCTATGAGTTCATGAAGAAAGGAACAAGGAAGAAAAACTTGTTGGTGAGAAGCCTCTGATGTAGTTCCAGAAGTATTTGGAAGCCCATGGACCAAACTTTGTCTGGTGAAACTTTTTTTGCCAGAAATTATGGAGAAATCAAGCCTGTGGTTTTTTCTCCACTTAACTGTGTTGTTGTTAGTCACGAACTCATGTCCGACCCATCACAACCCCATGGATAACATTCCTCTGGGCCTTCCTGCCCTTTATCATCCTCTGGAGTCCATTTAAGGTCACACCGACTGCTTCAGTGACTCCATCCAGCCATCTCATTCTCTATCGTCCCATTCTTCTTTTGACCTCAATCGTTCCCAGCATTAGGTTCTTCTCCAGTGAGTCCTTCCTTCTCATTAGGTGGCCAAAGTATTTGAGTTTCATCTTCAGGATCTGGCCTTCTAAAGAGCAGTCAGGGTTGATCTGCTCTAAGACTGACCGATTTGATCGCCTTGCAGTCCAAGGGACTTGCAGGAGTCTTCTCCAGCACCATAGCCTCAATTCTTTGGCACTCAGCCTTTCTTATGGTCCAACGTTCACAGCCATAGTCCATATCAAAGCTGCAAAGATGGTTTTATTGATCTATTGGTTTATTCAATTTCTATGACTGCTCATCTCATATAACCCACCAAGCAATATAAAAACATCACCATAATAATAAAATAACTATATATGTCAGAAAATGCCCTTCACACTAAAATGTATAGGCCCACTTACATTTCTGACCCCAAGACTGAGGGAACTGTTAGGCTTAGGAACCTTCTCAATGATCAGAAACATTGGCACCTACCTACTTTTGGGAGAGATTGTTATTCTCAATGCTAGGCACAACAGCAGAAAATCAAGCTTCTAGATTCACTAGATCAAGAGTCTGTAACCTTGGCAACTTTAAGCCTGGCGGACTTCAACTCCCAGAAAAGTTGGCTGGGGAATTCTGGGAGTTGAAGTCCGTCAGGCCTAAAGTTGTCAAGGTTGGAGACCCCTGCACTAGATCACACTTCTTAAGACATGGAACCAATAAAATGCCCTTTCTGCCTGTCTGGATGGAACTTCTAGAGACTGTTAGAGAAAAGGGTGCTATGTAGAACTTTATAGTTGACAACCAGAATCTTATATCTGGGATCCCCAACCCCTGGGCCATGGTTGGAGACCAGGCTGTGGCCTGTTTGGAACTGGGCCATACAAGCAGCGGGCAAGTGTGTGTGCACTCTGCTTGTACAGGCAGTAGGTGCTTGCACTTGTGCATGAAATTCCATGTCTGAAAATGGTGCACAAGCACACGTACTGGTGGCTTACACAGAACCGTCCCCTCTCTCCCCTCTATCAGTTCACCAAGCTGGAAAGGTTGGGGACCCTACCTTATATTCCACCCGGAAGCATGTTTTGTGCTCATGTAGCTTACAAAGGAAAGGTTTAGCATGAAAATAGCAATAGCACTTATACTTATATATTGCTTCACAGAGCTTTACAGCCCTCTCTAAGCGGTTTACAGAGTCAGCCTATTGCCCCCAACAATTTTGGGTCCTCATTTTACCAACCTCGGAAGGGTGGAAGGCTGAGTCAACCTTAAGCCTGGTGAGATTTGAAGTGCCAAATTGCAGGCAGCTGGCAGGCAGCAGAAGTAGCCTGCAGTACTGCACTCTAACCACTGCTAGAATTGTTAATGTTGGCACCTGCTTTTTTAAATTTTTTATTTATTTATTAAATTTGTATACCGCCTTACTCCCAAAGGACTCAGGGCAGTGAACAATTAAATGATAAATACAGAATACAGATATTCAGAAACCGATTAAAATACAATTGAATAGTTTGATTTAGAAATGGAATTAAATTAAACATCTCAAATTTATAGGGTAGATTCAAATTTAAAGGTGGTTTTAAGGGAGGTTAGGTCAGGCCGGCTTGCATGAATAGGAATGTTTTGAGGGCCTGGCGGAAAGCCCGAAGATCTGGGATTAACCGTATTTCCGAGGGTAGCTCATTCCAGATTGTGGGTGCTCCCACAGAGAAAGCTCTCCCCCTGGGGGCCGCCAGTCGACATTGTTTGGCCGACGGCACCCTGAGAAGTCCCTCTCTATGGGAGTGTACTGGTCGGTGGGAGGTTATTGGTGGCAGAAGGCGGTCTCGTAGATACCCTGGTCCTATGCCATGGAGCACTTTAAAGATGGTAACCGAAACCTTGAAGCGCACCCGGAAGACCACAGGGAGCCAGTGCAGCTCGCGCAGGAAGCCATCTGATTTTGATAATGATAAAGAAAAGAAGCATCCTCTCTGTTCTGTCCCCAGGTCTGTCCTGTGAGTTCATGAACAAGGGAACAGGAAAGGAAAATGTGTTTGTGAGAAGCTTCTGATCGTCCTTTCTTTGAGCCCTGCACACATGCACATCCCAGGATTGCAAGGCTGAAGGCTTCAGATGGAGCATTTTTGCAATGTCTGCAGGCTGCGATTATGGGGCTGAGCTGCAGTGAGATGACCGGGGAAGGGCTGCCTCCTATGCTCGCCATGCCCACCCCCTTCACTAGGGCTTCTTTTTGGGGTAGGTTGTATTTTCAGAGAAACATAGTAGAAGACCTCCAAGGTCCCTTCCAACTCTGTTATTCCACTATTCTGTCTTGCTAGTCTTGAGCTGAAACAAGAGGGATACATACAAAGAAATGTGGAATAAGGGTGTATATTGAGGATTTCCAGAACTGCTTATGTTGATGCATTCTGGACCAAATGCAGCATCTGGAGGTTCTTTAGGGATAGTCCCTTATAGAATGCATTAAAGTACTACTTCTAGGAAGTGACCAAAGCAGAAATGACTGTGTGTAATGCTCCTGGATCTGAGAAAACCTGCAATTGGGATGCAAATAACGTTGTGCCAAAGGACTCCTGTCTATCACTTGCATGTGCTCCAGGAATATGCTCCAGATTATGGACTGGGTTTCTCTAGGATATTTCAACCCAAGCCAGGCCCTATTTGTGAGATGCGTGGCTATACAATTTTGATTAATAAGCAAATAATAAATAAGTATAAATGGAAAATCACTGCATCCAGAAGCTCCTAAAACCCCAAACCTCCCCGAAGTGTTGGAAGTGCAAGACTAGTTATGGAACATACTACCATCAATGGTGGACATGCCCCATTGTAAAGGAATTCTGGATGAAAATTAAAACTTGGATAGAAGAAATAACTCAGAATTCAATAGAGGGAGAACTGGAACAGTTTTTGTTAGGAATCTCGATAGAAAATTACACTAAAGAAATATAGTACCTCATATTGCATATACTGACTAGAGCACGTATTGTATATGCACAATATTGGAAGAAAGAAAACTCACCATCCAATTTAATTAAGAAAATTCTGGAATGTGCAGAATTAGGTAAACTAACTAAAGAAATTAAGGGAAAAGAAGTATCAAAGTATTATAAGGTAGGGAATAGATGGTATGAATGGTTGAAAAATAAGGAAATAAGTTAAATGAATGAAGAAAGGAGGGGGAAATGTGGCTGATCAATTTATAGGAGAGTTGGCCTTCTTTTTTAAGGAGAATAAGAAAGAAGATACATTGGCACAAAATCTTTGGGATACAATGAAGGCCTGTGCCAGAGGTCTAATAATGGATTATACAAGGAAAAGAAATGTGAAGAAAAGACAAACTTCTAAAATATTAATTGATGAATATAAGAGACTTCAAAAGGAACTCCAGAAAGATCCATGCAAGAAAGATGTAAAAATGAAAATGGATATAATAAAGCACAAAATGGACTTACTGGAGAAGGAAGAATTAACCCAAAAAATAAGAAGGGCTAAACAGAATTATTTTGAAAATGTGAATAAACCAGGAAGATGGCTAGCATATAAACTGAAAAAAGAAAGAGAATCAAGAAAAATAACATAATTAATTATGAACAAGGGCAAAGTAAATTTGTAAATAAAGAGATGGGAAAAATAATACAAGAATATTATAGACAACTTTATAAGAGAGAGATGATAGAGGAGGAAAAAGTGGCAAGGTATTTACAAGATGCAAAATTACCTCGGATTCCCAAAGACATCGAGGAGATGTTGGAGGGGAGCATAACAATGATGGAATTAATAGAAGCAATCAAGAAGCAAAAGAACGGAAAGGCACCAGGGCCAGATGGTTTACCTATTGAATACTATAGGACATTACAAGAATCTTTAAGTCTCCCATTATTGGACGTTATGAATGAAGTGATGACAAAGAAGAAAATACCCAAATCATGGACTGAGACGTATATTACATTGATTCATAAAGAAGATACAGACCCACAACAAATCAAAAACTATAGGCCTATATCCCTACTAAATTCAGACTATAAAATCTTTGCTTCAATATTAGCAGAAAGGCTTAAGAGATATCCGAATAATTTTATACATACAGATCACAATGGATTTCTCCCAAAAAGACAAATTAGAGACAATATAAGAATAATTCTGGACACTTTAGAATATTATGAAGTACATCCTGAAAAGCAGATGGCCTTGATATTTTTAGACGTACAAAAAGCTTTTGACAATGTAAATTGGCGATTCATGACGCTTCAAATGGAAGAGATGGGCTTTGGCAGGAAATTTATTCAGGCAATTGAAGCTATATATTTTAAGCAAACTGCAAAAGTAATGATAAATGGAGAATTGGCTGATTCTATCAAGATAGAAAAAGGCACTAGACAAGGATGCCCGTTGTCCCCACTGTTGTTTATATTGACTTTAGAAGTTTTAAACAGAAATAAAGTCCACTGGTGGACTAAGTGCTCTTAAAAGTAGCACTTAAGTTTCCAGCTGCCTGCAATTACTGCAAGTTCAAATCCCACCAGGCTCAAGGTTGACTCAACCTTCCATCCTTTCTAAGGTAGGTAAAATGAGGACCCAGATTGTGGGGGCAATAAGCTGACTTTGTATAAATATACAAAAGTATGAAGGCTATTGCTTAACGCATTGTAAGCCGCCCTGAGTCTCCGGAGAAAGGCGGCATATAAATCAAATTAAAAAAAAAAATTAGAGAAGAAAAAGAGATAAAAGGTATGAAAATTCGAAAAGAAGAATATAAATTACAAGCTTTTGCAGATGACCTGGCCTTTATTATTGAAGAACCATTAATAACAATAAATAAATTGATAGAAAACACTGGAGAGTTTGGGAATGTAGCTGGCTTGAAAATTAATAAAGATAAAATGAAGATAATGACTAAAAATATGTTGAAAAAACAAAAAGAGGAATTGATGGAGATTTCAAAGATACAGGTCACAAATAAGGTAAAATACTTGGGGATATATTTGACAGCAAGATGTAGTGCACTTAAAGAAAATAATTATAACAAGCTTAAGCAACAGATAGGGCAAGATTTGGTGAAATGGGGAAATCTGCAGCTATCCTTGATTGGTAGGATCTCAACTATCAAGATTAATATTTTGCCTAGAATTTTATACCTATTCCAGATGATTCCAATCAAGTTGGGTAAGGATTTTTTTGTAGATTTGAATAAAATACTGTTGAAATATATTTGGCAGGGAAAGAAGGAGAGAATAAAATTAAAGTTATTACAAGATGCTAAAATGAGGGGTGGTTTTAGCCTGCCTAATTTTGAACTTTATTATCAAGCAGTGAGTTTAATGTGGATTAAAGAATGGATAATTTTGAGAAATACTAGATTATTGAATTTGGAGGGACATGTTGATGGGATGGCATGCCTTTTTATGGTACAAAGGAACAAAAATACTGGGGTACTTTAGAAGACACCAGATACGAGAAGCCTTATTGTTGAACTGGGAGAAGGTTAAAAAATATTATTATTTGAAGATTCCAGTCTGGGTATCTACAATTGAAGCCTTTTCATATTCACTAGTATTTAAAAGGGAACAAATTGTAAGATATAGTGAATTATTGGATGAAAAGGGAGAACTCAAATTAAAGCAAGAACTAGAAGATCAGGGATGTAAGATGGATTGGTTTTCATACATGCAAATACGTTCTAGATATGAAGAAGATCTCAAACAAGAAGGTGTTTATAATGTCTTGACTAATTTAGATAAGATTTTAATGGGTTCTGATGATCATGTAATTTAAAAATTTTATGGATATTTGTTAGAACTAAAACTGGAAGAAGAACAAAGAATCAATGATAGCTTGGGGGAAAAATTTTGGTCATGGTATTGGTTTAGAGAAATGGCAAAAATTGTGGTCATATAACTATAAAATGACAATGTCTACAACATATAAAGAGAATTTGTATAAGATGTTTTACAGGTGGCATCTACCCCCAACGAGGATAGCCAGAATGTTTAAGAATAAATGGGAGAAATGTTGGAAGTGTCATCAGTCTCCAGGATCATACTACCATATGTGGTGGACATGCGTAGAAGCTAAGAGATTTTGGAATAAGATACACACGTGGTTGGAAAAAATGACAAAGAGACATATTGACTTTAAACCAGAGATATTTTTATTAGGGATCTTACCAGAGACATATAATAGAGAATTGCAATATTTAATTGTGAATGTTTTAACAGCGGCTAGAATTGTATTTGCCAAAAACTGGAAAGGATAGAAGATACCTACTGATGAAAAAATTATTAAGAAAATGATGGACTGTGCTGAAATGAGTAAATTGACATTTGAAATAAGAGAACAGGAAGATAAACAATATTATTTGATATGGGATTTGTTTTATCAATGGATAGATAATAAAACATGGAGATTAAATATGAAATATGAAGTGGAAGTTAAGATAAAATATGTGAATTCTTTTTTTTTTCTATGAAAAATAAGTTTTGGTCAGATATTGATATTTTGAAGATGGGATTGAGCACAAAAGGATGTTAACTGATTGATACACTGTCTGTAATTGTTTGGAATGATTATGTTTTTATGTTTTGTTTTTGTTTTAAAATTAAAAAAAATGTTTTCAAAAATAAATAAATAAATAAAATAAGATGCTTTATAAGGAAGAAACAAGTGAAACATTGAAGGAGATGGCATTACTTTTCCAAAACACAAAGGACATTATGGAGAAAAGATTTAAGGAGATTATGGAAAAAATGGAAAATGCTATACAAAGGATGATGAGCAAAGATCAAGACGCCCAGGAAAGGGAGGCACTAACAGTAGAAATGGAGGAAAAGACTGACACGAAGAACCAGAGAATAAAAAAAAAAAGATAAGGAAGAGACAATAAAGAAAATAACAGTGACTGATGAATTAAACTGGGGGGAAAATATATTAAGAGAGTCGAAAAGAGAATTGGAGATACAGGAAGATACCTTTGAAAGGGAAATAGGGGCATGGGTAGAAATCTTGGAAAGTAGGCAGTGGAGGAGGAGGGTAGAGGTGGGAAAAATACTCAGATTGAACAGCCAAGAAGCAGATGTAGAAAGAGATAAAGATCTTAGAGAGGAATATGAGACACAAGTCAATAAGAAAAAAAGCATAGCAATTAAAGTATTGAAGCGAGCAAGAGATGATGGATAGATGATTTTTCGTTTTTAGTGTTGTTTTTTATTTGCTTCTTTTTTCCTCTATCTTTCCTTTCCTTTTTTTTTGTAGATAGCTGACATGATTAGAAATTAGGTAGGATAGAAAGAAAATGTTTTTTAACAAAGGATGACATGATTAAAAGTTAGAATAAGGGATAGAAATAAGAGAAAAGGGGAATATTAGTGTATACACTTTTATATAATAAAATAAGAGCAATAAAAGAGAAAACATGGAATAATTGAATAATCATAGATTGCAACTTTATATAAATATGTATTACTATTAGAAATATATAAGTTGGTTGAAAGTAATAACTATTACTAATATGATTAGTTTTATTTGTATTACAATGTATGACCCCCAGGTGCCACACTGTTCACGCATTGATATGCTTGTAAAAAATAAAATAATAATAAAAAACTTGAAACAAAAAATATGCACAGACATTTCCACCCACTTTTGAGGGGGGTGGAGCAGTGTGTCTTATAGTGTGAAAAATATGGTAATTTGGACTCCAAAACCCAGTTGAAAGCTGAATTTTCTTCTTGTCTTGGAGGAAATCCAACAATGGTCTCCAAGTTGCAAGAATTTTAGTCAGGTTATTGTCTCTAACCAAAAGAATCAATTTTGCCATGGCTAATAAAGCTTCATGGGGACACGGGGGCTCAGTGGCTAAGACGCTGAGCTTGTCGATCAGAAAGGTCAGCAGTTCGGCAGTTCGAATCCCTAGCGCTGCGTAACGGAGTGAGCTCCAGTTACTTGTCCCAGCTTCTGCCAACTTAGCAGTTCGAAAGCATGTAAAAATGCAAGAAGAAAAATATGGACCACCTTGGTGGTAAGGTAACAGAGTTTCGTGTGCCTTTGGCGTTTAGTCATGCCGACCACATGACCACAGAGAACGTCTTCGGACAGCGCTGCCTCTTCAGCTTAGAAACGGAGATGAGTACCGTCCCCTAGAGTCAGGAACAGTTGGAATTTCATTGTTTATGACCCCAACATGTTGATTAACCACAACATCATCTCTCCTTTGATCTGGCATTATAGAACTATGGCTTGACTTTGGACTGCTCAACTTGGAAATTTGTCTTGCTCAGTCTTACCTGGCTTTAGATCATATCTAAAATTGTTTCAGCTGTTTCCTACCATCTTGCTTTTGGGATTTGCAGAAGCCAGTCTTCCCCTGATTTTCAGAAGATCAGTCTGGCTTCTGAAAAGATGCCAAAAAAAGCCACAACCGGAAAGCTTCTTTCAAGCCCCCTCCTTTTTTCCCCTTTTAATTGGGCAACAAGATGGAAGCTCTTTACCAGGAGAATCTTGGTCTGTGAGATCAGCTGGGGGCGTTAACCGTAGCTATATCTAATATGCAGTCTCATCTGCATGACCTTGGTATGGCTCCTTTAATAATAATAATAATAATAATAATAATAATAATAATAATAATAATAATAATAATAATAATAATA
>WNWU01013475.1:96925-108310 GCA_012654045.1 Ptyas mucosa
TAATAATAATAATAATAATAATAATAATAATAATAATAATAATAATAGTTTTATTTCTATACCGCCCTTCTCCCGAAAGACTCAGGGCAGTGTACAGCCTATTAAAAGCACAAGACAAACATCAATTAAAATAATTAAAATTATTAAATAATTCGGCTCAATTTAAGACCCCAAAAATTTAAAACACCCAATTTAAAAGTATTACATTGATAACCCGGCCTGGCATAACAACAGGGTCTTAAGGGCACAGCGAAATACCCAGAGGTCGGAGATCTTACGCATTTCCGGGGGCAGTTTCCCCCACCTATTATAGGATGGCTGGAAAAAAAACCCAGCTGTGTGTGCTTAGACAATATGTGGAGTCATAAATCATGGTTATAAATTGCTGAGTTCAAAGAACACTTTGAGTCACCCACTATAGAATGATTTCAGAGGTCACTGGAATCCAGCTATATTGTATTTTGCTGTGATATTTGCGAGATTTAGCTGGTAAGTGTTGTTTTTTGATAGTCACATCTGATTTTAGTGACAGTAGCTTAAATGGTGACATGTTGTATGCAAGTACAGTAACTAAGGGAGGAATCTCACATGTCATTGAAAAGACAAAGGATGTACAGGAATGTCCTTTAGTGCTCGTGGTGAAGCTTGTGGTTGGTGTGTGGGGGATGAAATCAACCCTCTTTCAGTCCTTCTTCGTGGGCTACTAGAAAGTTTTCTACAATCCATTAGTGAAAGAAAGGTTCCTGTATTGTTGCATCATTAAAAAAGAATATTAAGTGGATCACTGAAAAAGTTGATGGCTGTAAGAATTGCACCAGCAACTTCCCCAGCTTTGTTTTAGCCCATGAGACAATTCAGAGTTTTGCACATTGCAGGGCAATGTTTTCCATGATAATTAGTCACATCTTGGTTGTCTTCTGGATTCTCCAGACCTTTTCCCCAATGATGGCCTTCAGTGCAAACAACAGATTTACAAAAGAAAAAAAAACCACCATGATTGTATAACTTGTGTCAGAAAGTCTGGCTGACTTAATTTCTTCTTTGCCATTAATTGCTGGGGAAGATGTGTGGCTTGAGAATTGATTTTCACATTCAAATACAAAATCTTGGCTGAACTCTTGAACAAGGGAAGCTACCGATTATTTTATCCTTGATTATGCTTAGACATATTTGATAAGTACAAGGGACTCTATCCAACATGCCAACTATGATCCTGCATATTATTCTTCTGGTCTTTCCCCACCTAATTTATGGGTTGCTGAAACTGAAATGCCCCTTGAATTTGATGCCAAATGAAATAAAGCCACAGAATTTCTACAGACCGGGAGACCATCTCATCACTGGGATTGCTTATTTCAGAATGATTGAAGATGATTTTATCATGTTTAATATGCCTCCCATTACTAATAATTTTGAGTAAGTCCCTATGTCTGACAGTGGTAAGCGTTTCCATTTCATTTGTGAGAGATCGTGTTGTGAGATTGTCATGGAAAGAAGGTCAGACATGAACAACCAAGATGTGTGAGGGAGTCCATTGGTAGTTATCTCATAAACAGAAACTTAACCCAAGTGGCAAGAAAAGTGGAAAGGAATTAGTCAAAATATTCCATGCGTTTCTATCTAATTCATGGTTAAGGGTAGTTGGCTATCCCCTTTGTATTTTCCAAGATTCTGTATGTATTCTTTATGGAATGATTAATTACATCTTTCTGAATATTTTCACCATAGATTTACTGTGTTGCTTCCTTGAACTTGGCAAAGAACTTCATATTCCTAATGTTAAAATGTTACAGATATTCTGTTATTAAGCAGTCTGTCCTCTATGAGATTCCCTTTCCTCTTTCCTTGCAGATGTCTACACAAGGAAAGTAGATTTCAGCTAAATGTAGGAATTTTCTTCCTCCCAGTCAGAACAAAACTAAGACTTTAGCCTGAGCCTTAGCCTTAGCCAGGGAGCTGTGGCTACCTCAAAATAAACTAAGAGCAACTCTACAGTAAATTTCAAAACTGAATGAAATGCTCTTCAGTCTGGAAAGAAAAAAGAACTACAAGACAGGAGAGAAAAGGGAGCAGGCGTCCGCAGACTTGTCTCTTCCGAGGGGCAGGGCTGTTTTAAGTGACACTTCCTAGGTTTTTAGCAAATTAACTGCTGGAGAATGTGGGGAGGAATAACTCTGAGACTCTTTGTTCTTCACATAGCAGATGTAAGGAGCCAAATGTTTGGGGGCTGTAACTATCTCGGAATGAACTGGAAGCAACTCTACTGTAAATTTTGAAACTGAATGAAATACTCTTTTGTCTGGAAAGAACATAGAAATACAAGACAGGAGAGAACAGGGAGCAGGCCTGATTGTGTGTCTCTTCTGAGGGTCAGGGCTGTTTTAAGTGACCCTTCCTAGGTTTTTAGCAAATTAACTGCTGGAGAAGGTGGGGAGGAATATCTCTGAAATTCCTTGTTCTTACGTAGTTTACCTAATGCAAGAAGCTTGGGGCTAGGTTCCCTGAAACGCAGCCTGCTCCTATGTAGGTCTTCCCCTCTGGAGAAGGTAATGTGTTGAAGGTAAAGATCTGGGAACAATTGGATGGATTTGCAGGGAGATAAAATGATATTTTGATATCTATAATTCATGTCATTGGAACTCTAAATCAATCAAAGTAATACCTCACAAATTAGACTAAGAGAGGTTTGTGAAATATTTATTATTAATTCAGTAAAAGGAAAATACTTCAAATATATTATTCTGAGGGAATGCAGAATGAAAATGTGATGTATCTGTATTTCCAGAACAGGTGACAGACAGTACTGGAAAATCCTGTCCTTCCTTTTGGCCCTAGAGGAGATTAACCAGAACTCCCAAATCTTACCCAACATCACTCTGGGCTACAATATTCATGACAGCAGTTCCAACCAAAAAGGCACTTCAGAAGCTTTGCTAGATCTGCTTTCAAAGGGAGAGGCAAATGTTCCAAATTACAGCTGTGGAAATAGGAAAGATTTGCTGGTGGTCCTTGAAGGAGCTGATGCAGACAGGTCCATGGATATCTCAAAGTTGCTGAACCCCTACAAGATCCCACAGGTAGGTCTCTCCAGGCATGACTGCTTGGTCATTTGAAAAGGGTTGCGTTCCCCATGGCCATGATGGGCATCAAGAGTTGGGGGAGAAGATTCAAGAATCCGAATTATTTGTGAAACTATAAGATTTTTCTACCAATGCCCTTGTCCATATTGGAGGATCATATGGACTATTTGGGGAAGACAAATTTTAGGGGTGGTGGTGGTAGGAATCTGCAGTGCCTGAGCAGAGGTGCTGTAACCTGTCTGTCATCTTTGTAACAGCATACCAGTATATAAGAGTATATTTTACTAAACATTGAAAAAATGCAATTCCAACTCTTATCTGTTTGGAAACTCAAACTTGCAAAAAATGCAACAATGGGAAATGTACTAGTGTGTGTGTGTGTGTGTTTGTGTGTGTGTGTGTGTATTGGTGTGTGTGTGAGAGAGAGAAAGAAAGAGAGAGAGAACAAGAGAGAGAGAGAGAACGAGAACAGAAGTTTAACTAAATTTAAGCAAAAAAAGGCTAAAGGTTAATGTCAGTCAAAGTTTAGTTTTTTTCAAAATTGCTAGCTTTGCTTTTTAATGTTTTTTATATTTATATCTGTGTATACGCAGAGAGACTCATAAATACATATGCATATATTTCAGGAAAGAATACAATAATAGTGAGTAATTAATCTTGAGACTGAACTATTACTAAAAAACATATATCTCCATCCATGTTATTCCTTCAGTTTTTAATTTTAGTGTATATTCATTATATCTGATTGTGCTTAACATTGACATTTGGAACTCTGATTCAGATTGATAAAATATTCATTTTTTCCTTCTCCCTTAAGTCACCAAATTACTCATTTTAATGTTGTATTAAAACATTATTATTTATTTATTATTTATTTATTTTATTTTATTAAATTTTTATACTGCCCTTCTCCTGCTGGACTCAGGGCGGGGAACAGCCAAGAATAAAAAAAAATCCCAATACAAAATTTAAAATTTTTAAAAGAATTAGACAAATTTTGGCCCAAAATTTAAAACATCCTGACTAAAATCCATTTACAATTAAAAATATCTAAGGGAGTGGGGGGTTACGCCAGCCCAGCTTGCTGAAATAAGAAAGTTTTGAGGGCATGGCGAAAAGCACGGAGATCTGGTATCCTACGTATCTTTGGGAGCAGGTCGTTCCAGAGGGCAGGTGCTGCCACAGAGAAGGCCCTCCCCCTGGGGGTTGCCAGCCGCTATTGCCTGGCCGACGGCACCCTGAGGAGTCGCTCTCTGTGGAAGCGTACTGGCCAGTGGGAGGCTATTGGCGGCAGAAGGCGGTCCCGTAAGTACCCAGGCCCTATGCCATGGAGCGCTTTAAAGCTGGTAGCCAACACCTAAAAGCGCACCACGAAGACCACCGGAAGCCAATGCAGCTCGTGCAGGAGGGATATCACATGGGAGTGCCCCATCGTTCCCATAATCCCCCACGCGGCCGCATTGTGCACCACTCGGAGCCTCCGGGTGCTCCTCAAGGGGAGCCCCATGTAGAGAGCATTGCAGTAGTCCAGGTGGGAAGTGACGAGTGCCTGAGTGACTGTGCGTAAAGAGTCCTGATCCAGAAAGGGGCGCAACTGGCGAATCAGGCGAACCTGATGAAAAGCCCCCCTGGCCATGGCCGTCATATGCCATCATATTATAATATTTAATATAGTAATATAGTAATATTCCATAGTAGACTATTAAGAATGTAGTTTTACTGTATAAATAGCATTGTATCAAAAGAACAAATTGTACTACAACAGAGAACATGGAACAATAGTTGGTGTATCTGGTTAGATTCAATCTTATGTTAAAGGTCAATCTAGTTTTACACTAAATTTACAAATATATTTTAGTGGTCTAGCAGCTTTGCCCAAAATCTGAGTAATCAACATTTTGGTTTTGATCTGAGAGAAAATATTAATATTTTCCGTTTGTTTAAGGTCCGTTACAATTTTCCTTCCCAGCATTTGAGAGACAGAAAACAATTCCCTTTTTTTTACTCAACTTTTCCCAAAGGAACAAACGAGTATCTAGGAATCCTCAAAATCCTCCAGTATTTCAAGTGGATATTGACTGGACTCCTTGCTGCAGATAATGAAGATGGAGAGAAGTTTATAAGACTCTTCACACCTATACTTGACCAGAATGGGATTTGTGTTGTTTTCATAAGAACCGTTTCAGAAGAAAACTCTATTCATAAGGAGAAGGATGTTGGCCTTTTCAATAAATGGAACGAAGTCAACATCTTAATTTACCATGCTGAGGTTAAAACCTTCAGAAATGGATTTTCAGAAATACTATATTTCCTAATGGACAAGTGGGGATATGTTGAGGGGAAAGTGTGGATCGTAACATCTGTTTGGGACCTCACCTTGCGGATATCATTTATTCCAAAATTCAGGAACAAAAGCTATCGTATCTTTTCTTTCCTTAGTCGCACAAATAAAAAAATAAATTGTGATCATTTTGAACAAGTTGAGTCTTTTACTGAGAGATTTGTAGAGCGAGTATATTCGTGTTCCTATTCAAAGCATGCCCTGTCTGTAAAAGGCTGGACAAGGTGCACAGAGAAAGAAAAATGGAGGCCAATGTCTCAAGAGTGGAGGGAAAAAATTCTGTCCCTGAATGGCTACCACATTTACCACACCGTCTGGACTGTTGCACATGCTTTACATGCGGCCTATTCTCTCCGGTCCCAGAGAAGGGCCACAAAGAATGGAAACAGGTCAGGAGTTCAAAGAGTGCAGCCTTGGCAGGTACTTTCCTTTTCCATCACAAAGATTTCTGCTAAACAGGAGAACCCATTCTCATGGGAATTTCAGAATTTTTGAACTTTCTCTGAGATCCCGCATAAATCAATTATTACATTTAATATCATTTTTATCTGATTGTATGAAGATTGGAAATTATAGGGTGTTCAGATTCACCTTCAAGTGGCAGAGCTCCTGCAACTTGCAAATCAATTAATGTAAGTACTTTTTTAGTATCTGATTGAGGCGGTGCAATCATCTCCTTTACCAACCTGATTTGGATAAATCTCCCTTTCTGCAGCCTGTCTTAGAAGATGCAATCCACCTGTCTCAATTAACAGTTTTGTCACTGAATCTGTTGCCAGATATCTTGGTGGATCATTTGGAAAGTTGGAGAACAGTTGGTATGTTGAATATAGCTGTTTCTTTTAATTTTCCTTTCTACCACCTTGACATATAATGATCTTTCTGTACATAAAATTAAAGTTACCTCAGTTTGGGGTGAGAGGGAGGGACAGGCCCAATCATGCAGGGAACTGCCATGACTGAGAGTATAATGAGTTGCTGGCTTTTCCATCTCCTGTCCAATACCTTCCACACTTGTTCCGAAATTGCAGCTAAGCGACCACAGGAATATGACCTAATAGCATTTTTTCTCTGCCCATTCTCATAAAGTTCTCTTCACTGAATCCTTAGACCATGAATGAGACAGTTTTATGTCATATTAAGTTGTATGTGTGCTAAAATAGCTTTGCGTCCTTCATTCTGAAGCTATCTTTTTTTTATGTTGAAAAAGTTTTTATTTTATAATCAAGCAAGCGTATAATTCATAGTGAATCATCCAATGTATCCTCTAAGTACATTTTTATATCTTCTTCTTGTTCTAGCAATGTCATATGTTAATTTTATCATCTCATTTATTGTAACATTTCCCCCAATTTCTTACTTTACTATTAATACATTTATCTGTACTTCAATTTTATCCCCTCCCATCCTTCAACCCCCATCCCCCCCCCGATTCCCAGAGCAAAAACAGGGTATAATATTTAACAAACATAAACTAAAATAAGCTAACTTACTACAGAATTCAAAACTCCCTCTCACTCTTTAACTCATCTTTTAACAATTATCCATCAACCTGCCCTTTATAAATTCCATTTGTTAAATCCTGTCTAACTTAAACATTTCATCTCATATAACTTTTAAAAACTCCATAATCTTAAATTAGACATTTTAAAATCTCTTAATGCATCAATAAGACATCCTTCAAAATATAAAGTTCAAAACTTTTACAAAACTATCCATTAAAGTTTAATATTAACACTTCAATAAATTGAAAAAAGCTATCCAGTTTTAATTAAACCTTTTTACTTCAATAAAACAATAAACTTATCAAATTTATCACTGAGATCCTCCTCAAAAGTCTATATTTCCCGCCCAATCCTTCCTCTTCAATAGTGCTTCTTCAGCATTACTCTTAAATCATGTCTAACTTAAGCCTTTTATCACATATAACTTATAAAAATCCCGTAATCTTAAATTGAACATTTTAAAAATTTCAAAACTTACAAAACTATCCATTAAAGTTTAAATTAACCATTTTAATACTTCAATAAGTTTAAGTTTAAGAAAGCTATCCAATTTTAATTAAACCTTTTTACTTCAATAAAACAATAAACTTATCAAATTTATCACTGAGATCCTCCTCAAAAGTCTATATTTCCCGCCCAATCCTTCCTCTTCAATAGTGCTTCTTCAGCATTACTCTTAAATCATGTCTAACTTAAGCCTTTTATCACATATAACTTATAAAAATCCCGTAATCTTAAATTGAACATTTTAAAAATTTCAAAACTTACAAAACTATCCATTAAAGTTTAAATTAACCATTTTAATACTTCAATAAGTTTAAGTTTAAGAAAGCTATCCAATTTTAATTAAACCTTTTAACTTCAATAAGACAATAAACTTTTCAAATTTACTACTAAAATCCTCCTCCAAAAGCTGTCTTTTCCATTCAGCTTCCACTTGCAATCTTTTTCTTTATGTGTAATCCAGTAGCGTTAACAAGCACTTTCAATGGTAAATTCCGTTTTCATGCCCTCAGGTGCCATTCCCCCTTTGTTGTTTAAAACGGAGTTGAAGATCAGTATATACAATTTCTTTGTTCTCCTGAGTTGCTCTGCCAGCATCCAAAGTTGAAGTTTTTATAATCCTTAACATTGCGGGCTGGTGTGGACATGACGCCTTGTTCTGCATAAAGCAGAATCATCCCGGGTCCGGAGAATGAAGGCTTTCAGGGAGCTCTCATCCTGCAACCCCCAGGCTTAAAAAGAAAAAACCTGGGGATCTAGGGGAGCTCTACCCAGACCCTTCTACTTTCTCTCCTCCTTTTCCCCGGGGGAGAGTTTCAAGTTGCTAGACAGCAGGTTTTCGCTGTTCTGGTGACTAAACAGAATCCCGGGACTGGAGCTCCTGATGGAGCGTCCGTTCGGCATGCGTGGAGCCACTGAATCATTCATTCTGAAACTATCTTGACGGCAGCTTCAAAGGTGTCTCTATTAGGCTTGGTCACTAATAACCCTGAAGAGAAGTCAACTCTAACTGAGAAGAGAGACAAATACCAGATCAGCATTGATTGGTTCCAAATCAAGTTAGATTGGAAGCTCTTCAGCTCAACTGTGGAGAATTGTCCTCAGTCTCTTGACCAAGCTCTGAGTTTCAGGAAAGTCAGCTGTGGAATTGGGAGAATTTAGATCTCAATCAGTGGTGAAATCTGAATTTTTTTACTACCGGTTCTGTGGACATGGCTTGGTGGACGTGGCTTGGTGGACGTGGCAGGGGAAGGATACTGCAAAATCTCCATTCCCACCCCACTCCAGGGGAAGGATACTGCAAAATCCCCATTCCCTCCCCACTCCTGGGGGAAGGATATTGCAAAATCTTCATTCCCACTCCACTCTGGGGGGCAGCCAGATGTGGTATTTGCCGGCTTTCTTTCTTTTTTTTTTAATTGAAAAAGTTTTAAAAGTTTTACATACATTTTCTCCCCCCTCCCCAACTGCCCCCCCGACTTCCCAGAGCAAATACAAAATAAAATAAAATACAGCTCAAATTCTCTAAATTAAACTCCATTTCACACTTATCATAATCATAATCATTAAACAAATAGATAAAAGGAAAGCAAGTCTTCTTTCTTCTTATTCCATCTAATTCAACAAAATTAATATCCATTCATAATTACAACAGCTAATAAAACAGTTAAGTATTACCTAATTAAACCTATCTTTACTCAATTTAGCTATTTAATGCTTAACAAATTATTAGGTCTATACAATTTAACAAGATATTTTATAACTTTTTTCATTGAAAACAAAAGAAAAAAAAAGAAACCCTCATTCAAAAACCCCAAATTTAAAATAAAATGTTATATAAACTCTTCCGTCCTCCACTTTTAAACCATAAAGGTCCAATTATAATTAAAGCACTTAATAAAAAATAATAATTTTTTTGAATTAAAAAATAATAATCAAACCTCTTATTAATTTGTCAATACATATTAACAAATCAGCTAAAAACATCATTTATTAACTATATCAAACGTTTAAATTCTTCATACTAAATTAAACCGGTTGCTAATCTTCTTGTCTTCACATCCTCCAACAGCATTTAGAATATCTTCATTTGCATCTACCCACCTAAATAAAAATTGCTTCTTTATATAAACCCCCCCCGAGTGACTTTATAATTGTATTTGAAATAATATCCATCAAATCCAGTCAAAAATTAGATTAATAAATTCATCAGACGTGTTAGGGAAACCACCAGATCAACTGCAGTTGCCCTAGGTCCATAGTCCTTTTGCCTTATATTTATTACCATCAGTCAGGAGACTCCAATTTACTATATTCAATAAAACTTCTGCGATTGCAATTAAGTCCAAATTTGTTACAGTCCTTAATAAAATACTCCAAATCATTCAAGTCAGGGCATATTTTACAGCCCAACCCACCAGCATTGCAGTGATCTGTTTATTCTTCTCAAAATATTCCAATACAGCTGTAGGTTGCCTCCTCATCGTCGCTCATCGCTTAGATAACTGGCATTAAACTGCTGTCTGTTTTTTTTCCCACAAGTTCAAAATCTTTAAACAGCTAAACAATACTTTTTAAGGACCATCATCTCATCAAGCAGGGTTATTTTCCATTTTTCCAATCTTTCTTCTTTTCCTTTTTACGAACTTTCTTTTTAACTTTGAACCCTCTGCCTTTTTTAACTCCAGTAAAATTTTGCAATTTTTGGGATTGCATAATATAAAATTTTTGGAGAAATATAACTTCTTTTGGAAACAGCTCTTTAAATGCAGATTGGTTTTTATAAGAAAAAATTCGTGTAACCAAAATCTCATCAGCTTCCAAGATTTCTTCCTTATTCTGCACAGCCTCCATCTTTCTCTCCTCGGTGATCTGTTGTTGTACTTTTCCATCTCCCAGCTCTTCGTTCAATCCCCCACTGCTAGATTGCAACTCAGTATTTCCATGTGTTTCATTGTTTCCAGCTTGAAAAGCTTGAAATATAGTATCAATTCTTTTCAATAAAGCAGAGGTAATTGAGCTCAAAGCTTCCTCAAAGTCAAACCATTGAGGGTTAATTAACCCTCCTTTGCTTTCTTTGCTTTTAAAAAGACCAGCCATCTCGCCCCCCTTCTTCCTTCCCTTCCAGAAGGACAGAAAAAAAAAAAGAAAAAGAAAAAGAAAAAAAAGAGTATCAAGAAGGAAAAAAAAAGACCCTTTACAATTTGTAATTTGTATTGCTGCTTCAATTATTATTATTACATCCTTTCTTGTTTCATCCACTTTTCAAAAAGGAGTTTTACGTTTCAAACAGGGGCTTATCAATAATTACTTTTAACTTTCACTTCTTCACGCCCCGTTAAAACTCAAACGCCATCTTGCTTTCACTTTCAGCTTAAAAAAAATCTTTTAAAGAGAATAAATCTTTGGAGTTAGAAAGAAAAAAAATATTTGCTGTTTCATTCATGCTGCTTGTGCTCCGCCAGCTTGATTCAAAAAGTATTTGTTTAAAGTTAATTGCTGGGATGGTAACGACATCTAGCTCTGCAAAGCAGAGGCATCCAGGGTCTGGAGTACTGACAGGCTTAACGGGGAGCTCTCATCTTCGAGCGCCAGATTATGGGTAAAATCTGGCACTCTCAGGGAGCTCTACCCCACCCGTCTACCCACTTTCCCCCCTCATACCAGGGGGAAAGTTTCCAAACCACAAGACAGCTGATAGTCGCTGTTCTTTGCAGTTCTACGGAGCCCTGGGCTGGTGCTTCAAAAAGAAGCGTCTAGCGATGTCGCAGTCCCAACGGAAGTCCCCTTTGCCGGCTTTCTGAACGGCTCAAAATTTCCTCTACCGGTTCTCCGGAACCTGTCAGAACCTGCTGGTTTTCACCCCTGATCTCAATCTTGTTTCCTGTTTTCTTCCATTGATTCATTTCACTTTGGTATTTTAGCTTCACCCTTTCCTGCGCATCTCCCAGTATTA